>VZRW01013326.1:562920-664205 GCA_013398125.1 Aegotheles bennettii
AGGGGCCTGTGGGGGTGCGGGGGTCGCCCGGGGGGGTGGCGGTGCCGGTGGCGGTGCCGGTAGCAGGCTGCGTTAGCCGGTACGTGTGATACCTTCAGGCTGTAAACCTGCTCACTGCTGCAGCCATTCCCGGCTCTGGTGGTGGTGCTGCCTTCCCCGCTCCAGCTGAGGGTCCCTGACTGCTCACCCAGTGCCTTCTCCTGAGCTGTCCCCTCCAGTCCCCTGCTGCTGGGCAGGGCTGGCCCCGCTCTGCCCTGGGCTGGTTCGTTGCTGTAGGTACATGCTCACCATCTTCTTGTGTTGAAGTCTCTGGTTAAGACAGAGTGAATGAAAAATACAAAATAGCTTTTCTGCTGGTTAACCCTTGACTGTGCCAATTGAACAGCGTCCCCACTCCCTCCAGAGGTCACCTGGCGTGGTGGGTCCTGAGCTCAGCTGGGTGATGCCTGCGCTGCACGCGGCGCTGGGAGTGCAGCAGTGCGGTGGCAGATGGGAGGCTTTGGGGAAGGGGCTGTCTGTTGATCTGGTGCCATTGTTTACTTTCTTGCCTTTCACTCTTTTGTAGTTGGCTTCGAAGAGTGATGCAGCAGTCACAACATGCTGTGCTCACTGCCAATTACCTTTCTGCCTGGGTGTAATTTGGGCAGATTGATGTTATTGCACCCTGCAGTTAAGCAGAGGAAATATTCCTTTAGCTTGTGGTATTGTTCTGTTTTGCAGGAGGGGATTTGTGTTTGTTCATAGCAACTGTCCCACGTTTCCCTCTTGTTCTTGAAGGTGTCCTGGGCCACATGGTTTCTGCTCCTCGGATGCTGGGGGCTGCAAAGGGGTGGCTGGAGGCAGGACTGAGTCTGATCTATTCCGAAAGCTTTGCTGCAGACATATCCAGTGTTTTTTCTTGTTGTCCTCTGTAACTGGAATACTCATCTGCCGCGATCATTCTTGGCCCGGCTTGCGTAGCCTCATGGTTTCCATATGTCAGACCGTTAGTGGTGGTGTTATGTGTGAGGGTGTTTTACTGCACCACAGCACTCACGTTTTGGGCCACTTTTCTGGGCAGCTATAATGCAGACAGAGATTGCTGATGGACCTTGATACTGTTCTGTGCCTAATTACACCTCCAGAAATGTCCGTTTTCTGATTTCGGGTGCTCGGTCTCTATTTCCATCTGAGTAGAAGTTACGTGGTGTGTGGGCAGGGTGTAACTGTGCCCACAGCTGGGGCTGTGGGGAAGCAAAGGCCCCGCGTGGTTCGGCACAGCCCGTCGGTCGCTGCTCGGGAGCCCTGCCCTGCCCTACCCTTCTGTGCTCCAGGTGCCACGGGCTCGTTAGAGAATCGATGAGCCCACGTTTTGTGTGGGGAGCATGATGGGCATCAGTGGAGTTGAACTGGGGAATAATCTTTGTGCACAGGGGTGATTTATCAGCCGTAATGACCCTGTATTTTCTTCCCCTCCCTGGAGAATTGGGTCTGCTTCTCTTGTGGTGGGAAGGAGTTGTCCTGAAATGCTTTGAGGAGATAGTGGGGTGTGCAGGGCTGTGCCAGCACGTGCGGGTCTGCGGGTGCTGCCTGCTGCACCCCCTGCAGAGCGGGCTGGGGGGTGATAGCTGGGGCACCCATGCACAGTGCTGCTGGCTCTGAGTGGGGGCTGCTCCGCTCCGGGGTGTGGAGATACCCAGTGGTGGGGGTCTGTGGCTGCTGCAGGCAGGCTGTCCATATTAAGGGTACCTTTTACGGCATAGACTTCGTTATTTGTCTCTCTTAAATTTACAGAGAGGAATGGTTGCATTAAAAATAAATTCCAATAAAGATCTAGCTGCCTGTTTGCAACTGCCACATCAAAGCTGCTTGCAGAACACGGTAGATCCTTAGATGCACAATTTAAAGTGAGTGTTTTTGGATGGTTTATGCCATTTTAGTTGGTGTGTCTGGCCAGGAAGATAAATGTCCTTTCCTCATTACTGTGAAATGCATGATTTGTTGCTTTAATGCAGCAAAACTAACTAGTTTTAATTATGTAGATGCAACTGTCTCTGGTATAGCATTGCAAATCTTGCAGAAAATTGGACATCCTGTTTGATTTTGTATTGCTTCCTGAAGCTTTCCTTTAACCCTGGCAAAATTCAGGTCACTGTGTGATCTGTTTGGTGGTTGGCAGGAGGGAGGCTGTGAGTCCACAGCATCCTCTGCCGTGGGCTGGCAGGTGAGCGGGGCCCTGGTGAGCCCGAGGGCGGTCGCCTTCACACGGTGCACATGGGTGTGGGGTGGTAACGGGAGGACTTCTTGCACTTGGTAGGACTCCTAATTGTTGTGAAAATCGATAATAGAACTAGAGTTTTGACGGATTTAGCATATAAAAACATTAAAAAGGCTTGCAAACCTGGGGCAAAGAAAACCAGTGTGTCTTTTCCCCATCTTCATGGGAGAACCTCAGCTTAGGTTCATTTATCATTGCTCGTTAGCTTCATTTTACTTTTTCTAGTGCAGTAGCTGCATCCCGTCTTTTATGTCTATTCTGGCTTCCTACCTATTCCACTTTGCTTGGAAAATTTTGGGAAAATTCCATACCATGTTATTTTCTGGGATTCTGGCTTGCTCAGGAAGGAATTTTGGTTGCCAACTGGAGGAGGCATCAAGGCTCGAAACTTGACATCCCATTTAATAAAATGGTTCTGTGCAAAAGAGAAGAAACTTCCACCCCTTTGGGTGGGCTGGTAGGAAACTGCTAAATATTAATCACAGAAACGGGTATAAAATTTCCATTTCCTTAATTGTCTTGCTTAACAAAATGTGGAGAAGTGTGGCCTGGTCCCAGCTGGCATGCTTTGGTGTAGCTCTAGTGGCTTTGGTGGAGCCGTCTGCAACATATAGGAGATCCTGGTGGATCTGGTCTAGTTTCTGCTGTGGGACTTCAGAGTAACTGCTCAGTGCTGCTCTTTGGTTGGTTCCCATGTAGATTTGTGTTGTTGTCCTTGGCCTACCCTCTGTGTTTCCTCAGTGGGGTTTGATAGCCTGGTCTTGGTGTTACACGAGACCTCCGTGTGCGGGGACCGGGAGGGCCGTGTGCAGGCAATAGCAGAGAAGTATATATGTGATTCATAATAAAGATTAATTGTCAGTCTCTAATGGAAACAAATTGAATCTATTGGAGATGTTTCCTGCAAAGCTAAAGTCCCTGGTGCTCTGGTGGAGGCTGGGGTGGATTGGTTGAATCAAGCAGGCTCCTGCGCACAACTGACCATCAGCAGTTCTGTATGGTTGCTGATGGGAAGGACCTGCTGAAAACACATGGGAACTAGGAGGGGTGAGTGTGTGGTGTGTGCATGGCTGGGGCACCCTGTGCTGAGTGAGTCCCTGCGTCCTCGGCGGCTCCCACGGATTGTGTGCAGGATGGCTGGGGTCTCCAGCCTCTCGCTTACCTCCTGCCATCTCCCAGCAGCTGTGGTCAGGAGTGCCAGATGATGAGTCCAGACCACTGGGCTGGTGGTGTGCAGGAGCTGAGGTTTGAGGCCTCTGCAGAGAGCTGACAGCTGTGTTTCAATGCAAAAGAGGAGTGTTTTGATCCTCGTGAGCCTAGCTATTGTATTTTCCAATAGCAGGCAGGTACCTGGGAGCAGCAGATGTTATTCATCAATCTACCCTTCTTCCTGATAATGGTAAAAACCTCGTACAACTCTTATTCATGGCCTGTAGCTAGTCCTGGTTCCAGGTGAAGAGTTTTAAGGGCTGTACGAGTGCAGCACCAAATGCACTTCAGATGCTTAACAGATATTTATAAGCCTCTGCAAGGTGTAATATTTTAAGTCCTGCATGCACAGTTTCAGCACCTGCCAGGAGCAGGATTTAGTCTCTGCTGGCCCATGGAAGGTGGGGGGAAACCCTCCCCCTCGAGCTCTTAAATTCTCTTGCCTGGATTTGGCTTTGTTTCAGTAGCTGTTTGTCAAGCTACCACCCACGGCAGCAGCAGCCATCACCTCCAAAAAGGCATCTCCGACCCCAGAGGCATCCGTGCTCCTGATGGTGGCCGGTGACGGAGTGGCTCGAGCAGGTGATGCTGGCACTGGGCTCGGGGCTGGAGAAGGGTGCAGTGGTGTGTGCAGTTGTGTCCCTCCTGCTGCTCTCCAGCAAAACTGGGGAGAAGTGACCTTCCCCTTCTTACAGCCTGGGTGGCTGTTTAATCCCGTGCCTTGATTTAATCCCAGGAGGCTCTGGCTGAGCTGCCAGCAAACCTTCCTCTTTACAAAGATGAGTATTTCTTACTAATAGCTGTTGTGTTGTGTGTGCCCCGCCTCTCTGTGTTTTATTAGTGTGTATCATAGCAGCAAGGGAGGGCATGGAAACGAGTGAGCAGCATGATCCCACGCGGTGACTGGTAATGATGGTTTGTACCTGTCACTGCTGACCTCCTTAGGGCCTCCAGTGCTCCTGCTCTGTGCCTGCGGCTTTGTTGGGTGCACTCCGAGCTGTTCACATCTCCAAGAGCCCGATTTGTAAACTCTTCTCTGAAAAACTAGCCCGAGATGACTTATTTTGGTGTCCCGTTTCTCGCCACTGGAAGGCAACTGCAGCGGCTCGGGCAGAGGCAGCTGCTGAGCAGCGGATTGCAGCACAGCTTTGGGAGCGGAGGTAACCAGGAGTATGGGAATAGAATCACCGAGGGAGTTTGTGGAGCTGTAGCACGAGTCCCTGGGCTGGGATGGTGCTGGTGTGGTAGGGCTGGTGGGTTTCTTACTGCCACAGCGCTGTGGGATTGTTCAATGACCATGAGTGATCAGCAGCTCGGTTTTAGAGTCCATGTGAAAAATGGCACCACCAACAGCCCAGCAGCCCTGGCAGGGCAGGCCGGGGGAGATACAGCCTCACTGTTTGTCCCAGCCTGGTCATTACTCATCAGTGAGGAGGCAGCTGGAGGGAGAGGTTTTAAATCATCCCCTTTGTGTTATATCATCCTCTTTACTTTAAATCTTCCCCTTTGTTTTAAAAACAAAGGCATATAAAAAGGTGTGGGTTTGTAATTCCTATGTGGAAATTGGTGCTTCTGTCCTAGCCCCTTCCGGAAGGTGGGTCCCCACATTTGACTACTGGGGCGCAGCCTCGTTGGAGAGGAGCAAGAGCAGTGCCTCTTGGCTGCTGTTCACCTCTTCGCTTGGTGTGGCCGTGGAGTGCTGTGTCTGTACTGGTGTGAGTTCCCCAGGGTGGGAACCCCTGTCCTGGGAGGGATCGGGGGATCAGGGAGCTGGAAACTGGGAGAAAGGGATGGCTGTGAGATTCTCCAGTTTATGCATCTTGTGCTGTTGAGCTGCATTAAAACAATGCATCTCCCTGAATGGCAAAACTGTTGCTGTTAGCTTCACTGATGTCCTTCCCTGGCTGCTGGAGCCAAGCTGACTTTCAAGGGGAGGTTCTCCATGGAGACGTTTGGTGCTGCAGGCTGTTAGTCTGGAAGCTGGGGAGTCTGGAAAGACTACACAGTCTCTCTGTGCCCAACAGCTTCAGAAAAGAATTTGCAGTAGTGTCTGTCACTCTTCTTTCCTTTGGAGCTGAAGAACAGCTTTGAAGAGGGGGAAAAAAAAAGGGATTTTTACTATCTAGGCCTTTGGTAGGAACGGTCCAAAGGCAAGAGATTGCAGTCACTCGGACACATCTTACTTCTCCAAGTAGCTCTGTAAGATGCTGCTCTGTCTTGTGGCAATGGCAGGTATGAGGAAAGCTCAGCAATTTCTTGTTAAACAACTATAGAGTGAGGTTGTCTGCAGTTTCTTGCTCGTGTCTATCAGACGGGAGAGGAGAGGAAGTTGCTCCTTAGGTGAGCATCCCTGATTTTTTTAGCTCTGTCCCTCCTGGCCTCAGCGGCCCGTCTGTAACACAAATGGAGAAGAGTGGATGCAGCTCTTTGGGTGGTTCTTGGGAATGCTCAGGGCTGCAGCTCCCTAGGGCGAGGATTTTATCCATATGGCTCTTGCTGTGGTTGTTACCCAGATAGCAAAGCTACCTGTAGTGATTAGGTGAGACTCGGTGTTGTTTTACTATCTTGTGTGTATTGTAAGAGTAAATATTTAAAACGAAACAGAATACAACACCATGTAAATGACCAGAGATCAGGAGTTAGAGGTCTGGCTTTGATGATTCCCATTAAGGGAAAAGGGAGCCTGGTTTTCCACTGCCTTTCTAGTCTGTTGGACCAGCTTCACCTCTGAGGTCCAACTCTGTGCCATAGAGTCGTGCACTGGAAGACCACAGCAGAAGTCCCTATCATGGACTTTGTGAAACGGTGGCTTCCCTTTACCACAGGAGAGCCCCAAAGATTGGGTTTCTTTTAGATGTTGTAGCTTTGATTAGCTTTGTTTGTTTGAAGAGTTATTTATGGTCTAGAAGCTATTCTGTGGTTTAGTCAGAGCCCGAGGTGGATGTCCTGCTATTTGGAACAGCTCATTTGGAGAACATGACCTGAAGAACAGATTTCTTAGCTCAAGATCACCAGTTAGGTAATTTTGGGTTGCTGGCCTTGTTGTGTGCAACATTTTTCTCTTTGTCAATAATTGTTTCATGGGAATAAAAACCCTTGCTATGGAATGAAAATACTTTCCTGCTGCCCAAGGTGACTGGAATTCTGCCTTACTGGTGGAAGCATGGAGCAGGCTGGTGTCCCCAGATCAACTAAATGCTTTCCAGGAGAGCTTCTGCCTGTGTAAGTTTATAGTCTGCCAGCAGCTGGGATCTGAGGGAACTCACAGCAGTGAGTTACTTCTTGTATTGATGGTGATGGTTAAAGCTTGTTTTTTTTGTTACTTGATGGAGATTTAACCCTGACGCTATAATTGAATCATTGAGATTACAGAAGAACTCAAAAGAGTAAGAACTAGAGATTAGACTGTTGGTGTGGCAGTCTAGAGCTTTTGTGTTGGAAAGGCTCTAGTGAATTCAAGGTTTTTCTCTCTGTGAGAAAAAGGTTAATTGATATTTGGGAAGAGCCTAAAGGATGTTTTATTCAAGACAGCGCGTTAATGTTTGAAATTTTGAAGATACAGGCTTCTGTCTGATCTGGAGATGTAAAACGACAGCTGGAATTTTTTAGTATTGGCAGTGTAGCAGGATTAAAGCTGTAAGAGAGCTTCAGGATTGGAGTTGCGTTGCTAGACAGTGATGATCAGGAGGTGAAGCCTGGTGCAAGCGTGTCCTGTTGGGGTGTTTAGCCCTGGGGCAGCGTGAGACGGAGGCCTTGAGCTCAGGACAAGATGGAAACAGTACTGTTGACCTTGTTGCAAACGGCTTTGTGCCCTTAATGGGAAGTGATGCACTAAAGCTGTATGAGAGCATCGGAAGACACTGCGTGTAGCTGGTCAGTTAGTGAAGGAGGAAATGCTGTCTGCAAGATTGTCCTGCCGAGAGCGAAGAGTAGGTTTAGCTTTTTCTTAAAGTCTAAACATTTCCCATTCTTGCTTGCCCTCAGAAGCTGTTTGGTTACTCCAGATTTATGCTGGTATTGCAGGATGTGCCCCATGGTTGTGGTGGAGTTGTCTCCACACCTTGTCAGCTAGGTGAGAGGTCTGTTCAATGGCCTCTCTGGAAGGATGCTGTGGACCACTTCTCAGCAGTGACCTCCACCGGAAGGGGATACCCTGTTAGTTGATGAAGATGTATTGAGCCTTCTAAGAAAACGTTATCGTGGGTAGCTGTTCTCGCCTCTGTTATTTGGGAGGATGCGCTAACTCCTCTGGAGGGACAACATGCCCTAAGTGACCTTTAAGGGGTGGGAAAGTCCTGCTCTGCCCAGAAGATAGTTTTGTTTGAAAATACGACTCGGCTGCTGTTGAACATGGTGCTGTGGGTTTGAAGCAAACTCTCTTGACTGGGGGGATGCCTCCCATCGACTTTAGCATTTGGTGCTTCATGCCCTTGAGATCATGTGCCAAAATCCCTGCTGGTGTGAGGGATCACACAGTGTATGCTGCAGGGTTAGAAAAGAGCTGTGCTGGATCCTTCACCTTGCTTCTCACACCGCAGCGACTGTGACCCCTCTGTGCCCACCCCTCCACAACGGGCCACTAGTGGTGGGAGGTCTGGCAAAGGTCTGCTCTGTTCGTCCACCTCTTCCTGTAAGTGAAAGACCTGCTGGTTGTCACACTGAGTACTTCAGCAGTAATGCACTGTACAAGAGGGTGCTAATTGCTTACTGGGAAGTTACTTGTACTGCTGCTCAATAGGGTTACACCCTACGAAGTATCGGCTGGAATATGGTGATGTGTTTTTTGTTCTGCAGCGTTGCCTAATGACTGCTGCTTTCTGGAGATGGGCATGTTTTCAGGAGGGCTGAGTACTTTTATAGTCAATATTATGTATGGTTAAGCATGCTGAGGTTAGCACAATCGAATATCATGCTTCAGGGTGGAATGTAATTGCTAGAGAGATCAGAAAACAACTTCTATGCCCATGCAGAGCATTACACAATTGGCTGGGTACTATAGTTTCCCCTGCAGCATCTCAGTGCTCTGAGAGAGGCCACTGGATTAAATAACACTGGCATTTCTGTAAATACCCATGTAATAGTTTCAAAATGTGTAAAAGTATTAATGATTTTTTTCCAAGTGCTTCTGAGAGGCAGGCAGGAGCGTTCTGCCCGTTTGGCTGACGGGGAGCTGCAGAGGCATGGGGACGCCAGCGAGGGGATGGTGGTTGGGAGTGGGAGCAGAAGTCGGGTCCTTGAGCGCTGTGTCCTATACGAGGAGCAGAGCTGCCTGTGCACCAGCCGTCTGCTTTGCTCGGACGTGTCCTCTGTGCCACCACAGCAGCTGGGGAGTGTGTGTGCTGTGTGATTCTCCTTCAGCCATCTGTTAGAAGCTTGGTTGTTTCATGAGGTCTAGAAACCGCCTGATGGGCTGATATGGGGTGATAAGCCATGCTGAGGGCCCTGGCTGCCTCTTGCCCACTTGCTAAACTCAGCTTCCCCTTCCTGTTTTCAAGGGAGGTGGTTGGCTCCTCAGAGCAGGACGGAGTGTTCTTTGGTTGCATTTTTGAGGGGTACTGCAGCTCCAGGAGAGAGCATGCTGCAGTCTGAGTTTGCATCCATCATGCACAGGAAGATGTGAGTTACTTAGGTGTTGTACAGAAATCGTGATAACTCGGGACAGCCAGCCCTGCTCTGCGGTGGAAACCAGGCCGTTGCACACCTTGGGGGAACTGAACTGTGTCTTGTGGCTGGGGCTGGATGTGAACCTCAGCCAGAGAGAAGAGATGAGGAAGTTGAACTTAGTGTGCAGGTCCTTCTGCAGCCAGCGGCTTGGACCTGAACTGGGAAGGTGTGTGTAGGTTCAGTGTTGCACCCAGAGGAAACGGTTAAGACAGTTGGCATCCCAGTTGGAGCTCTGAGATGACTCTAACGGTCAAATACAGAAACACTACAAGATTAACCTTTTATTTTGCCAGATTTTCCTTTAACCATTGTTTCCTTTCCACTGAATACAGCCAGTGTTTCACAGGGACTGTCGTGTTGCCTTATTCTTTCTTACCTCTAAAGTGAATGGGACTTCTGCTGTTGTAATACACGAAACTGGAAATCGGGATCTTCACTGTAATTGTATTTGTAGTTCAGGAAAAACCTGAGGAGGTGTGGCAAAAACAACAAAAATAAACAGCAGTGTTGAACCAGTTCTGTCTTGGAGTATGTCAAGTGGATTGGGAAGCAGGCTCTCAGCAGCAGGTTTTCCTAAAGCATTTCTGGTTTCTTTTAACATCCTTGCTTGATGGTTCTGAATGATTCACATCTTTAAAAGCCGTTTTTCCTGCACAGTGCTTCTGTGCTCTTGACCTACTCTTGCTCAAATCCCTGAAGAAACAGTAAGCAAACATACCGCAAGTGAAAATGTCACATAAACTCCTGAAAGTGAAACCATGACGAGAAGAATACTCATGCAGTCGTCGGTGTGGGATGGCAGTCTGAGATACTGCTGGAGTAACTGTAACCTGTTTCATGTCAGAGGTCAGCTCAAAGCTAAGGGTGAGTGGGAAGAAGAGGAAAAAGAAATGCACATTGTTTGCCTCTGCTCCTAATCATAGGGCATGTTCTCGTGCATCCCCTGGGTTGTGGTGACTGTGCAGTTCCCCACTGCTTTACAGACACTTCCCGAGTGCAGGGAGATGCCATCGTGTCAGATGGGAGAGGAGTGTAGCAGATGGCATACTGCTCCCGAGGCGCTGGGCGGAAGGAGATAATTTTGCAGGTCACAAAACCAGAGAATAACTTCAGAATTAAACTGTCATTAGGGATTTTTTAAAAAAAGATAAAATTCAAGAACCTTTCTGGGAAACTGCTTCACACAGATAGATGGATGCGAATGTTTGTTTGCCATTTTCCATTTCCAGATCCAAACGTGCTCCCAGTCAGCTCAGCAGACACAATGCTGGGGCTCTGACAGCTCGTGGCAAATGTCCTTTTTCACTCTAGAACCAGTGTAACGTGTCCAGCTAGCTGGGCATCCCACTGCACCCAAACACATCATACCTCTGGGTGCCATGGAAGTGTGGAAACATGGGGAGCAGTGGACATGCATGGGGTATTCTCCTTGATGGTGGAGGGCACAGCGGGGGCCCGGATCTGACCTCCTGACTCCTGGGCCAGGCTTGAGAGCGGAGTGGCACTATGGCTTACAGTGGTGGGACTTCTTCCCACCAAAGCTGCTTCACGTGGGGAATGGGACTGTGGATGCTATCTCTCTTGAGGCGTGGGTGACACCTGGGATTTCATGAGGAAGAGTAGTGTTTTGAGGGTTTCAAGCAGTGTATTAAAAATGAGGTGCACCAGCAGAACTGGTTCTTTGGTTTGAATGTGGTGAAATGGGACTCTTGTTTATCAGCTGTAGCTTGCTCTTGTGGAGGTAATCCAGCTGCTTGGACAGCTTGCACAGAACTGGGCTGATAAGCTCCATGAGAGAGCAGGGGTTGGTCATGGGAATAGTCACAGGTCCTCTCCTCGGGAGTCCCACAACTGTGTGAGAGCCAGGCCTGAGCCCCAGCTACCCTGTTGGTTCCCAGTGCCCGTAGTCTTGTCGGCGTGCCAAGCGTTCATGTGGAGGCTGGTCACGTCACTGGTGAGTGTTTGCTGCAGTGTCCTTGTCCGTGGTGTACCTCACAATGACAATAAAAAGACATTTATGGCCACCAACTAAATACGGAGCCTGCAGAAGTTCGTGGTGGCAATATGCCTTTAATTGAAAGAAAAAACTCTTCAGTGATCTCTTCCTTAGCTTTTTTGGGGGTCTTTACCAGACTGTACTTCCAGAGCTCGCTGGAAAGAACTCCTTGTCCCCAGTAGCATCTTTGTGTGAAGACTAAAGTTTCTTAGTAGCTTAACTGTTCCTTGTAAGCCTGCCATCCAGATGCCTCGCCAAGGTGGAAGGACAGCTGATCTTTGCAGGTTCTGAATTGCCAAGGTGTTTGCTATGGCTCCAGTGTAGCTTGAATGGGCACCAGACACCTGGGAGGTGGAAGAGGTTCTCCTGGAATCATCTGACAGTGCTGCTGGGTTTTCCTGCTCCCCTAGGTGGGCAGCATCACTGGGTCAGTCTGGGGGTGAAGCTCTGTGTCGTTGGTAGCACTCCCATCGCTCTCCTCTGCTTTTGCCCCTCTCGTGCAACCCACTCAGTTGTGCACTGTGGGAGCTCTGTGTTGTTCAACTGTTTGTCATCGTGGGAATTGCTTGTTCTAAAACCAATTACAACCTGACAAAACTGATCTGCCTTATTTACAAATACATCCATCTGGTTGTGGACTGCCTGATATCACTGCCAGGATAATATGAGGGAGGCCTTTATTGCTGCTGCTGAGTTATGAAGGGTTCCTGCGGCGGCATCGTCTGGAGCCACGTGAGGGCTTGCTGCATGCGTGTTGGCACTCGTGTTCTTCCTATGACAGAGGGGATTCATGTCTGAAGTAACAAATTCTGTGTAAACTGAATAGAGAGAAAACTTTGGAGTAGTGTAGCTTGGCATCAGCCTATTTACATCATAGGTCTCGTGTAGAAAATAGACAAGAGAGGCAGACGGGTGCCCTGGGGTGTGAGACTCCTTTTTCCATGTGTGTTCCTGGAACTCAGCTTTGGAAAGGCTCAGAAAAGGAGAAAAATGGATGATTGGTGTCGGGACATTGAAACCTAAAAACCATCACGACTGGTAGGCAGAACTGTTTCAGACTGTTTTCATTTTTCTATGAATGTTCAGTTGCAGCTTAAAAAAAGACCTGAGGCATTTTGAATCAGTGTGGATTTCACCCTCGGGCCACCAGTTCAAACTGAATATAGTGAATTTTAGAAGCATTCACTAAAAGCCTCTATTCCTTGTTGACTATGTGTGTTATCCACAGAGGGTAGAAAACAGACATACCTATGTAAACAAATTTATCATGAGGTAAACTAGGAAGAGTTGCCCCCTAAATGAAGTAAAATTAGCATGATTAGGTTTCGATGTATAACTGAAGGTGAGTGGATTAGGCATTGTGAATAACAGGATAAATTCAAGCCTATTGTTGTTTGTGATTTATCTAGGAGTGACCTTCATATTTATAAATAATCAGTTTTTTCTGGCTGACTGAATAACTGAAAATTCATAAATTAGTATGAACTGGAAACACAGAATACTGCAATCTGCATATGAAAACCTGTGCTTACACCAATCTGAGTTTTTGGGTTTTTTGTCTATTCCCCATCACCATAGTAACTGAACATTTTCTGTAATGATGACCTAGTCTTGCAATGTGAGTGTGAGATAGGGCACTTCCATTTTCCCTGTGGGGCTGGGGTGGTGGGCTGGATTGTCGGGGTGCCTGGGACCTGCCAGTCCCTTGGTGTGGGCTGTGAAAACTGGGTGTGTGGAGTCAAAGGGAGTATTTGGTAGCACTGCAGCGAGTTGAACCCAAATCCTCCTTGTCAAGGGCTGGTGCCTGGGTCTGTCAGTGCAAGAAAATAATCTCCAGCTGTCTGGCCAATTAAAGGTCTGTTGGAGAAAACACATTCCTGCCATCATTTTGTGGTAGAAGTGCACTGTGATGTGGTCCAGGCAGTGGAGTGTGTGGGGTGGGTGGTTCGGCAGACCACCTGCCATGGTGGCCCTGGCATGGTGGTCCTGCTCCACTCTGCGTTCCCTGGCTTACTTTTAAGTAGCATGGAGTGACTCTGGGTCCTTGGTGGCTGCAGACCCAACGTGGTGGAGAACTGCCCCAAGCACAGTGGTACGGGCCAGCAGCAGGCTGTGGCTGGAAGTGACCAGGTTGGCAGTCTTGGTGACAGATGAGCCCCAAACAGGCCGAAGCTGCTCGTGCCTGGGGTGGCTGCTGGAGCAGCACGGGAACAGCCTCTGTGCCTGTTCTTGTGCTGTGTCACCCCATGCCAGCAGAAACGCTGGGCTCTGAACCCTCTGGTTTAGCTCAGATCTTTAGTTTTGTACCAACATGGGCTTCTGGTGTTGGGCTTTTTGAAGTTGGTAACTGCTGTCGTGCTGAGCTGAGTGTTCGTGCTGAGCTGAGTGTTCGTGCTGCAGCCCGTGGTTTCCCCATCGCTCTGGAGCAGTGCCTGTTTCCTGTTGCTGGCTCAGCTGTTAACAGATTTTTACTAAGAAATTTTCTGAAACTCATTAGAGACAAATAACAACCCTTTGATTCCCCCCCGCCCCCTTTTTTTTTTCTCCTGCTTAACAGTTTGTAGTTTATTTCTGAAAAATACAGATATGATGCTCCATGGGGAAAAGTGTTTTTTTGACACAATGATTACCATGAATAAGCATGGGTTGCAGTTCTGAGTGACGGTGTGCTGGTCATCTGCTGGCAGGGGTACCTTCTGCAGCCCCCCAGCCTCTCGAGATCCTTTATAAATATAAATCAGATGAGGACATGTGGCTGGGTACAGGGCATGGCTGAAGGCAGGAGGAGGCAATGCAGAGGCAAAGCAGGACAGTGATAGGGAAGGAGAACTTGTGTTATCTCTTGTGACACGAGCTTTCCACGTGCATCTGAGCTCTTCTTGCCCCTGCAGCTGCACAGTAACGCTGTGCTTTCTGTTCCTACTCTGGTGAGCCCTGGTGTGCTAAAAGTGGCTGTGTCCCGCGGTGGGGTGGGTAACACTGGAAGGTGGTTCTGGAGGTTTTGGTAATGTCCTGTGTCTCAGTGGCTGGTCAGCACATGCTGGCTTCAGCTGAATCCCCGAGCCCTGCCGTGAGCGTGTCCGCTCTTGTGCTCCTTCCAGCTGGCTGGGAACGTGGAGATGCTCGAGGGAGACTGAGGTTGTGCGTTGTTGTTAGCGTGGGGGATGGATTTCCTTCACTGGTTTTAAATCCAAGTAGAAAATTGTACTTCCATGACAATGATCTTTTTCCTTAAAACATAATTATAGCTCTGTATAATGCATCTGTTCTTTTCCATCAGTTAATAAAATAGCCTAGCTGGAGGCAACTTATTGGACATAATTTATGTGTGAAGGGATCTTGTGACATTTTTTTGTGGGATGGGGGAGAGAAAATAATTAACACAGTGAAATTGTTAAGATAAAAAACATGTATGTTTAAAAAGTTAATTTGCTTGTAATAATGAAATCTATGGCTAAATTTACTTCAGTATTTGCACATCGCTTAGTTTGGAAAACAGGATGGAACAACTTCCCTACCTTGTTTTATTCAGTTTCAGTGTTGCTTTGAGTCAAAGGGTCTGAATTTAAAGGGAGATTTTTCACTGAATTCAAAGAGTTTGGAATTAATCCCTAATAAGATACATTCACATAACACATATCAATATTTCCCCGAAATAATGTCAGTCTATACAACCTTCCACCTTTTCACTGAAGTCATAGTATTTTTATTCATAATTTACATTTTAAAGTCTTTCAATAAAAGTATAAATCTCAATTTTGATCTTAATGTTATTTTTCTAACAACACTGGTAAAGTAACTTTATTTGTGAGGGTCTCAGATGTTTTCTTTCATGCACTCTGCCTCCCCCGGCTGATCTGTCCCTAGCCTGCTGCCTTCCTCAGCTTCAGCATATTTTACTTAATTGGCTCCCTGAAGGCCATTATGTGTGATTTTTCCCAAAATGGGAATGAGCACAAGGCCATCAAAATGATAAAGGCCCTGAGAGCTCTGGCTCTGCTTTGTGTGCTCAGATTAGCTGCCCCCCGCCCCCACTCCTGAGCAGCAGCAATGCAACTCTTGGGAGAAGTTTCATGTTTTATTTCACTAAAATAACGTTAGCTGTACCTGTTTTGTATTAACAACTGTTATTTTTGGGTGTTTGTAAGGGGAGTTTCGTGGCCCATTGGGTTGGTGTTCCCTGCCTGACCTCCTCGGCAGGGCTGCCCACCCCTGCACCGTGACTGTCCCCTGGCTCTGGGGAACAGGTGGCTTAGCCAAGAGGACCCTTCAACCCTCCTCCCTTCAAACTAGTATTTTATCCATTGGCTTATTAAAATGTGTGTTATTTCCCTGAAAAATGGTCTCTTTCTCTGTGTCTTGAGATCTTCCTGGCACCGTAGACATCTTTGACAGATGCTCGTGTAATCTGTTGGTAAAAACCCGCGGAGATGGGAGATCTGACATCCTCCCTGGCTGGTCTGTTAACTGTTTCTGATTAGACTGCTTTTTCCCCAGTATTTAGATTTTATTCTGTGAAAAGAAGTTGACTTTTTCCTGTGTCTCCTTGGGTGTTTCTGAAGACCAGTTGACCAGCCACCCTTGCACAACAACTCCTTGTGCAGGGAAGGCTGTCACCACACCGCCTTCAGTCCTGCCTTTCCCAGGCTGGGCAAAACTTCCCTCTGGAAAGGAAGCCATGACACAGGAGCTGCATTTCCACCATGCTTTACTTCTACCTGTCAGGTGCACAATGGATTCGAGCTAAACCTGTTTTAACTCTCCTGCACATCAGATGGGCATCCGTACTGCAGTGTGCTAAACCGAGTGGATGTCCTTGGTAGAACTGAACAGTTACATGGGCTAAAGCCTTATGTTGCTTAGTAAATAATTTAGAAGGTGGCATAAATCTCCCTTTATGCCTGTTATTGCTCTGTGAATGTGAGAGGGAAATGTGAATTGCTTTTTTCTGGACATGATGAGTAGGTTTCAGCGTGATGGATGATGGGTGACACTTTCACAACCCATCAGTCATGGAGGTGCACAAATGGAAAAGCAGTGGTGCTGTGCCTCATCATCATGTGCATTTATCATATTATTTAAGGCAGCTTCATTAGCTGCATCGGCTGTTGTGCTTTGTGTACTGTGGTGGCTGGGTAATAAGTGATGTGTGGCATGGCCTCAGCAGCTGGAAATTATGTCACAAAGAAAAACTATCAGCTCTTGGACTAAGCCTGAACTTGAGCAGAAGAGGCAGCACAGGGAAGCACTAAGACTCTAAGAAGAAAATTGCTTCAGAGAAATCATAAAACTTTTTTTAGAGTCCAGTTGTATCCTAAGTGAAGAAAGCAATCACTGTGGCAATCCTCCACCTGAAATATTTGACGGACACTTCCAAGGAAGTTGCTGTGTGTTCTGAAGTGAGAGCAGCTGATGGACCAGGTGGTTGTGATGCTGTTCGGAGGGACCTCGACAGGCTGGAGAGATGGGCAACAGGAGTCTCGTGAAGTTCAGCGAGGGGGAGTGCCAAACCCTGCACATGGGGAGGAACAAGCCCAGGCACCAGCACAGGCAAACAGCTGGAAAACAGCTCTGCAGACAAAGACCTGGGAGATGACCATTTTAGATTCATTATGCTGTTACATGTCAAACTTCTTAAAAAGCACACAAATAAAATAATGGTGAGCTGGACTCCAGCTGGATTTAAAATGTTTCACATAATTCACTAATGTCTTTCCCATCATGATGTCAGAACGTCTGTAGTGAATTTGAGGAGGTAGCAAATGCAATTTGGAGAGAATTCTGAACGGCAATTTATTTGAAGCAGGATCTTTCTTACTTGTGGAGCTTCCTACCATTGCTGAGAGGGCACTTAAATGTTTCTTCCTGTTCTTGTGTGCCATTTAATCCAATTAGTGTGCTGGAGGTCCCTCTAAATAGTGCTGTGTGAAGCTATTCAGTTTAATAAAGTTCAGTGAAAATTACAGATGTTAAATGCTTGCTTGTGGTGATGTGTGGGCCTGGCTGTGCTGCGCTGGGATGAAACCGTGTGCTGTGGAGCACAGCTGATGGTGCCACATTTGATGGCAGTGCCTGAGCTGATCCAGACAATTCCTGCTCCTGGCCACCCACCCTGGCCCTGCAGGGACCCAGTGCTTGCTGGCACCAAGCTCTGTGTGGCCATCAGCAGAGCAGGACAGTGAGGGTTAATGACAAATATCTGTATGAGTACAACCTTCTGCTTTCTGCCTCTTGTTGGCAGTATCTTCTTCTCTTCCTTGGTAGTACCTTTGTCTTCCTCTTATTGGTATTATCTCTTCCTCTTTTTGTAGTATCATGTATCTTTAATAATATAGATTCCTGTAGTTTTTTGCCAAGAAAAGTAGCCATTCTTTGGTAAGATCGTGCTTTGGACAAAAGACAGGAGCTATGCTTCTGACATTCTTTGCTGTGCAGAGTAACTCCTGACCCTTGCAGTAAGGATGCAGCTGTCCTCCCGGTTCCTTTGTCAGTGTTCAGCAGATGCCCTTTTACTGGAGTGGGCACCAAGAACAAGAACTGTCAGTGCTGGCAAAACTTAGAATTTTGTCCTATTTTAAATTTATTAGGGTGCCCTAATTATTCATAGGGATAATTACCCTTTACCAATTCACATGAGTTTAGAACACTTTTGAAAAGCAATCAAGAGCAGGGAATGATAGTACATCATGGTGAATAAGGATAAGGCACAAAAGAAATATGGTGCATTTTTATGTAAGAGAACATGTCAAGTTGCTCTCAGCTTTTTCCTTCAAATTGCAGTTATTTGAACTCAATTTGGTGGTTGGTGCTAAAGGCCACCTGTCAAATGTGCTCCCCACCTCAAAAGGCCATTTGTGCTCTTCATCTCGCTTACCTATCTCTTCAGCAAGGGAGAACATCGTCTTATGGGGTGACAGTATGAAAGATTATTCTATCATTAAATGGTGCTTGCCTGTCCCTGAACAGGTAGGTTTGAATTCCCACGTGCTTTTGTCATCAGGGAGCATCTGAAGTTTAGAAAGAAAACAAATTCTTTCTTGCCCTTGGCTGCAGGGATGGGCACTGGAGCCTCTTCTCCACAGAAACCAGTGTGTTCCTCCTTCTGTACGGGGCAAACGAGCAGGTTTTGAGTGCAGTCAGGTCTGAGTGTGTTTAGACAGTCACACACCTCTGCGGTGCTGGGAAATGCTCCTGTCTTTGGATCACCACTGGTCTTGCCTGACTGAACTGGGCAATAAAGATGAAGAGCCTGGTGCCACATGAAACTCAGGGCCTGAAAATACTTACCTAGGTCTTTTTGCTCTGGGTTACAGTGGGTAGAGCTGTTCTGAAAGCCAAATGTGTTGTGATGTGTTTAAATAAGAGTGGCTGGGTAGGCAAAGTTACTGTGAGTAATCCTTAGAGACGGGCAGGAAAGGGCGAGATTATGTTTAGGTCAGAGGACAGAGTGAGCAGTGGAGTGTAGATGGAGGCCTCGGTGGTCATACACATATTGGAAGAGAAGAATAATGACCTTGTATTGGTTTAGAGCTCACTACGCTTCAGCAGTTAATACCTTGTTTTCCCAATTCAGTGAGATGAATCTGTTCTGTTGTCCCAATGAGTTTGAAACTGCTCCTGTGCACGATTGCTGCCGGTGTTTGATCAGCTGGTGCTGCGCTGCAGGAGCAGCCTCACAACTCCCTGGGATACCAGTCACTATTGACTCTTCGTAGCCAGCACAAATCAGCTGCTGGTGTCTCTCGGGAGAGGAACGGTTCTTGCACAAACCCCAAATACCAGTGATTTGGATCCTGTACAGTTCCTGCATTGTTTTGCTGACATTGACAAAATGCTGGTAACTGAGAAGACATCTCCACTAAGGAGCATTTGTCAGGCTGCACCCTTCATGGGCAGGGGAGGTGGGTGTCAGGTTGGTTAGTCCCACGTAATGTGGTGTGTCAGTAGATACAGAGCTGGGATGCTGCTCAGGCTGGTTTTGTCTTCTGGTGCAAATCACTAATACACTGTAGCACATGCCATGCTCATTATGGACAGCTAAATGAGTGAGTCCCCTAAGTTTATTGGTTCGCCACTTCATCTTTGGGCTGTCAGATTCAAAGAAGGACACCCTGATTCTGTGCACTGTATCGGGACTTGTTCCATCACAGAGGCTTGGGATGGAGACTGACAGCCACGGTGCAGCGCTGGCAGCACGGAGGGGTTCTTCCTGCCTTATCTCCCTGGTGCCAGGCAGGGTTCGCTGCCTTGCCAAGGATGCTGTGTAGCTTGCTCTGGCTCTCTTGCCAGTTGGCGTATAGTATACAGTTTAATTGGGAGATTTAAGTTTAAAATTTAAAAACCTTAGATTAACAGGCACAAAGCAATTGGGTTTAAAAGGGCAGGTGGCTGCTGCTGGTACAGAGAAAACTCCCAGACTTGGTAATTTTGACATTCAGTCCTGATCCTGGAGTCTGTGGTGCCTACTTTTATAGTAATGGTTCAGTACCTTACAGCCACGGTGTAATTTGAAATAAAGATTTTTCTCTTAAGTGTCCTAGAGAACCCAGGACACTTAGGGATAGGAATATGCAGGTCTGAATTTTAAAATCAGTGCTGATTAAGGACTTTTTAAATTCTACTCTTGATTTAGCATTTACCATATTGATGGCTGTTGTAGAAGGAGCTGAGGTGAGGTGCTCTGTGCTCAGTCTGACAGATCTCATTCCCCTGAGGCTTTAAGATGCCTTCTCTTTCCTGACGCTGGCCTGACAGGTACCCCCAGTGCAGAAGCATGCCCTTGCTGTTCCCGTGCGGCGTCTTGTCCATCTTGCTTCTCAGTAACACAGAAAACACTCGGGATCTCTCAGCGGTGATGTGCATGGTGAGTGCTCTGCCTGAGGAGGTGGGGAATGGCAGGGACTGCTGACCCCCACAGAGCCCTGAACGCAGGGCGCTGGGGGCTGTGAGGCTGTGCTGTGTCTATTGAAGGATGGGGCAAACCGCAAGAAGAATCGTGCAGTGGAGAAGGGAGAAAGTGCTCCCTGCGTTGGGAGCTCCAGGTTTGTGCTGAGATGGAGAAGGGACAATTCGGGGACTGGGAGGAAGCATGTGTCCCCAGTGTGTGCTGAAATATAGTGCTGTGATGGGGAGTCTGATCTGAATCCCCGACCCACCGTGCTGCAAGAGAAGCAGCTCCGAGGACCCACTTCTGCTGCTGTGCACAATGAGAGCACAGACCCACACCCACCTCTCCATGCTGCTTTTTGTCCAGCTGCACTCCTGGTTTGGCTGCACTGCTTCAGAGATGAACAGAGGAGGCATTTCATACAACAAGTGTATGTGGAGTTGGGAGATGATGAGATTTAGGCTTTAGTGTAGGTCTAGCTGTTGAGTGGAGAGAAGGTGCTAAACAGATTGTAGAATCCCGTTCATTTGGGCAAGTTGATATGTGGAAGAGAATGAGAACGACGTATGGAGCAGAGCAAGGGAAGGGTGGCCTGGCACGGAGCCTGGAGGATACCCATTTCTTATGAGAGTTAAGCCAGGCGAGTGGTGATTAGTATTTAAGAGCAGAGGTTAAAGGTGCTACCCAATGAGTTGATGTGCTTGCTGTGAGAACTGGGGCAATGTCCTCTCTGATGCTGTTCACCAGAATAAACGATGACAAAGTGATGCACAAAGGACGTTGGGCTCCAGGAGGGACGTGAGATGTAAGGTGGAGCCCGATGGCGGCAGCTGCTTGAAGGCAGGGAGAGCACTTGCAAAGAAGCTCTTGTGCTGAATTCTGCAGTTTTAAGATGGGTGAAATTGTGGCTGATGCCTTCAAAACAAGGGATGGTTAGAGCAGAAAATATAACACGTGTTTGGAATGCTACCAACATGTAACATATTGCACATGTATTATATAGGCTCAGGGAGTTATGTTTAAAATAGCTGAGCAACTCAGAAATGAATTTGCACCAAGGAAGAGTGCAGGAGAAAGGGAGGGGGCTGTCTTGTCTCCTGGAAAATGATGGGGGAAGCCGGAGGCTGGGCAGTGGTGGGCTGTGTTCTGCAGCTGTGTCGGGCCGGAGCCCTGCCCGCAGGGGCAGCTCATGTCCCTGTCAGGGCATGAAGGGTGCAGCTGGCATCTCTGCCCCTTGTCTACAGAAGGGGCTGGTTCCTAAGAACTAGTCTGGAGGAAACACTTTTCTGTGACTCCTGCTATGCTGTAGGACTTCTCTTCTTGGTGCAGGCATCCGCATCGTTTATCCTTTTGTTGCTGTTTTTGTCACTAACTTCACTATTTAGGGGTTGAAAGTGAAAATGCCTTGTCCTTGTGTGTGGGCAGGCAGAGGGATGCTCACCCAGCATCGCTGGCTGTGTCACCAAGGCACAACCGTCCCTGCCACGGCGCTCTGTGTGTGTGTGTCTGCCCCGGGGGGTGGGTGCCGGGGTGCCTGCTTGTACCTGCATCATGTGCGTTTGCCATGACTGTGCAGTAATGAGGGACCTGATTTATGTGCGCGGTTGCTCTGTACTCTGAAGGCTTTCTGCACAGAGAGAGCTGTCTGCTTTTTGTGTGGCAGATAATTTGGAATTAAAGGGCTTATAGGCTTCACGCACGAGTTTCCCCTCCCTGGATGTGCCAGTGAGTCTCTGGTCTGTGGGAGCATCACAGAGCACAATGAGTGAGAACATTGTGACGCTCCCGCAGAGCCGTGCGTGGAGGGTTGGTGACTTCCTTGTGTTCGAAAGCAGAGTCAAAGCCACCATGGCTGGCAGAGGTTCTGGAGCAGTGTGCCTTGGTGCTAAGTGGTGTGTGGGGGGTATAGAAGTTGTCAGTGACAACTGAGAATTTGGAATGATTAAAGAGGAAACAATGTTTTTATGTGCTTTTGCCACTGAAGATTATCTGGTGATAGAGTCATGAGATGTGTTATAAGAGATGTTTATTTGCAGGGAGATGTGTTTATGTAATTGCCTCCTCCTGCTCTTTGGAGTGGACATCTGCAGCCATACTCTTTTTAAATGAATGGTAGGAGCCAGGGACTGAGAGGTTTAATCACCCCCTGCTTCCCCACTGCTGCAAGGTCGTCCCCACCACCCCACTTCCCTGTGCTGCCCCGGTCTGGCTTGAGTGATGCAGGGATGTGGTTTCTTGCACTTCCCTTCTAGTCTTCATTTTCAGTACTTATTTAGGTGAAAATCCATTGCTTTACTCGGAACAGCCCCCACATGTCCCCTGCTTGCCCCCTCGCCCTGTCCCACGCTGGAGCACCCTGAGCGCTGCTGCTGCAGGGTGGCTCTGGGACCCTGCTCCTGGCCAAGGCACTGAGCCCTGGCCCGGTGCTCACAGGGCATCGGCTCTGCCACTGTGGCTCCTGCCACCTAGGCTGGGGGAGGACCCCGGGCAGCTGCCCGGGTGCTCTGAGACCCTCCAGGCACACACAAGCTCCGATACAAGCAGGATGCTCTGCTCATGTGCTGACATCTGTGAATTTGGACGTCTGTATGGAGTTCCTCCATTTGCTCTGTGCTGCATTGCTGGGTCCTTGAGGCTTCTGTGTGTCCCTGAATTGGGTTTGCATCTCCAGCCCGAGGGGCATGGGGTGGCAGTGGCATAGGGAGGGTTGCTGGCAGCTGCCGCCACGCCTGCCTTCCCTGTCTGTTTTGCTTAAGTTTGAATTTCAGGTGGGCAGGCAGTTCATTAGTCTTTCTGCACCATCTAGCAGATTACAGTCTAAGCTTATTTTAGAAGAGCAGAAATCAGGAGCAATTGGCAATCTGCTTCAGGAGGAATCTATTAAAAAACCAGACACCATCTCTGCCGCATGCAAAGGACTGGGCTCTTCTCTAACTTCCAGCCAGCATATCCCACAGCAGCCTATGGGGCTGCATGGATGAACATCAGTGTGATGTTTACATGCAAGCATCTCTGCTGACAGTCAGCAGTTTAAATAAGAAATATGGGAATTCCTGAACTTGCTTTTTTTCTGATGTATTTCAGGTATAAGGTGCAGTCTCACAATCTCAGGTAAAAGAAGGGAGATGTGACAGCAGTGCTGTACAGGAGGGGGAGACGTGTCCATTGCCTGAGGTTCAAACAAGGCTACAAAACCCCCTGAAGGGCACAGGCTGCCCGAGGTGGCTGCAGTGCTCTGTTACCCAGGCCACCAGTGGGCAGCTGAGGTGGTACCTCAGTCAGCACGAAAGCTCCATGTTCTTGCCTTGTATAAGTGATATGAATTCAATGAGTTGGAGAATTCTGCACATCTGGACGTGAGCAAAAGGAGGAAGGCGTTTTATTCTTCAAACAGTGCCTTAACAGAAGAAATGCTTCCATACAGAACTTGTCCTTGTTGCAAAGCGTGGCAGGAGAGTCCTCCAGAGAGCACTGCAGAAATCCTGGCTGTGAGCATACCAAGGCAATAAAGTAAAGTATGGGAGGGGTTATTTACTGGGAGTGATGGGCACCCGCAGAGACAGCCAATTTCAACCAGAGCTGTGGCTGCTGGAGAGCACTTTCTGTTCAGATGGTGCTTCAGGAAAAGGCCACGCACATTGGTGCACATCAATTGTGTTTGCCTGTGGACTTGCTTCCTTTGTGAGCTGCCCAGGTACCTGTGTAGCCCTAATGCCCTCTCTTATTTCCTTGGTGGGAGTTTAACACTCGTATTACAACAGGCTGTTTTTGTGTTTTCATTTGTATTGTTTATCTACAGCCATCTGGTTCTGTGCCCACTAATAAACGAAGCCTGAGATGATGGGGAAGATGATGAGAGGAGACAATATGCTTTACACTGATTTTCCTTCCTTTAGAAGGGAGTAATGTGATCACTTCATACCAGAGGGTGTGATGACTCTTACAGAAATGAAGCAACCAAGGGCGATTATCTCTGCTTTGTGGGTGGCAGCCGCACAATCCAGCGATCCCAACGTGGTGCACGTTATTAGCCTCAAGCTGAGCTGTGTGCAGCCTGAAGCATGCTCCAGGTCTGTAGCAGATGATTAATTCATGACGAAATTGTGATGTATTTGGCTGGATCCTATCTGGTATGGAAAGCCCTTTGGAGACCATCTCCCCACAGCTGTTGGTTTCTCCATGGCACGTTCTTTACCTACTGAATATCCACACGGTCCTTCTGCAGTGCAATAGCAACAGGTCTCATCTTCACCCGAAAACTGAACTCAATTGAAAACAGAACAGCATATGAGAATGGGCAACCAAACCTGGCCCAATTTTGAGAGCAAACCCATGTTATCAAACATTAAACGACTCCAGAGTGTAGTGCTGCAGTCTGTGCTGACTGTCCCTGCTGGAGAAAATGTTTCCCTTCGTTTACATGATCTGCTGACTTGCATCAAGAAAACCCATCAGTCACCCATTAACTGCATCCCTGTGACAAAGACTGATTGGCAGGCCTGTGGGCTGCATCTGGCCTGTGAGATGTCCTTTGGCTGCCCCTGGCGTGGACGGCTGCCTGGAGCAGAGGGGTCTGTGCTCTCTCCTGGCAGCCAAGAGGCTCGACCTGGCTCCGGCAGGGAGCGGGCGCTGCCGTCCACCCTGCACATGAGTGTGTGGTGTTCGTACCTCTGGGATGAGGATTTAAGGAGTCCAGCCTCTCCCCCCCCCCCAAGACCACATCTCATTGGGCTTTGCAAAGCTTAGAGCAGGTCTCTCCCCTCCTCTCAGCTGCGTGCTCATGCAGTCTGAGGCCAGTCTTGCAGGGCTTGGGAGGGCCGTGCTGGATCTCCTCCCAGAGGCACCAAAAGGTGAAATTGCTCCTTATCTTGACTCTTCCTCGCTGCAGTTTCCAGGCTGGCCGAATCCGAGGACAATGTACTTGCATTGGTCATAGCAAGGTTTTCCCTTACTGTTTCAACGTTGTGCTTTTTCCAGGAAAGGAGGAGGGGTGAAGAGGAGTGTCAGCCTTGGGCTGGCGTTTGGCTGATTCCTTCTGAGGCAGAGACCATGGAGGAAGCAGCACAGCTCATTCCCTGGCAGCAGCTGTGCTCCCCTTGGCCGTGTGCTGATGGCAGCGCCCGCTGCGCGTACCCTCGACATGGCTGTTCCGTGCTGGAATTGCCAATGCACAGTGGGGATAATTAACCAAGAGGACGTGGAAGAGAGCAGTGTTTCTAGGCAATTAGGACATGCTTCGAGTGAAGCACAGTCAGCCCCTGGAAATGCAAAGGACGTTTTCAGCTGGTGGCATCATTTTCTTAAGCAGGTCTCTGGGTACCACCCCTGGCTTTCCCTCTGCCAGGGTCTGTGCTTGGCAGCTGCACTGCCAGGTGATTTGCTTTAACCCTTTTCCTGGAAGATAGATCCATTACCCTAATTTCCAATGAGCCTGTGTTACAAAGCCACCAATTCAGGTGTTTCAGTGGGAGGTTTTACATTTTAATTGCAATTCCTGTGTAGCAGAGGCTGGGTGAGCCCTCTGCAGCCACCTCATCAACTGGAGGAGGAGAGCATTGTTTCACATTCAGAGTTACTGCTCTTAAGGCTGCTTTTGCTCCATTCTTACAGCACAGGGTTGGAGCTGGAGAGCCTCAGGGTGATCTGGGGAGCTGCTGCAGATGGGCCAGTCCCATCCCTGGTGTCGTTCCTGCTGCTTCTTCTCTTGCACAGCTTTGAGGCTGTTTTTCTGTAACAAACCTGTACCCTAGCGAGTAAAAGCAGCTGATGCCCTGCCAAACCGACTGGCCCCTGAGCAAGTGGTGCGTGGGCTGCTTGGTGGCTTGGGTATGCCTGCAGCAGGGCTGATGCCCTGGGTGGTCCTGCGCGGTGCTCCTCCTGTGCCCGCGGCAGCTGGCGCTGCTGACCCCTGGGATGTAAATTCATGGTGCAGTTGGAGGAGCTGGGCTGGTTTGTGAGCTGAGGATGCCATCAGCAGAGGCCAGCTCGCAGGCTGCAGTGGGGATTAGCTGTGACAGGCTCGCCTTGAGCACGTCTGCCCTTGGGCTTGAACTCCTGAAACCTCACAGACCTGTCTCAGCTAGGATTGTCCTCTTCTGGACTGCTTTTGTCTGAACCAGCTGATCTTGCTTTGGTGGAGACAGCAGTAGAGGTAAGGTGGGCAGTCACCCGAGGTTGGCTGGGATGGAGGTCTCCCTCCATGGCCACAGGAGGGGATGTAGGTAAGGCGCTCGCTGGCCACTGCTGAGGAGCATTGGCCATGTCCATGGCAGCTGCAGTGTCCAGGGAGCCTGCCTGCCCGTGATATTTTTAGGAACATTAAATTAAGCAAATACAAGAAATCGGGCAACTGCTGCTGTCAGATATGCCAGTTTCTATATGCTCCTAAATTTGAGTCTGCTGTTTTGCAATTAGTTTTTACTTGTTATTTTTGTGTCCTTCACAGATTGTAAGCAGGTTCACCTTAGAGTGAAGTTCAAGCTTGTTTCCACTACAGAATGGCACAGTGGGGGACAGAACAGTGGCAGAGAAGTCTGAGGAAAGACATTTGTTTTAATCTATCTGTAAAATCAGCTTGGTAATCTTTCCCTTTTTCTCTGAGATTCTGAGCCTTATATGATTATAATTTATAGGATGCTTTGAGATGTTAGATGAAAAGTTCTTTAATTGTTATACATTTTTAATGCATGTGGAGATGTAAAGCATCAGCCTGGAAGAGAATTGGTTTAATGGATCCATGGATGCACAGATTTTTCAGGCCAAAAGCTGGATAATCTGATTGGACTTCTGTGTATAATAGTTTATCCTGTTAGTGCTGTAGAAGAAGTCGGGTAGCTCGGATCTGTGTGGCTAGCCAAGGGCCAACTCTCCTAACTGTAGAGCTCCACTCTCTTAATGATCTGTGAAATCCTTCCATGTCTGGATTAAGGAATGTGAGATTCTGGAGTGAACCCTTTAATGATCAGCTCCTTTATTCCATTCCAGTGACTCAGGGTGTGATTCACATTCTTGCACTGCTCTCTCTCTTTCTCCCAGTTTGAATAGGTTCTCCTTTGCATTTCAATAGCCTCAAAGCACAGCTTGGTTACCTCACAGAGGGGCATTCAGCGGATTAAAGCCTTTCTCGGCCGGGTCCCACTGGGACAAAGCCCAGTGCCGGGCGCCAGGGGCAGATAGAGCCCCTGGGGCAGACAGAGCCCCTGGGGCTGGTGCAGCCTGTGCAGGGGGGGGCAGCCACAGGGTCTGTCTTCTCCGGGGGAAAACCCACCATCTGTTTTTGTGAGGCTTCCTTTTGTTCTTCTGAAATCTCGACCAAACACAGCAACAGATCCGTTTGGCTTTTTCTTTTTAACACTTTCACTGGTTCTTACAGACTCCTTGCATCTTCCTTCTATTCCCAACAAGAGAGAACAGAGAGGACTGAGCCCGGCTGAGCCCCCTGTTTCACTTTCCCTCATTCTCAGCACCTTCCTGCTTAGGAAGTGACTGGGGACAGAGCTGGCTTGGGCAGGGTCCCTGGCAGTGGTGCCCAGGGTGCTGGGGGAGGTGGGGATCCCCCGAAGTCAGGGACAGCAGAGGAGTGCCAGGGGTGTGCAGATGCTGGAGGCGTGGGATGCACCTCTTCTCCCCAAGCCAGGTCGCTGCCCTGGTAGGAGTTTGGCTTGCTTAAAAACAACACAAACAAAAAACCAACCAAACTGCCCCAAAGTTTTGTGTTGCTAAGTATTTCCTTGGGCTTGTTCCACCTCCCGTCCTATGAATTGCCCCTCCCAGTGCATCAGTGTAATCCATACAGGGCCATGTAGCCCAGACAACGAATGGGGTGTATCAGGGAGTACACGAGATTAACTTCCCAGTGTTGCTCATGGTCAGAGAAGTGGAGACAGCTGTGGCCAGTCCTGGGCTGCGACTTGGCTGTGACTCAGGGGATGCTGCTGCTTCACAAACACTGGCTGTGTGTCTGCAGGTGTCAGTGCAGGGTGTCCCTTGGTGTCACAATGCTCTTCTCCTTACTGTGAAAAGGACAATTTCTTTTGCATGGTCTCCACTGGTCTCTCCTTAGGGCTGGATGCCCAACCCTCAAAATCTAGGAAGAGAAGGTTTGTGTTCAGATCAGTGGGGGCCTCTCTGCATGTCACTGCTTGCCCAAGGGGACTCACAGGACAGACAGTGGAACCAGGCACAGCCACCCATGCACACAAGCAGGTTTGCAAAGAGTTCAGAGGGACCTAGGATCAGTCTTCCACTGTGCTGGGGCCAGTGGCTGCTCTGAGGTCCCGTGGTGCACTGGGCTTTGGCTCAGTGCTTCATTTTGAGAGCAGCTGGCTCTTCTTCTTCCTCCTAGGTGACTCTCACTGAACAATTCCTTCTATGCAATTGCACCATTTTAATCTTCTTTTTTGCAGTAACCATCAGTTGCAAAACCGATGCTATTGGAGTTTTATGAAAAGCCTATAAAAATACAGTACTGAGTGGAGAGACCAGTCAAACTTGGCATTCTGACAAACATTTCATATCCCACTTACTTTTTCAAGGGCTGCAGCCTGTCCAGGTATGTGTATCTGATTCCAGTGCTCCACAGTGTGGCCTCAGCCTGGCTGGGGACCCGGGAGGTGCTGTGCCTGGTAGCCTTGTCTTGGGGAGAGTTTTCCTGTGGTTTTATCCTGAATCCAGGGTAGAACAGAGCAGGATGCAGTGAAGGCTTCCACATGTACTCCTCTGGCATGCCCGGCCCTGCTGGTTTTCCTATTTAACTACTGGTTTTTAATTTTATACTTTCTTAAAAGATCCTGTGAAAGGTTCCATAAAGGGAAAACTTACTCAGTTTAATTGTAGTGGGAAAACTTCAACTAGTTAACTGCAACGATAAGTAACTTAAAGAAAAGGAATGAAGGTAGAATTCCAGATTAATGATGCCGACTTTTGTCTCAGTTTTAGTCAGAGATGCCTACATACTGTTAGAGTAGAAGAAATAGCAGTGAGGGTTCTGATGTTTGACAGCAGCTTTTTGTACAGAGTGGCTGAAGGGAAAGTCAACAGCAAACACAATGTGGTTACATTTTCTGTGCCTGTTCCCCTTGTTACAGTGCTCCTGGTGATGCTGATGGTTTTAATTTGATCCATTGTCCACAGTCCAGTCTCTGGAATTGCTTCTGCAGTTCTCCTGCTCGTCTGTGCAGCTTTCCAAGGCTGTTGTGTTTAGCCTGCATCGGTGCTGCCTGGCTGCAGTGGAGCGGGCTCTGGCTGTAACCTGCTCTGCTGCTGCTCTCCGAGTAATGCTAATCCTGCTGCTGGCTGCTCTCCTCAAAAAGCAGGAGAAAACAGGAAAATACGCATTTTTCTATTTATTTGCTGCCTAAATTTAGCCCCCAAAGATTGTCTGGTCACAGCAACAACTCGTGGTAAACCACAGCTTGAAGTGAGGGTCAGCCACATGTCCAGCAGCTCTGACAAGGATGTGGGTGAATACCTGGCTCCACACATACTGCTCTTCTTGGAGAGTGTAAGGGAACAGAACCAGTTTGGGTTAACTTGCTTAGTGTCTGTGGTGCCGAGTGAAATAAAACAGCCCCTGCGCCGAGTGCCAGGAGTTACCCCTGGCTGGGTCTGAGGAAGGTGGCTCAGATAGCACGGTGAAACAGCCTGAGGAGTGCAGAGCTCTGCTGAAAAAACCACTCTGTGCAAACAGGTTCTGTAGCTGCAGATGTTGGTTTTGGCCAGAGCTGGCTCCCCACACCCCATCCCCTCTGCCTGTGAACCAGGGCTGGCTGGGTGCCTCCTGGCCATGCTGAGCTGCCAGGCCATCACTTCCAGCAGAGCTGCTGTCCCCACAGAGCCCACGGGTTTGCTCGAGCTTTTGCACGCCAGGGCTCATTTTACTCCTTGTTCAGTTCCCTCTTGCCTTTGCCCATTTGTGCTTAAACAGCTGCACCTCTGCTAGCGTATGTTCCATGCTGCTCAGGGGCAGCTATAAAAAGTGGGTGTATTTTAAGAGACTTGGTTAAGTGTGTTCTTGCTGCAGTTCCTTTGGGCTGGATCCTACCTTCAGCAGCACTGGAGTAACCCTGGAGTAACTCCTGGTGGTGGTTTTAGGTGGATTATACCCCATTTTTTCCTGCTGCTGGAAGTGGGCATTGCCTAAGTCTTAAGCCATGAATGTGGCTCTCATAAGCATGGGATCTACTTAAACTAGGACTAACTGGATTTGGGAGGTTTCTTGAGGAAAAGGTTGATGCCATGAAATTTTCCTTGTATAGGTCAGAGAAAAGTTGTCATTGCATCCGGGCTGTGGTTTGTTTTTTCCCTTCTGTTTACTGCACCACGGACTGATTCAAAGGCTCTTGATTTTGATGACAAGTCCTGCATGACAGCAGATGCCCGGGTGAAACAAACCTTGTGCACATACAGCCTCCTGTGGTGGGAGCCTGTGCTGTCTTAGCAGTTGCATTTTGTGTTTAATTATTTTGCTGGAGGAGGCTTGTTTGTCATCTAAGAAGATATCTTGTGACCTAGAAAGATGCGTGAATTCTGGTGTATCGTTTCTGGTGAGGTGGAATTCCCCTCTCGGAAGTGCCAGTGAGCAGTAAAATGGAAACAGCTGTCTCAGCTCTAACCAGAGAGTCTCAGAAGATCATAACCCATTTCTGATGGGCTTTGTCCTGCTCCCACATCTGCTTTGCTCATGAACGGTGCCTTCCTAGCTTGTGTTCTTAAAGTGTAAAAGCAAAAAATTACTTGGTTTGGTTTTGGAATGTTGTGACTTTTTTTATTTGCATTTTGATATCAGTGTGAAACGTTAAAAAAACCCCACCATAATAATGGATTACCAGTGTTTTCTTGAATCTGGCCTAGCCTGTTGCACTTGCTACTGTGGTGTCCTGAGATGAGTGCTGGATGCTGTAGGGTGACCCGTCTGTGCTCCATTTAAAAAGAAGAAAAGGTGGGGAGGAAAAACTTGTCATAAGTGATGTGGAGCTGGAGGAGGCTGCAGCATCACCTTCAGAGCAGAGCAGCCCCCTGGTGCTGTGAGCTGGGAGAGCCCCCTTCGGCACGAGGCATTGCCATGGGTGCTGTGACATGGCCCGATGGGGTGCAGGGCTCTGGGCACCCACTCCTGCTGTAACCATCCCTGCTCCCGAGGGTACCAGCACAACTGGTGCGCTTCTATTGTGCTGTTTTGGTGGGAGTTAATTTGAAGGGAAGGATTGCTTGTTTAAGACTGTTCATGCACAAATCCCTATTGAAATGGAATTTTTCTTCATGGCTTGGCTGCTTTTTTTCTGCAGCCGTGGCAGGGAGCCTGTCATGGACTATGGATGCTTGGTCTGGGCTTGCAGGAATGCCCAGGACCTGGCCATGCCCCTGCCAAGGAACGAGGGGTGAGCGAACAGGGGCTTGGACAGGGTCCAGAAACTGGCTTGGTCAGCAGCAAAACGGAGGTGACATTTCCTAACCCGTGCTGCCTGGAGCTGCCAGTCGGGCTCCAGACCCCGTGTCTCCTCTCAGGGATGCTGTCCCAGGCCCCCCAGTCCTGTCCCAGGCTCCCTCTGGGGCAGGGGTTTCCCAGGAGGGAAGTCACTCGCCTCGAGATGTAATTTCTTACACTTTCACTTCCTTTTTTAGTAGTCACAAATCGAGCGGTTATCGCACAGCCTGGTGAGTGAGGGTGTGGGGGCTCGGTGTGGGTACGAAGGCAAAGCCAGGGCTGTTGGGTGGAAGGGTTTGGTGGCACAGCCAGGAGCAGGCCGGCTCCCTCGGGCTGGGGATTAAACACACGTGAAAAAACTGCATGAAAAAAGCCAGTGCCGCCAGTTGTTTTCAGACTTGAATTGTTTTTCCTCTCTCTAACTCCAGAACTTCTAGTCTCAGATAAAAGGCTTGTCTCATTCTTTGTGTTACCAAGAGCCAAATCTCTTGTCTTCCCCCAGACAGTGTTACTCCTAGTGACATGTTGGGAAGGAGGAGGCTTGTTGGCTTGCTGTGGGCTGTCTGCTGTGTTCCTTCACAGGCACCCCCCACCCCAGGGGCACCCTCGGGCTGGTGCCCAGGAGATCTGTGTGGCAGGCAGGAGAAAGCACAGCTGGCAGCTTGTGTTCGAGATGCTCCAGTCTTAGAGGCTCCTTGGCTGCTTCAGCTGTTGGGGCCCACCCAAGTCTTGTCCTGGGTTCAGGTGTAGTGAGGTGGATTCTCCTCCAGCAGCACCGTCCCTTGATCCCTCGGTGGTGGGAGCTGTCTGCGAGCGGGGTGAGATGGGGAGGTGAAAAGCCCCGTGCTGGGCAGTGGGAGCATCCCATGGACATGTCGCACCATGTGGGCTCTCGGGGCTCTGCCTTGCCCCTCCCTGTGTGACTGTCCATGGGGATGAGCACCGCGGGGCTCTGGCTGCGGTGGGGCTGCCTGGCCTGGGCCGGGGGGTTGGTGGCTGTCACGGCTCACTGCGGGTTTGAATAGTGAATCCAGGCTGGCAGTGTGCTGGGTGTGTGCGCAGGGGCTCTCCCGAGGGAGCTGGGTCCTACCCTTGGAAAACAGGGTGACAAAGCTCTAGAGCACAGATAAGAGGTGATTCTGTGGTGGGGAGGGCTGGGCTTTTAGTGAAGACAGGACATGAATAGCCTGGGGGAAATAAAAGAAATTGGGAGTTGAGTGACCGCCTTGGTGTGTTCCATAGTTGTAGAAGAACTGGATTCTCCTCCAAGTCCAGCTTGCCATGCTATATTTGCAATAAACTATTGGGTCTAATCCCAGTTGTGAGGCAAATAATGGCTTTTGTTGCCAAGCATATTTTCTCACTTGTCACAAATCAGTGGGGTGGAACATATGTTGGAGGAGCGGCTGTCCTAGGCTGCCCTCTCGGGAGATCGGTGGGTGCCGTTCTTCTCCTGGACAGAGGGTCCAGCACCCCCAGAGCAGCCCCTGGGCCTGGCCAGGGGTGCAGGGTGGGCTGTGCCTGGAGCCCCGGACGGGGGCTGGGGGGCCTGAGGCAGCATGCGGAGGACGAGGAGGAGGAGGAGGACATCTCCGAGAGCTTTCATCCCAGCCTGTTGCTAGAGAAACCCCTGCTGTTGTCTGTCCCTGTGTGCACAGCCAGGGCCTGGCCCCAGCCTGGCAGGACCCTTGGGTGGGGTAGGAGGGGGTACAGTGTGCCACAGCCACCATGGCCGTGGGGCACAGGGTGATGGGTGTGGGGCTGCAGCTGGGGGTCCCATGGGGCAGGTGGGCTCTGCGGGCTGGAGCAGCGCTGTGCCCGTGTGCTGGGGCACCCCTGGCTCCTGCAGGCCCTCACCTTTCTATTCAGGCTCTGCACCTTCATGAGCCTGAGCTACCCAAGTCTTTCCACCACCCCTTTTTCACCAGTTTTTGCACATACAGAACTAGGTTGATTTAATAAGCTCATCCTAAACTTGTCGTGTGTTTCCCATATGTGAACTTTGCAGCAGGTCCGGGGGCTGGTCCTGGCACCTGCACATGGTCCCACCGCTCTGACAACAAGCCCTGCCAGACCCGACTGAGTTTGTGTTGCTGGGCAGTGTGTGGGTTGTTGTCAAGCCGCGGTGTTGGGCTGTGAGCAGTGCATTGAAGGTACAGCAGCAAGAAGTGCCACTGGTCATCTATGCTGCTTTGACCTGTGACGGGACAAGCCAACGTAGCTGTGAACCATCGTACCTTCTGCTGCTTAGCTTGTGGTTGCTTCACTCAAACATACTTGGATTTTTTGAGAGATGTTTTACTGATTATGAAGAAAGGAATTTCTGGAGTAGCAGTACACCCCTAACCCGCACCGTACTTCTGCTGATGTTGGTGTCCACTATGGTTGATGCCAGTTAAGGAGCTTGGCCCTTAACAGCATTTGAGGGAAGAAGTATTGGAGCCAGGGGTTACTGGAAGAGGGGGAGACTTGCAAAATAACTGCTGGATAACAAGATTGTCTCTCACTCCATGTACTGCCAAAGGATAAAATCCTGAACCACTGAAGCTGGGGGGAGTTCTGCCACTGTCTCAGCTGGGGCTGGGATTTCAACATGTTATTTGCAAATGCCTGAAATTCAGAGATTCTCCTGGGCAGGACAATATGTGAACTGTATGAGGACACAAGGAATAACTGAGTAATAGTAATAAGGAATACCACTGGTAAAAGTTACATTCATCTAGAGTTTAATTGTTACATTTAGAAAATGAGACCATATGGAAAATATCCTTCAGTAAGCTGAGGGTGGGACCAGTTGAAGTAGCAGTGTGTTGATAATGAACTGGAGCCGAGCGTGGTGTCTTCGTCTTGACCTCTCCACATAAGCATGTTACTTCTAATATGAGTACACAAATTGGCCATGGTTTGTCCCAAATAACTTTGTTCTTTGTAAAGCACTGCATCACCCGTGTAGTCAGAGGGATGCTATTTGGATGCGTGTAATCGCTCTCGGGCTCTGTGCATGGCTGCCAGCATTGTCCTCACTGGAGAATGGATGAGGTGAACATCCTAGGAGAGGAAAAAATGAGACTGACCCTGATCTACTGGCCAAGATGTCAACATCAGCCCAAACAACACTTTTCTGAAGTCTTGAAAAGATTTGGGGAAGTGCCTTCACTTCACCCTGCCGCTGGCACACTGGTGAGTATCAGCCTGCAGCCCAAATGCAGAGCTCCGCCAGGGCTTGAGAGCTGGTCTGGCTGTGGTGGTGATCACATGAACTCCAGGATTTTCCATGTTTTCAGAAGTTCAACAGAAGTGCCCCTGAGACCCAGCTTGTCTCTGTACCCCGCCTGAGCTGCTCCTGGGGACGCCGTAAGCACGGGGCGCTCATCATTCTGCCGCAGACGGGCTGCGGGCCCCAGGGCTGGAGCGCTTCTCCTCAGCAAGTCTGATTGCTGCTGACATCTCACGTGGTACGTGCACAGCCTAAGAATAACGAGCAGTCATCGGCTGGGATACGGGCTAATTGATTTGAAAATATTTACAAAAGCCAAATCCCCAGATTGTCTGATTGCAGATGTTCCCTCTCCCGGATGCATTAGCAGTTCTGCAGCCCATCTTCAGCATTGTTGCTCTCCTTAGTTTGCCAAGGAATTTTGTTTTCTCCAGCATCCCTGCCACTGTGTTTCAGAAGATCTGAGAAAATCGTGTTTCTTGGGTTTTCTACCTCTGATTCTGCATTTTAAGTAACAGAACTGCTCATACTGGAAACTCCTTTCTCCTGAACAGAACCAAACAAACTGGGAGGAAAAAAGCAGCAAGTCTGAAATGCCAGCTGTCAGCAGAGCTCGAGGGGACTCGAGGAGCTTTTTAGCACCCTTGTTTGCAGAACCCTTCACTCTGTTGTTCTCCTTTGGCACTATGATTTCATATATTGTGAATTAAATCATGGGAGCATTTTAGAGACAAACTCCCATGGAAACGTGACCAGCTACACAATTTCATTTAATGTTTTGCTTTCTGCTTTTTGGCAAATGCTTGCAGCTCTTCCTAAGGCAGTTTGGTAGAGTTGTGTTTATTGATTTCTACTAAAAGTTCCTATAAATCCCAACTTCAGAAGCGCTCGTTGCAAGGTGGTTCTTTTCCTTGTGCTGACCTGCAGCGTTTGTGTTCACATCCTGATGGTGCTGGGCAGAAGTCAGTGTGGGAGAGTTTTCCTGGTGAGGTTTGCCCGTCATGGCAGGGAGATTATTTTTAATCTAGCAAGGAAAGCTGTGAACACATGATATTAAAAAAACGTATGTACTTGTTGAACCAAGAAAAGGTCTGACTCCAGTTTGGGTCATTTCATTGAGAAACCTTTGGCTTTCGCAGAAGATCTCGTTACTGATGCTCTCAGAGGCATCCCGTGGTTTGCCAAATTATATTTATTCAGTGTAAATAAGGACCTGCCAATGTTATGTGAATTCCAGGAGTTACCAACCTGGTGCCGTTTAACAGTGTCTCATGTACACGTGTCTTCAACTGTGAGTAGAAGCAGTTCTCCTATTGCTGCAACTTCTTAGTAACAGTTATGTGGAAGCATGAAAACAGCGAGGTCAGGCTGAGCACACACCGGGTTTTGTCAGGTTAGAATGGCTCATTCCAGGGCTTTGGGGAAGAGGAGTGCAAATGAGAGTGTTTGCAGTCCAACCTGGGCCTGGGGTTGTCATTTTCAGCAAACCCCTCTTCTCCAGGTGCCCTTTGGAGATGTTACACTGCTCCACCAGCCTGTGCCAATTGACTTTCAGATCGCCCAGGATAAAATACTCAGCCGGAGGTTTCTTGTTCCCAGCTATCTGAGAGGCAAAGCATCTGTTTGGCCAGGTGACAGCGGTGCAGGGGCAGGGGCCATATCCAGCTGCCCTGGGACAGTGGGCAGACACAGGATCGCTCCTGCTCGCGGTGGTGCTCAGGGTGCTGGTTCCTGTGGTGCAGGACTGGTGCAGCTCGTGCTGATACTGCTGGCCAGAAGATGGCTTGCAAACGGTGCTGGTGAGGAGGGGGTGGGTTTCAGCCTGTATTCCAGCTGGTGCCCATTGAAGTGTCACCCTGGATGTTTGTAGGGGCCGGTTGGGTTCGGGGTTGCTGGGAATCTGCTCTCTCTGTCTCTCGTGCCTGAGCAGGCCAGGTTAGAGGGAGAAGAGGAAGATGGGGGGTGTCAGGATCAAACAGCAAATGGTGGCAGCTTGGTCAGTGGGACTTGTCTCCAGCTCCACTGCACTGGTGGGAGCAAATGGATGTCCTCCAAGTACTCCTGCCTGTTCCCTAGGTAGCAGGCATGAAAGGGGAAAAAGGCTTTTCTGCCTGTCTGTATTTTGTCACGATTATCTGAAAAGGCTACTCAAGAGCCAGTTCATTTTAATTGTAAGGTGGGTGCCTCTGAAATGCAGCAGCAATGTAACTATGGAAGCAGGGGAGCGACAATGCAGGCACTGTCGGGGCTGTGGTGGTGAGCGGCTGACTGATGGAGACCTCTGGAGCACTGAAGAATGTAATTTCTTTGTTATTGCTCCTGCCTTTGCATTAATGATGCCACAGCCCTTAATTTTGTTTTCTACTGCAAACCTTTCCCATTTAACATGCAGCAGCAGCTCCTGGGGTCAGTGGCCGTCTCCATTTCTTTGTGTGACTGCTCAGAGCTGAGTGGCCTCTGGGTGATGGCTCGTGGACCTCCGTGTCTGGAGAGTCTGCCCTTTGCCTTTGCGCCCTGAAATGGCTCTGCCCTGGCTGAACTTCTGCAAGGAAAGGGGAAAGTGCCCCAGCAATGCTCTACGGGAGCAGCGCGTGTGTGGTTTGCTCTGGGGCACGCACGGACAGCCCTCCCGGGCAGGGTTTGTTGCTGATGTTGTGTTTTCTCTTCCCTCTCTGTGCATGCAGAAATCCGCACTCAGCTGGTTGAGCAGTTCAAATGTCTGGAGCAGCAGTCGGAGTCGCGCCTGCAGCTGCTGCAGGACCTGCAGGAGTTCTTCCGCAGGAAGGCCGAGATCGAGCTGGAGTACTCCAGGAGCCTGGAGAAACTGGCTGAGCGCTTCTCCTCCAAGATACGCAGCTCCAGGGAGCACCAGTTCAAGTAAGCAGCTTCCAGGGGCACAATGGTGCAAAGTGACAGGCCAGAGACTGCCTCGAGCACCAGATGTTTGTGTGTAGCTGCACAGGCCAGAAGTGAGTGAACCGAACAGCACCAGTAGTGACCTTGTACCTTACCACTGGGCAGTGTCCACAAAAAGGACTGGAAATGTCTTTTTCCAAGAGTTCCACTGCAGGATTACTGCCCTGTGCTGCCCAAATTAGCCTCACTATGCACTTCTTTCAGCAGTACAATAAAACTACAAATCGGGGACTAGAAAGGAGTAAATCCCTTTGATTTTTATTTATTCATTTATTTTTAAGAGGCTTGAATTCAGCCACTGATACATGTGTTGAGTGAAGCACGGGGCTGTGCCCAGGGTCAGCATCACAGCATCCATCTCCCCTGCACAGAAAGCCTCTGTCCTGCCACTGGCAGCCGTGGGAGGCTGGTAAGTAAGGACTGAGCTGCGGGAGAGAGAGCAGCCTGGGGCAAAGAATGGGAATTCCTGGGCTTGAGTGAAACCCTTGTGTACAATATTTAGCCTGGGAGCTTCTGTGTTGGTGGAGATATTTCGGCACCTTTCCTGCCCTGAAGGGGAGGTGTGGCTGTGGTCAGCTGGGGTTGTCTGCTGGGGGTCACACCGCCATCCCGATGGGGGCGGCAGCTCTGGGCCAGCACCTGGACCTGCACTCATTTGGCAATTACAAGCCTTGTTGACTGGTTCAATTGACCTTTTGGATTTATTTATTTATTTATTTATCTATTTATTTATTTATTTTGACAACTCCCTAGGAAAGATCAGCACCTTCTTTCCCCTGTGAACTGCTGGTACCTGGTCCTGACCCAGACCCGGCGAGAGAGCAGAGATCATGCCACCCTGAATGACATCTTCATGAACAATGTCATCGTCCGGCTGTCGCAGATCAGTGAGGATGTCATCAGGCTCTTTAAAAAGGTAACTGAAACAGTGATGGAGAGTTCTGCTCAGTGAGGATCCATCCTTGCATTTTAGTCTGAAAAAGAAGCTTATTGTGAATTTCTGCACAACTGGGCCCCCTCCAAAGCCTAGAGAGGTACAAACAAGCCAACATTGTTAAAAAGCAGAGAAAGGTAACAAGACTTTCTAAGACGTACACGTTACATCTTAATGAGAAAACTGGAGAGGAGTTTGAGCGCTGGACAGTGAAAATGTAAAATCATACTAAGGTAGGCCATGTAAAGTTCTTAGAGACAACTTACTAAAGACTTAAAGCTAACAAAATCATCTCCAAAATCACAACTCAAGTGACTAGCAGTGAGGTGTGACCTGCTGCTTACACTGGCATCTGTGCCAGAGAAAGGAAAGGTGTAAAACATGATGACATGTTTTAAAGACTCCTGGAAGGCTTCAGAGAACAGATCAGCAATCTGACTTTAAAACCAGACCTGTTGGGTGAAACTTCAGTGAAGAGCAGAATGACAGGCATGTAGGCAGATACAAGAGAGGAGTTAGCGTGGGTTTCCTAAGAGTCATGCCTCATAGGTCTAGTGGAGGTATTTCCAGGAGCCAGTGATCATGTGAATACGTTAACACAACACCTTCAGTGTCTGCAACCTGCCAAAGCCAGCGCCTGCTTTTGCTCAGAAGGCTTTACAACAGAGTTGTGGGGATGGCTGAACACACTCCGTTTGTCCCTTGAGGTTTAGATTTCCAGGGACACGAGTCCTGCTACAATAATGCTCAGCTAAATCATGGAAAAGGCTCATTTTGTGTCATCATTTGCCCTTAATGTGGACAGGGAGGCTGACGCTTTTGGGCTTATTCAGGTGCTTTATTTGTGTTAACCTATTGCATGCTGTGCCCGAAAGGGGACCCGGGGCTGTGCTTCCCACTTGGCCGCAGTGTCTGGTGAGAAGCTTTGGGTATGTGTGTGGGATAAGAGACACCTGGTAAAAGGCTTTTTAAGACATCCAGCCCAGCCTGGCAGCTGGTATGAGGTTGCTAGGAGGAGGTATCGTTCAGTTCTGTATCTGGTCTGGTTCTGAGTGTGTTAAGTGCCTGGAGCGCTGCTCCTGGGGAGGCTGCAGCGTACAGGGCTGCTGGCAGATGGGCTGGCTTTGCAAGGGTTAACGGTGTCCACAGTTGTGGTTCAGCTGCTGGGTTTTGTTGTAGATTGCTCTTTGATGGTAAATTGGGGGAACATTTTTTTCCAGAGATGTCACTTTTAATTCCTGCCATCTACAGTTCATTAATGGGTTGTGACATGCTGCGGGTACACAGAGGGACGGGAAGGTTTTGTGTTCTGTGCTTTCATTATGTAAATGTAAACAATCTCTGCACAGAGGCAGAGATGCAATATCTGGGATACGAGGATGTGCATAATTGAACAGCAATTGATCAGCACAGTGGTGATCTGCCTGGAGAGGTGCTGGGGGCTGAGCAGCTTCTCCCCTTGGCTTCCCTGGGAGGCTTGGCAGCAGCAGGGTCGTTCATCAGGAAATCGGGGCCTTGTGTCTTGTTCATCTCCACTGAAGTGTTCTGCCCTCCTGCTGACTGCCAGCCCATGGTCCCTGGCATTCGGCTGCACATCGCTCCGACGCCATCCAGGAAGCCTTTTGGCTCACTCATGTCTGAGAGTTAGGAATGGCTGGGAACAGAGCAGAGGGCATCACCAATCCATCCCCTGTGAATTCATGGCATGTTCTTTCTGCTCCTTCCCTCCCAGTGCTGCCACTGTGCTTGGTGGCATCAAGCGACAGAGCATCCCTGTGTTGTGACGCTGGTGTTGGTGTTCGGCCAGGCGTGCTGGGCTGGGACGGGGCAGGGCAGCAGCAGTGGGTGATGGACCACACGGCTGGTGACACTGGGGTCTGGCTGGCAGCACTGGGCTCTGGGGCCGGTGCACATAAGGCACCCTCGAGGGATGGGGGCTGCCATGGCGCCGTGTCCCCCAGGATTGTCACAGATGGTGCAGGTTTGGGAACAGAGACTTGGAGAAGATTGAAGAGAAGGGACCTGCCTGTCTGCAGGAGAGTCTATAGATGGCATGACTTCTGTCTTGGCATGGCTTGTGTTTGAGCACAGTGATAGGCGTCAGTGAAGCAATCCACAGCCCTTTTGTTGGCCTTTCAGGTGTTCTTGACTTGCATCCAAGGGAATCTCAATTATAACTGTGGAAACTTGTCAACTTCTTGAATACCTGCAGAAAAAATGTACTGAACTGTGGGATTCCTCCAAAGGTGGTCTCGAGGCAGGGTGCCGAGGTGCTGGTAGTTGATATTTATAGAGCTATTTACAAAGTGTGAGTCAAATCTGGGGTTCCACTTTGATAGTTCTTGTGGGCAATTGTGAGAGTGCCAACTGCACCCACTGAAGTGGGTGATGTGTGGGCTGGGTGTCTCCTGACACCTGGCCCTGTCTCAGTGACCCTCTGATCTGAAGCCACCACACAGATAACGGCAATTTCCACAGCGAGGGTTTGCTGGAGCCTGGAGATCCACAGCCAGCGTCTTCCATTAGCAATGCTGGGGCTGTGCTGCTGTTACGGTGCAGGGGAGCCCACAGGGATATTAAATGTGTGTCAGCAGTTTTATAAAAAGACCCAGTAATGGTATCGTTTGCTCGTTGCACCGAGTGGTTATAGTTGCAGTGACAAAGGGCAGTTGTTCTCTAGTGGGTCTGGCTCCTTGTTGCACAGGAACTGCTCCAAAGCAGGATAACCAGTTCCTGCAGAGAGGTTTTTGAGTCGGGCATAATGTCATCTGGCAGTCAGGAGCTGTGTGTCCAGAGAAAGAGAAACACGGGTGTTTGCCACAGAAATGCCATGGTGTTGCTGGTTGAATGGGTGTGGGTGCCTCTGGGGCTCCTGGTCAGCAGGGTTAAAACAGGCCAAGGAATCCTTGTGTCTCCTACATGGAATCTGTCAGTACAAACCATGGAAGATGGGGTGCATCTGTGGGCAGGGGGACCTACGGGCTGGGCAGGTAGCTCCACAGGCAGCGTGGGGGACTGGTGTCCTCTGTCTGAGCATCCCCAGCCTGCAGCTTCACCTCTGCAGTGGAAATGAGCAGCCAGGCTCCTTGCCTGCTCCAGCAGAACAGCAGGCCCTGCTGATGAGGGAAGTAGAGGGAGAAAACTCAATTGGGCAAATTTCCCTGGAGCTTTCAGTGTGAGTCACGTTCCTGGCACAGGATGAGAATATCAAGGCAAGTGTTAGTGTTGGTAACAGGCAGGCAATAAACGGAGATGCTGAGATGTCACTGCAGAGATCTGTCTTGATCTGTTCTCGGGGTGAGTGCCTGTCACCACAGAATCTCACCGCATGTCCTCCAGGCAGAGGCAAACCATGGCGAGGGACACACCGCTGGCCTCTCCGCCAGGCAGCTCTCGTCCCCCTTTCACCTCCTGCTGTGGCAGGAGGAAAGAAATTGCATCTTCCCAGTATAGAATACAGGAAATGATATGTTTGAGGCAGAGCATTGCTATGTCCGAAATAACTGTGCTGCCTTATTCCCCAGTGTGAGATTTAATTACGTTCCGTGACAGTGAATTTAATTATGCCCCATACTGCAGTGCCCTGGATGGAGATTTAATGAAGAAGTGCTGTCTGTCTGGAAGGGAGTTCTTTGTCTTTAAAATAAGCATTCTTGGCAGTAGTCCATGCTGGTTCTTCCTCTTACCTATGTCTGCAGTGGCAGGAGTTGTAATAAACCTGCTAAACTGAAGCCATGGCTGTCCCAGCAAGGAGCTGTGGGTTTTAGTAGGAACAGAAGGCATAAAGCAAGAGGCTAAGTTGGAGTCTGGATTTTGCGGATGGTACCAGGGAATTGGGATGACATTTTGGTGTAGTCTCCCACAAACACACAAATGTAATTTCTGTTATAAAAAGGGGAGGCAGCAAACTCGGAGGGGAGGTGACTCCTCCAGCTTCCCACCCGCCTGCGCCTGGGACAGGCTCCAGCATCATGAGGTTAGACATTGCCCTCTCGGATGCCAGGAGACTTCTGACAGTGCTGGGATCCACGTTGGTCTCCAGCAGCAGGATGCAGGGCATTGGTGTGTAGTGTCTACAAGTAAATGGGTCCTTAAATGTAGCACCCACCTGTGGTCCCCAGTGTCAGTGTGACTCATGGGAACGGCACCGCTGACAACTGAGCCGGGTTTTGTTGCTCTGTTTAGGAGCTTAAATTAGGTTTGAAAATTATGGCTTTGTGGACTTCCCCTCCACTGCACAGGAAGCCTGGGGCAGAGGCAGGAGCTGCAGCTGGCTCTGGGCTCTTGCTCCCACCACAACCCTCCCTTTGCTCCAGGAAGGCTCCGCTTGGGGCAGCAGGGCTACGTGCAACTGAACTCCTGCAGCCATGGGCCTCTGGGGTCCCAGACCCTCGTTTGGAGACCCTGACTTAAATAACTCACGTTCTGGAAGTATCTGGGAGGGATGCATGCTCTTAATGGCTCTGTTGCTTATCAGCAAGCCATGGTGAGATGTGAGACCAGCTGGTGGCTGCTGGTGTCGGCAGGGAGGGGAGAGGCATTGGGGTTTCCAGGTGGCTGAGGGTACTCAGCACTGCTGGCAATTGGCACCTTCTTGCACCTCGTGCACGTAAGAATGGGAGCAGCATGCATCAGTTGAGCTTCTGAGGGTGGGACTCTTACAAACACCCTGGTGTTGATTCACAGGTGAACTGTAGTTACTGGATGTTCACTGAACATGGACTGCTTTTACTCTGCTTTGCGCTTTGCAGTCAATTCTAACATTTAATAATCCAAAGTTAAATTCTCAAGTGTGTAGGTTGCCCAGTTAGCTTTAATGAGAAGGCTTTTGTGTCATGGGCTTCCTTAGCCACCCAGCCAAGAAGCCGACAGGGTGTTGTTTCCCCTGACTACGTGCACAAAAATGCATAGAGTTATTTGAGGAAATCTGGAAGAAACTGCTTGTTTTTTGGTTTTGGGTTTTTTTGTGGGGGAGGAGAGGGGGTGTCTATACTTAGTTTAAACACATCTTCAAGCTATCATTTGTGTTTCCTAGCCAGGAAGATTCTGCAGAGACATGTGGGGTGTAATTACAAGGGAAGCAGTGCCTGCACCGCTGGATTTCTGAGTAGGAGCAGACTTGACCTGCAGCCAGGCTTAAATGTTCAGCAGCTCCCCAAATCATGGCCTCTCCTGTGCAAGGCCATGTCCATGCTCTAGGAGGTGGCCGATGGATCTGCTTCATCCTGCCTGGCAGGAAAAGTGACAATCCCATCTGATAATAGGATTACAGCAGATGGAGGGGAGAGGGGAAGATGCCCCGAGTGTTTACACTCGCGGTGAGCTTTGTCCTAAGCTGGCTGAACTTTGGCTGTTGTGGTTGTGAATTTGGAAACTTTATATTATGAACTGTAGCATAGCAATTTCATAATGTAACACCCTTTGTAAGAGTCAGAAGAGTGAAAATGAGCTACTGAAGACAATGTGGGGAGGGCAGGTCGTGGTCAGGGTGAACCTAAGGCTTGAAATGCTCGGACTAGGGGGCCCTGACCATCTGCCTTCTGAAATATCGGAGGTGATTGGGAATTGCAAGTATGGCAACAGGTATCTTTAATAAATCTATTAAATTCAGATAGATTGGCAGGTGATACTGTGTGACTGAAGAACGCAAATATAAATGATTTGTGTACCCACAGATGTTTATTGTATGAATTAAGCAATGCAAGGGGGTGAATGTAGCACTGACACAGCCAGCTCTGCAGAGGATGCAGCAGCCACTTACCCACATTGGTAATGCAGGTTTTGTTCAAAAAATAGACAAAGTCAAGCTATAAAACACTTATCTGGCTATGGAGCAGGCCCAGCTTCTGTCCACTCTGCCAGTCTTAACATGAAACAAGTCTCCCAAAAGGGGATGGTGTTCTGGGTTAGATCCACGCAGTGGGTTGCCTGTGGGCTGGAGATAAACACTGCCAGTGGAAGGACAAAGCGATACTGTCTGTAATTCCAGATTCATCCCCGTGTATTTGCAGGGTAAATAAATTGTGTGATGTTCATCATCGTGGTCTCTGAAATCCAGGTGGGGTGATCCATGGACAAACATTGACCTCAAATGAAAATGCAGCAGTTCTGAAATAGCGCAAGGATTTGCTGTACTGTATGTGTTCATGGTCAGAATCAGGCATGTTATTTTGTTAAGGATTTGTAGAAAATTAAAGGAAATCAAAATGTCTGTTTAAAAGTAAACTTCACTGTCACAGGCAGATTGGAAGAGGAGGCCATCTGTAGTTTGGTTTTAATGCTTAGAAGTGGAAAAAGCGGAGCCCAGCTGTGGATTGGCAGCCCTGTTGTGATGTCTTTTCAGCTCCCGGAGCAGGAAGGATGTTAGACAGGATTTCTGAAGTGGTGCAAATAAGGCCCCTGGGGCATTTCTCATGCTGCAGGGCTGTTTTGTTTTTTTAAATAATATCTAGATTTAAAATGTCCATGGTTTTGTTAATTCCACGGCAGAGCACAGAACAGCAAGTCTTGTGTTTGGCAGGGAAGTCGAGGGCACAGGAGGTATTTAAGATGGGCATTACCAGAAGCCAGTTGTGCTGCCAAGGTCCACCCACTCTGCTGGCAGCTGAAAGGAGGAAAGGAAAATGCTGCAGGCATGAGAGAGGGTGCTGTGGTTTTGTTCTCTCTGGGTAGAGCGTGAAAGCCTTTGCTGGGCATTTACAGGATTCACCTGGGTGCAGGGCTGGGAACAAGCACTTCTGGCCTTGCCAGGATCAGGGTGATCACTTGGTTTAAGAAAAGAAGTGAAGAGCAACTCACTGCTTCCCTGCCCTACCAGCTTGCCAGCGTCCCCAGGCTCTGCTCCTGCTGGTGCCGCAGTGTCCCATAACCAGTGCTCTGGCAGCATTGGAGACCCTTGGTCAGCCAGCTGGGGACAAAACTGGTACCTCATTTCTTCCTGAGTTTAAACTGGGCATTTGTCGGGCTCCCATTCCCCCTTTCATGCCTCCTGTCCATCCCCAGAGTTGATGCCCTTTGAGTGTCATGAGTTCCTCTGGAGCCATGGCGTGCTGGGAGCGTTCGGAGCGAGGGCTGGGTATCTGTGTGCTGCTGCTGGTGCTCAGCCTGTGCTGGGCCATGCAGGCAGGTGCTTCTACTGCTGAGCATACCTGGAGACATGCTGCTGGTAGGGTGGTGCTGTCATGGGGCTGTCCCCAGCGTGTGCAGACAGCTCGCTTGAGTGCTCAGAGAAAGGATTGAGATGTATATGCTTGGAGTATTTGGAAGTCATAGTTTTACTCTTCCCTCCCAAATGTATTTTCTTTCAGAAATGCATGTTGTGAGCATAACAGAGTCTCAACTCTTCTTCTTTTTGTCTTCCAGAGTAAGGAGATTGGCTTGCAGATGCATGAAGAACTCCTGAAAGTCACCAATGAGCTTTACACAGTGAGTAATGAGCTGATGCTACCCGTGTCTATCCTGTGCAGTGAGGGTAATGTGGGCAATCTCATTTGTTAGAGCAAAATGCTTCGTCAATGTTTCAGTGACTTGAGGAGGCTCACCCTCCCTCTCACCATCCTGCAGTACAGCCTCTGCTCCTCTTGCACTCGTTAGGAGTGGTTCACTCTTCACTGGGTTTGATGGTGGCAGAGGATTTCCCAGCGGTCCTACTGTGAAGGGCTTCTGCAGCTGCATGATCAGCAGATCATGCCATCAGACTGCTTCACTTGAGCATAAATGGAGATGTTTTGGATATGATCCAGGGCGATCCCTGGCATCCATAACACTCTCACCTGCCAGACCTTCTACCTCACGTTGCCTTTAGGCCCCTCTCAGTTTTTCACTGGGTTGGCGCTAATGGCTCAGAAGTTGTGCTCAGAGTTGGCAGTGCTAATTTGTGGCTGAAACCTGACCTGCTGGTGTGAGTCTGGTGGCCTGTGGATGGTGGCTGAACATGACCTTCTGCTGAGGAATGCATCACACTTCTAGCTCATGTGTGCTCAGCTTCATCTCCCTGCTCCAAGCAGCACGTTGGTTGTGGAGCCGTCTCTGTGCCTCCAGGTGAAATCATATGCCATTATTCAGCACGTTTTCATAGTAGGGCAGTAACAGTCTTTGTGTTGCTTCTGTGTCTTTCCCCATAGCAATTTTTTTAATTTTATTTGTGGTTTAGGATCAACAAAGCAGTATAAAGTCTGTCTTGTGTGAGATTATACATTTGCTTTCTTCCGTTGTATCTGTTACTGGTACATAAATACCACCGCAGTAGGTTTATTCCTAAACAATCATTTTACTCTATATTTTTGAAAAATAGGCCTAAACAACAGAGCATGAGTGATATTATTTGAAATTTCTGCCATAAATCTTCTCTTCACAGGTTTGTTTTCGCATTGGTTGTTGAAGGATTCAGCTCCTGTGAGACCTGCAGTGTGGGTAGATAGCCAGGTTGGATTGGAAAGCCTGCCTGAGATTTGGGAGTGTGTTGTTGATGGTTGAATGTCACAAGCTGCATTAGTGGTGGTGACTAATTAAGATTAATTACAAGAGCAGCATGACAGGTGCAAAACAAGGAAAGACTAACAAGGGCTGGGCTGACCTGCATATCTGTAGGCCAGAGTACTCAGAACCCAGGCATGGGAGAGGAGCACCAGCTGAGGGACATTGTTAGGTCAGTTTGAGGATCAGAAGTGTGCAGAGGTCTGAAGTGTGTGCAGTTGGCCAAGGAAGAGCATAGAGAGCGATTTTGCTCCCACTCAGTGTGGCAAAACTCATCTGCACTGGAGCTGAGATCTCCCCTGTTCACTGCTCTGCTCCCACATGCTGAGCAGAATGAGCTCCAGTGGTGAAACAGACTGGAATGGCTGGAAGAGCTTTGTGTTTGCTTTGAGCTGACCTTGCTGCCAAGATAGCAAACTGCCTGTGTCACGGGCTGAGGAGGAGCAGGAAAGCAGCACACTCATTTCAGACGCGATGAAGCGTGAAGGAAAAGCAGGCCTTGTTGGGCAGCCACCATCATCTCAGCTCTGTGCAGTGCAAACCAGCTCCCCTCCAGTCAGTGCTGTTCTGTCCTTGAGACACCAGGTAAAACAGACTCAACTGCATCCTTGGCTTGCAGGTTGATCCAGTGTGTGATGGTGGTGGCTTGGGACATCTTCAGGACTGACCTGGTGTTGGCATGTTCATTGCAACTTGTTGGGTACCCAGGAGCAGCACACTCAGTAACTGTGGCTGCTGACAGAATCAGGTACAGGGTAAGGACTGCTGGCCCAAAGGACACCAAGCTGCTCTTGTGAGATGTCAACTCCCTGCTGTCAGCACAAGGAAGTCGTTTATCTTGCTGGTGGCCAAGCCTTGTATCCCTAGTGCAGCTGTGCCCTGGCTAGGCTGCTTTTTAAGCTTTTCAGAGGGGAATTCTGTGCACTGTGTGGAAACTACATAATTTTTTACAGGCTTCTCAGGCATTGGCTGTCTCAAACTCCAGCCAAAATAACTAACTTGATTGTAATTCAGCCTTGTTGCTGTTCTGATGCAAGTCGCTCTGTGGATTCTCTGTGTGGAAAGAACTAAACCCCCAAACCGTTCTGATTTTCATTAAAAAGGAAGTGGGTGACTTTCATTCTGAAGTAGGAGTTGCTTGTGAACAGTTTTGCACAGCAACAGTTTAGCTGTGAATTAAAGCCAGCTTCATTCTTTTGATTCCTGCGTGCAGACTCCAGCAGACAGGTATCGAGTCAGAGCCCATAAAGGTTGGAGGTTCTTTGTTCCCCTGCTTACAGGTCCCTTTCTGTATGGTGTGCATTCCTGTCTGAAAAAGCCAGGCCAGCTGAAGGCAGTGCCTTGAGGTCCATCAGGGTACCAGGATGTGAACTGGTGTGATTTCTTGTCGCAAGGTGGTATGGAAGAGGATTAATAAGTGTGAAATTAATTGCATTAATTAAGAGTGTCTACAGATACATTACCTGGCTTAAAAATAATAATAGTCATCATTCCCTGCGTAGCAGGACATGACTTGGCTGGAGGAAACTTTCCCTCTCCATCGGGAGTGCTGTGATGGGGGAGGCCGTACCCCCGTGGTCAGCGGGTGTCTTCTGCAGCTCTTCCCCTGTAGAAATTGTTGAGTGCATGTTATAGTTTGAAGTTTCGTCCGTCCCGGGAACGAACGAGTTAAATGAGTTATTCCATATCAAGCCTTCTGCTGATAAACTGAGAACTACTGAGCAGGTTTTTTTTTTCTCTTTCTCTGTGTTTGGGTTTTTGAACTGCATTCTTGAAGGGGGGGCAACGACGTTTGCCCGTATAGAGAGACTGTTTTTTTTTCTGTTCTTCCCTTTCGCCCGGAGCTTTGCAACTGACCAGACGAGAGAAAGGCTCCTTCTTTTCCTGGACTCCTGATTTCGGGATTTTGTAAATATATTTATCCTTTTTCCCTCCAATTCCCTTTGTACCTGTTCCCTTTTTCCCTGTTTATTAAATTTGTATGGTTAGTTCTTTAGAAACCTCATAGCCGTGTGCTTTGTTTATTTTCTCCCTTTGGGGAGGAGTAAGCAATAAATTAATGTCTTAGAACAGTTCGCCCTAACTGTATGAAACCAAGACAGTGCATCATGTAGTAGAAACAAGTTGATACGTTGCTCTGTATCATGTCATAAAAATCCTATGAAAATAATTTGTTTGCTTTCATGCTTTCTTAAAAGACCAGGGGGACGGAGGTCAGTGCCCATCACTTGGATAGATTTGCCCCTTCTCAGACCTTATGCCATGGGTGTCCCTCGGGTTGTGCCGTAGGCTCCATCCAGAAAGGAGAGGCCGTGGTTTTAGCAGGCTTTCACCTACGGCCATGCTCATCTCTGCCTCTCCCTGTGTCCTGGGCTGTGGTTTGGTCTCCTGGACTTCAGGATGGCCCAAGCCTGTGCTGAACACGGGTCACCCCGTTTGTGATCCGGCTCCTCCGCTGGGTCAGAACCTTCATGTCGAGCTATTTAGAAATACAAAGCATTTCTAGCTGAAGACAGCAAACAGTGCCATTTATGGCTGGTATTTTGGCAATGGCCTTTATCCAGAATGCATTTTTAATATTGGAAAACGCAACTTGTGTTGTTAAATAACTAATGAACATTGGAACATATTTTTCTCCCTCCACTGCAGCTAATTAACTTATTTGCAGCAAAGATCCCCGGGACGCAGCTGTGACAGTTTTTCTTTATGACACTATAGTGTAGGACAGGGACAGTGTGAGCTGATTGCAGGCGCTGAGAAGGCACGGGGGAATTGTGGATCAAAGGGCTGATTGCTGCAGTGCAGGTACTCCCTGCTCAGAATTAAGGCAGATATTGAAGCAAACAGAAATACCCGGTTCTGAGCACGAGCTGTGCTGAGGAGCACGGCCAGCACAGCGAGCTGGTAAAGGCATCTCTTCTGGCAACATGGATGCTGAGGTCTGGGGTAAACATTTTACAATGATCACTTTAGGTCCTTTGCGCTTTGTTAAAGGGAGTTTTAGAGGAGTTTTAAACCTGGTTCCTGTGTTACCTTTGCAGGCTCATGCAGGGATGAATTACAGAGTCTTTCTCATTAGGAAAGACCCAGAAATTGTCTGTTTTGTGTGTGCCCTGTGATATTCACTGCAGAAACTGCAGTTTTAAATACATGGCTTGAATGTGTGTTAGAATTTGCAGGATTTTGAAGCAAAGCAGCTCAGAAACAAGGCACAAACCTTTACTTACTATTCTTTGCATTGCCTAAAATGATGCCTCCCGGCGATGGCACATTTGTGCAGGCTTCGGTGCGGCATTTGGCGCCCGTTTGCAGCTGACGTTTGTGCTTGGCAAGAGGCTGGATCATATGTTTTGGCCTAACCTCGTCCAAGTTAAACACTCCTGGTTCCTGCCGACAGCCGCAGCTGAGGAAAACTCTGTATTTTCTTCATTAGGGCTTGTGTAAAGTTACTCTGCTTTGGTGGGTTCCCCCTCCTTTCTAGCTCGAGGGCCTGGAGGCGAGGGTGAGCGTGTCCCCACGCCACTGCCAGCCGTGCCCAGGCACTTCGTGTGGGACTGATCTTCAGCGAGAGGTCAGGCATCTCCAGCCTTGTCAAGGCAATGTGAAATAAAACATCCAAGTCCTGAAGGGAGATGATAGAAGGGGACAACGTGACTAAAGGCATAAAGAGGGAAGAGCAGATGTGTTGCTCTTGCCAGCTCCTTTCGAATGATCACAGTGTGCCCTTTGGGCTTTTGTATCTGAAAGGAAAGGCTGTGGTAGAAGTTTTGCCTGCAGGGGTTTTCCTGGCAGCAGATGAGCATCCTCTATCCAGAGTCACTGGTGGCCATCTTGAGTTTGAAGGACTCGGTGTTGCTGCAATCCACCCTGGCAATGACTGTGCTTGCCAGCGGCAGCAAGAGGAGAATTAAGTGGAGACAGGAGACAAACTCCATTTCTGCTTGGGGATTACAGCTCCTCCACCTTCAAGATGGTATCTACTGTCAGGATGGTAGAGCAGGAGTTGCGTTGATGGGTTGGCTTAGCAAGTTCAAGTGTAGGAACAGAGAGGTTGGGTCAAAAGTGACTTCAGGCTGACTTTGGCCTCCTCACAGTCTCTTGTCATGGAGACCCTTATCCCAGCAGCAATGCACTGGAAGTTCTCTCTCATTTCCCTGTAGGAAGATACCTGGTGCTCTTTGAACGCAGGTGTGTGCTGGAGGCAGATCTCAGCCTGTCCCTGCAGTAAGGACTGAGCGGGTATAGTGGTTCTTCAACCAGCTCTGTGCCATTTCAAAACAGGGCTAGTGATGGGGTTAATTTTATGGGCTTTTGCTTCCCACCTTGCTCCTTAATGCCACAGTGGCCTCAGACAGCTCTGGCACAGCTGAGACCATTCCACGCTGTCAGTTCTCATGCAGTCATGCTTGGTGTGGCTGTGGGGCAGGCGACTCACAGACTCCTGTTTCCTCAGGTGATGAAGACCTACCACATGTATCATGCAGAAAGCATCAGTGCCGAGAGCAAGCTGAAGGAGGCGGAGAAGCAGGAGGAGAAGCAGTTCAACAAGTCTGGAGACATCAGCGTGAACCTGCTGCGGCATGAGGACAGGCCTCAGCGGCGGAGCTCCGTCAAGAAGATCGAGAAGATGAAGGAGAAGGTGGGTGAGAGGGAGGGACAGGGGAGCCAGGCTGGGACCGGGGTTCCCCGTGGGCAGGAGGGTTTGGCTCCAGCTGTGCTTTCTGATCCAGAGACAGGGCTTGGTTTTTTTTAAAAGTGCTCTTAACAGTGAACAACAGCTACCCCAGGGTTCCTTGAGTCAGACTCGTGGCAGGCAAGAAAAGGGTCAGATATATAAAATAACTGTCTCTTTGTCTGCAGACTGTCTGGGAGTTAATGTGCAGCATGTAGTTGGCTTTGCTAGTCAAAACATGTCACTGCCTTCCTGCTTCAGCAAATCCCCCCACATCTCGGGATCTCCCATCATTTTTCTGTTAATTTTGGAGAAAAAGCAGTAGTTTCCCTAGCCAGGACACGTCTGGCCACGTGTTGACCCAGCTCTGGGACACTGTTCAGCAGCATGATGCTTTGAAGGGTTAATCTTCTGTGCTAAAGCTCTAGACTAGTGATCTGCTCGAGCAGTGCCCCAGATCTGAGCACATCTGCTTTCCTACAGAGTTTTGAATTCTGGGTCCTGTTCTAAATTTTGTAGCTTGGGCCTCTGGGCCGGATTCCACTTTGATACAGCTGCATAAATCTGGAGCGAGTCCAAATGTATGTCAGCGTATCTGGGAGGAAAATTTGGCCCTCTTAATTTTCATTGGTGCCAAAACCTCCACAAATGCACAGATAAAGGAGGAGCAGCTGTGCTCAGGGTGCACTGGGTACATCTGAGCAGAATGTGCTTGTTGTGTGTTGGCTGACAGTACCGGGCAGTTCAGGTGTGAGCTCCCCCATCCTGGCGAGGGTGCCTGTTTTCATACCCCGTACCAAATTTTATTAATTAACACGTCACACCCGGGCTGCGGGGTGCTGTGGGGCCCTGTAGCAAGAGAAGCTGTGAAAAGTAGCATCCTATTTGTGCTCTGACATTCCATTTTGCTTTTCCAGAGACAAGCCAAATACTCTGAAAACAAACTGAAGTGTACTAAAGCCAGGAACGACTACCTGCTGAACCTGGCAGCCACCAACGCTGCTGTCAGTAAATACTACATCCACGACGTCTCTGACCTCATTGATGTGAGTGCTCCCCCTCCTGCACGCATCCTGCGCGTTCCTACTGATCAGTGCACAGCTAAATCTAAACTGTGGGTTGGTCCTTAAAGGCACTCTTGTGTGGTGGTAATGGGGTGTTTGTTGGGCTTAAAAATATGCTTAACTGGGGCCTGAAAATGAGCTGTAAATTTAGATACTTTATTTTTTCCCCTGTGATGATTCTTTTTCCTCCCAGCTGCAGTCACACATTTGACTTTCCCTCCAGTTGATGTAGGCATGTGTGAGCAGAGCTAGAGCTGCCATTAGATGGGAGTTATAGAATCACAGAGTGGTTTGGGTTGGAAGGAACCTCCAAAGATTGCCCAGTCCAACCCCCTGCCATGGGCAGGGACATCTTTCACTGGATCAGGTTGCTGAAAGCCCCATCCAACCTGACCTTGGGGCATCCACAACTTTGGGCAATGCTCTGCATCAGCCTCCTCTGAACTTTATTGTGGCCACATGATCACACAGCATAGTATTTGATTCATATTTATGCTACATATAAACTTCTTCCATCAGTGTCCGAATAAAAAGATGGAGTTTTTCACTGTAGCTGCAGGGTATGAATCAGCCTGAACCAAAGACGCTCCTGAGCATGTAAGCAGGGGAGGCTGGGCTGAACTGCCTGGGTCAGGCAGATCTAACAGTTACAAACTAGAAATTGCTTGGGTATTTTCTGCACGTTTCACACTCCTTCATGAGCACACTGAGCTCTGGTTGTTGGTGTACATTGGCTCTGCCTTCAGAACCATGCAGACATGGTGCTTTCCTCCACGCTGAAGCAGTGGTGTCATCTGCTGTGGCTCCCACATGGCAGGATGTTCTGCTGCTGGAGCTTCCCGAGGCCCAGAGCCTTGGGAGGGGAAGGTGCCTTGGGGCAGGCCAGGTGAGCTGGAGATTTCCTCCTGGCCCATTGACTGATTAGTCTGCATTTGAAACAGAGAAACTCTCGTGAAGATCAGATACATCCCTGGTTTTGTTGTTGAAGCAGAATATTTCTTCTTTCCACTACACGCCTCTGCAGTTTCTATCAGTATGAACAGACACTGGGCTCTCCTTGGCTGGGGTGGCAGTTAAGGCATGTGGAAGTGCTTTCCTAGCTAGGGAAGGCGCTTGCTGAGCTGTATCTGAAGGGATCAGTGCATGGAATAGCTTCAGGGCAGGAACTGCTGGGAGCAGGTTTTGTGGTGACAGTAGGAATTGTACAGTGTGTGTATTGGTGACTCCTGCAAGCTGCTTTTAAATGGCTGGAGAGAAGGGATTTCCATTTCTTCCTTTAATAGCATCTTCATAGTGCTATGGATTGCATGATGCAGAATTTCTTTCTGCTAGTGTTGTTTCAATGAGCACTTACTTACATAAGTGATGTCTAAGTACTGAGTTAGTCTTCTGGCTTCATCATTACCTGAATGTATAACTTACAAATATGTGGAGTGTAAATCTCCATTACTAACACACTGACATATATCTACTCTTCTAAGCATTAATTAAAGTAAGTCTGATACAAAACCCCTGATGATTTCAAGATTTTGAGATAGGATAAAATATTCTTAGCATGTCCTTTTTATTCTCTTTATTGTTTAAGATGTATTTAGCCATATTAAAAAACTAATAACTTGATCATGGAGACATTTGAGCAGCAAGGTGTGGTAATGCCTGGATTTATCTGTGAGGCTTCTGCTCTTGCTGTATATGTTCTCTCATATTTTTTCTCATTCATTTTTTTTAAGCAAGAATGACTTATTTTCTTGGAGCTTTGGGGACTTTGATTTCCTGGAGAGTTGCTGAGTTCCGTTTTAGTTCTGGCTGTTTATATTATCCCTCCCAACTTTATTTCCTTGCTGACACTTCCACTGGAGTCAGCAGATGGCTTTTCTTCCGCACTCCAGAAATCCCTTCAGGGGACTGTAGTTAAAGCATCTTCAACTCTGTGCAGCTAAATTCCCCTGATTACCTATCCTCTTCACCAAAGAAAACAAGATATCCGAAATGTGAGCTGCACAAATGTCCTAATTTTAAATCCCCAAAGGAAGAGCAGTTTATTTGAGCAGACTTTTGTGCAAATTCAATGTATTTTGCCAAAGCATGTCAGGAAAGGTTTTGGCATGCTCCAGAAGGGCATCCCCTTACTGCATCCCACCAGTCCTGGAGTGGTTGAAAGAGGAGACAGCCATCAGAGCCAGCAGTGCTGGGCTGCCTGTAGGTGTGGGATCCACGTAAGGGAAAGGGAAGAACATGGGTATTCTGGGTGTAGTTTTGAAGTTAGTGTTTTAATCTTGGTGCATTGAACAATGACGGTGCCTTTCAGAAGGATGGTGCCATGTGTGAGCAGTGGGTCTGTGCCATGGCAGGGCGCTGGAGTGCTGTAGGGTGCAGAGGGGCAGCTCTGAGCAGGGAAGGTGAATTTTGCCTTTGCTTGAGCGCCTGTGGCTGCTGCAGCAGCGTGGGCAGAGCAGGCGATGCCAGGCCCCGGGAGGAGCAGGTCTGCAGGAGGAGAGAGTGTGGAGGGGCTGCGTGGTAGGAACAGAGCTCTGGTTTAGCCCAGAGGCTGGCTGGCCATGCTTTGGTAGGAGCCAGGCAGTGCCTCTCTACTGCAGCTATGCGAATTCTCCTCCCCCCCGAGGTACCGGGGGCTGTGATGAGTGATGTTCCGGGCTGTCCCTCCAGGACAGGGGGGTGATGGGGGCTCACGCACACCCTTCGTATCAAGCACAAATGGCCATGTGCAGTTTTTGATTTGTACGCAGATATGGACATGGGAGCAGCTCATTTAGCAGCATCTCCCCACATCCCAGATGGTTCAGTGTCAGCTATTAGGCACAGCCTTGACATTTCTTGTGCCCCCACATCACCACAGAATGGTGACTTCTATAACAAAGCCATCCTGCAAGGCCCCAGCTGCCCTGCCAGAGGGAGGAGAGTCCTCCCGGGGACTCAGCTTTAATGAGAAATGTAAAACCCGACCAGAGGAGCTGTGGGGTGGCACAGAGAACGTCCGTCCCTCCCTCCTCTCCAGTGGCTTTTTGTTTTGTCCTTTAGAGAGGAGGAGAAGAACAGAGAGATCAAGTTAGACCTGGACTTGAAAGTGCTCTGTGGTGCCCCTTCCCTCAGAAGAGCCGTGGGTTTGTATTCAAATGCCTGGGTTCCTCTCGTTTCTGTAATTAACTGTGTGACCAAGTTAATCTCTTTGGCCACATATGTGAAGTAGAGATAAAGCTGCTCATCCATCCCTCTGGAGTTCTGTGGGAAATGGCTACAAAATATTTTGAAGTGGTCACATAAAAGATATCGCTAGATTTCACCAAGTGTAATGTATCCATCGTGTCAGTACGTACTGATCCACCAAAACTTGCTCAGCCTCCTGTGAATCCCTTCAAAGCAGCAGCTTGCATATATGGATTGGTGTGTTGCCATATCCGAGACAAACAAGCAGCTAAAGAAAGGGAATTCTGAGAAATTTAATATTAGATGTTACTGCCAGATTGTTTGGTCCCTAGAAAACTTAGCGGATGGCATTGTCATTATTCACATGGTCAAGTTAGGAAACAAACAGCAGTCAAAGTTGTTGTGCCAAAAACCTTCAGCTGGCTTTACTCACCACACAGCACCCTGGCAGATTTTGCAGCAGTGTCGGAGAGTAGAGGCCAGAAAGTGAAGTATACCTGTGTAAATGCATAATGTGTGTTTAAAGAAAGAGTATAGGAAAAAGGGAACAGAGCAGAGCACCTGGGAACCAGCTGGCACTGGGTGCTGTGGAGGACAAGCTGTCGAGCTGACAAGCTCAGGCTTTACTCGGGGTTTGCCCCTTGCTGGGGTGAGGTGCATGGTCTGACACCATGCTGGAGCCTCGCTGGTGGGACTGGCCCAGCCGGGCTGTCGGATGCTGTGGTGGCGTTTCATGTGCGGGGTTCAGCCTCCCAAATGTGAGGAGACTCAAAGGTGCTGCAGCCACAGACCACTTCGTTAGGGTCTATTTTTAGGCATCTCTGCACCTCATGTCATCGTTTCACCCATGACCAATTGCCTGGGCAGTCTGTGCCTGCAGAGCCAGTGCGGGCACAGCCTGGCTGTGTGCGGCGTTCCCCGTGTGAGTGCATGGGGATGTTCCCCAGGCCTGGGCAGCTCTGTGTGACAACACTGCCTTTAATGAAGAGACACTGATCTGTGCAAGCAGAAGGGCTCTTCTGGGGGTTTGCTCTGTTGTTTGAAGCGGTTTTTCCAGCATAAAGAGCCTTTCAGTTCCACAAAGGCACAGAGGTTCCTCCCATGCTGTCCTCTGAGTGGGTTTTCTGCCAGGTGCCAGGCTCCTGCCAGCGAAGAGCCAGGTGTGGTTTATGCTGGAGACTCCATGCAGAGCACTGCTGTTCCACGCTGCCGTGCAGAGCAGCACCGACACCGCAAGCCTGGCTCCCCCGGGAGCGGCGCCTGCGCTGCCGCTCGCTGTGCTGGGCGCCTGCAGCCACCAGGTCTGGCTTGGGGGCATTTCAAATAAAGTCAGCAGAGCAGCAATAAAAAGAATAAACAGCTGCCATCAGGAGGAATTAGGCTGTCTCGAAAGGCTCAGTGCTCTTTACTGCATGGCTGCTGTGTCCCTGTTCCCAGTCTCCTGCAGAGATGACAGTTTGGGAATGCTGCTGGCAGCCCCAGCACTCCGTCAGCTCTCCCTGCCCCGGGGAGGAGGTGCTGGGAAATAGAAAATAGCTGTTTGTAGGAGATGCTGCCACTGACTTCATGGAGAGCTGTGAGCTGAGGATCTGGCAGTGCTACACAGCCACCTGAGTGCTTGTGCTGTGCTGGGGGAGGCCACAGTGGCTGCCGAGCCCATCCGTGTTGGTGTCACACACGGGCACCCCGGTGTGTGTGGGGGTCCCTGGGGTCCTGGGGAGTCCCAAGTCAGTAAAGAACAAAAACTGAGCTGGTGCAGCTCTGTGGTGGGTGACACACAGGCAGATTTTGCTGCTTCCACAGGATTTTGACCCAACCCAGCTTGCCCAGCCTCCAGGGTGTTGGTTTATTTCTCAAGTTGAACACTGTAAAATTTCCCCCCTTGCAGGGGTGTTACCAGGCTTAATGAATTAATACACGGAGAGCTTTGAGCTCTCCAGATGAAAGGCACTGCAGAAGGGCTAGGATTATTATTTGTGGTTCTAATTTATTTTCCATCAAAGGGATGAGAGGGGTGAGAAAATGCCATTTGTTCTGGAGCTGGGAAGCAGGAGTTTGAAGTATTTTTTTTTCCCTTTTTTTTCTTTTCCCCTCCCCTTTGGGTGTTTCTCTGAGAATTTCGTGGGAGTCCCTGCTCTGTCTTTTCTTCTCTGAGCGCCAGTGTGTGAAGCAGGCAGCACACTGCTAATCACCAGGGACTTCAAGGGCTGTAGCATGTCAGGAAAGTGCCTGCCCTGGTTTTCAGTAGCCACCGATTTCTGGGCACTGCAAATAACTGCCAGCTTCAGGACCCGTGCAGCATTCCAAGTAGAGGGAAGATTTCACATGGAATTTTTTTCTCAAAAACATGTGGCATTACCTTGAGACCTGTCTCCTTGGATTCTGTGGCATTCAGCAATTTTCCTTTTCAATAGCTCAGTCCTGTGTGCTTTGGGAATTCCCACCCTTGAACAGTGGCAGACATTTCTGGCTGGGAGGAGCAGGGCAGCTGCGGTGCTGCATCCTCTCCACTCAATGGCTTCAGCATGCAATGCCTGAGCAGTTGTACAGGACTCCATGCTAAAATTGCCTCCTGGGAGAGACTCACAGCACTGTAACAAAGTTTCGCCCCAAGTGGTGAATAGAAATTTGCCCCTATTCCTCAGATTTTGTGTTGCTTGCTGATCTATGAAGGCAGAGCTATAACAATCCTTAATTGCCTGTGTTTTCAACTAGTAAGATTAGAAGCTAAATAGAAGCAGGATAAATGGTGGGTTATGACCATTCGGTAGCTCCTGCAGAACTCCTCATTATTGCCCATGGGATTTCACTGCTGTAAAAGACTTGGTGGGGTCAGGCTGCACTTGTGCATCTGCCAGCAGGAATCAGCCTGTTGTGGTGTTACTGTTCCTAAACCAAACACAGCTCTGCCTGTGACTTGATCGGAGCTGAGGGTTGTCTCTTCAGATAGGCAGAAAGCACGAGAAGACTTCAGTGGTTGGAGCTGCTTGTGGCACCAGCTGAGTCTTCATATTTCGCTTTGAGTTTATCACTACTGGTGTTCTTATGCAGAGTCACCTTTTGTGCCATGCTGGGGCTGCACTGGGGCTGCAGCCGCTCACCGTGCAGTGCCAGGGTGGTGACAGCAAGGGTACCGCGCTGCTGACCCGGGGGTGCTGTGCTGTGCTGTGCCCGCAGCAGGACCATGCTGGGCCAGGAGACAGGAATGGCTGCTCTGGGGACGTGTGATTGTGAAACTCCTCACAGAGGATAAAGCTGTAATTAGATAACTTTACATCCTCTTACACAGAAACAGTTGTGCTTCAGTTTGGGACTGCAGCCCTTCTGTTTCGCTGTGCTCTCCTTGCAGCCCCTCGAGTGTGGCTCAGGCTAGTGCTCTCCTGCACCCGGTGTCCTCTCTGTCTTGCATTTCCCTGCAGAACAACATCTCTTGACCTCCAGATTTTGGCTGCTTCTTCAGTGGCTGTCCTTACCCCCACGCACAGGGTAGCTGGGCAGAGCAGAGCCCTGTGCTGTGTCGGGACTCCGGTTGGGGACTGGAGGAAAGTTACCAGGAGTTGCTTTTTGCTCAGCTGTGATTAAGTGCTCATAACAGCAAATCCCTATACTGTTGCTATACTTAACGTGCCAAACTCGATTATATTGAGAAAAGAGTTTAAAACCAGGCTTTTATCTAATGTACAATATTTTGGCATTAATTAGCTCTGAGTTTTACCATTTTCCCCAAGGTGAATGTGGGAATGATCAGTCATGCGTGAGGAACTGCTCCATTGTGAGAGAGGAAGGCAGCTTCCCAGTGAGGATGAGAGGGTTTGCACATGCTGCAGGGCACGTTGTGCAGCAGGGCAGTTCACAGGGCGAGGATGAGATGGCTGGGGACAAGCAGTGGCACTGGCCCTCTGGCCATTTTCCTAGGAGCCACTGCAGGGCGCAGGTTTTGCCACCAGTGGGGCCCCTGCAGTCCCACCGCCCTGGGGCGGTGCTGAGCAGGGGGTCAGGGAGAACCCTGATTTTGGATGGCTCTTATTCCTCTGTCCTGTCTGAGAAGATCCCGTGCTCTTCCCAGTAGAGTGAAGGGTATAAACCCTGATGCTGTGGCGAGGGTCCAGCACAGGGTCACTGCACTGTCTGGCTGTTTGGTCCCTGGTGCCTCTTTCCTTCTTGCCTTTTCATATGGCATTACAGTGTGCTGCTGAATATAACACAGTGTGGCAGGGCTGATGTGTCTCTGGGGTGTGCAATACTTTTTTTAGCGTTCAATGTATGGTGACCCTTCAGGACAAAGGTGGGAGTGTTTGTGTGACTGGAGCCTTCCTTGGTGTTTCTCAGTGCTGCGATCTGGGATTCCACGCCAGCCTCGCTCGGACGTTCAGGACGTACCTGTCAGCTGAGTACAACCTGGAGACCTCCCGCCACGAGGGCCTGGACATCATCGAGAATGCTGTGGACAACCTGGATGCACGGAGCGACAAGCACACCATCATGGACATGTGCAACCAGGTCTTCTGCCCTCCACTGAAGTTCGAGTTCCAGCCTCACATGGGGGATGAGGTACTGTATTCACCTGAGGGGCTGCAGAGCTGCCCTTGGCCTGGCCTGGGCTGGCTACCTCCTCTGCTTAACCATCACTGTTATGGTATTTCTGACTCCTTATCCCTCTGTGCTGTCTTCACATGTTGCTAGTTGTGTTTCCCTTCTTAATGAGACATTTAGCTCATTAGGGCTCCTCCTTTCAGTCTGCCTCTTGCTCTCTGTCTCTCCCAATTAAGAAGTCTGTGGTTTGATTCTCAGCTGACCTGCCCAACAGCTTTGTAAAGTGGAGCTTTGATTTACCTGCTGTAATTGGAAGACTGCAGAGTGCAGCTTTCAAATGCTGGGTAGAAAATGCTTTGTGCTGGCCCGGGTCCAGGGCACTGCTGGTTAGAAACTGGGCAGTGCACCCTCCCTGGAGGCTGCCAGGTGTTTGTGGGTGCTGGAGAGGATCATTTAGATATTTAAATGTGTCTGTCTGTCTGGTGCATGACCCACTGACTGCTCTCCTGTCTCCCTCTGACCCCGCTCCTGTCCCAGGTGTGCCAGGTCAGTGCCCAGCAGCCTGTGCAGACCGAGTTGCTGATGCGGTACCACCAGCTGCAGTCACGACTAGCCACCCTCAAGATAGAGAATGAAGAGGTAAGAAGTCACTCTGGGTCTCGTGTTTGGCCTCGTAGGCAGCATTGCTGGGCCTTTTGCCCATTCTGCAGGGGCGTTCCTGGTTGTGCTCAGGTGTGGAGCCTTTCCAGTCCCACTGGCTGCAGCTAGGGCCAGGGCAAGCCTAGTGCTTAGGAGCTGCCTGTTTGCCACTTGTTTTGGCTCAAGATGTGTCGCTTTCCCAGTCTCCTTCAAAACCACGCTGTCTCCTGTTTCTGATAGGTACGAAAAACTCTGGATGCCACAATGCAGACTTTGCAGGACATGCTGACGGTGGAAGATTTTGATGTCTCAGACGCCTTCCAGCACAGCCGCTCCACTGAGTCGGTCAAATCAGCTGCATCAGAGACCTACATGAGTAAAATAAACATCGCCAAGAGGAGAGCCAACCAGCAGGAAACAGAAATGTTCTATTTCACAGTGAGTCTCATCTAATGTGATACAGGACACACAGCATTAATTACTAGGGCACAGTCCCATTTTGAGAGCTCATTAGTGAAGAGCAGAACTAATCCAGACTTTTAAGTATTTGTCTTCTGTCTGATTTGGGGTTGCAGTCATTTCTCAGTGACAGGGCAGTGCTTAGGGACTGGCAATCCAGTGTCTGCCTTGGTTTTTGTTTCGAAGGAACAACTGGAGTGACTGGTTGTGACCGAAAACCTGGAGCTCTGCAGGGGTGGCTGAGAGCAGGGCAGCAGCCTCCAGCCAGCCTCAGTGCCTCACCCTCAGCAGCTGTGCCTGGAGGCCTTCATGATTTTAAACCATCAGCCAAGCCTTCCTTTTCTGGCTTGCACAGCTCAATCTGCCCGTGGCCCATGGATGAGCTGAACAGTGGTTTGGATCTCGTGCAGGGTGCTGGGGGAAGCTGTGGCAGCCTGGCTGTGCGAGGCCTCGCTGCTGTGTGTGCTGGCTCGAGGCAGCTCTGCCGTGCCTGCCCTGCAGCCTTGCTCTGACACTTCATGTCCAGGCAGGCCTAAGGTTCTCTGTTACAGTACTGGAAACGTAGGGACTAAGCCCTCAGTTAGCAGGAGAAGCCCTTGTTGAAGTATGGTTAACTGGCTACAATTAATAGCATCGTGAGATATATTATGTATGCATAGAGAAGCTTCCACTTTCTCTTAGTGTTGTTATTGTAATTCAAGGGGAAAAAACAGCACTTTTCATTTTGAATTGTGCTTGGGTTCTTTTAATGCCTTTTGCAAGAACTTGATCTTTCACATTCTCTGTTTCATTTTCCATCTCTGTCTCCCTCGCTGCTCTTATGTGTAAAATCTCTTGCTCTCGAGTGTTATGGGGTGTTGAGCAGTCTCACAATGGAATGAGGAGGAGTGCCGTGCAGTTGGTGTCGCCCAGTGCATAAAGCATCTGATGGTGCCTGACCTGGGAAGGTCTCAGCGCTGGGAGTTCTTGCTCCGCATCACTTGTTTGCACAAAGGCAAAGCGCCTCTCGGGGGAGGGAAGGCTGCTTTGATTTTTCAGGCCATTCCCAGGAGCCTGACAAAAGAAAGCTGCTTTGAACTCTTTTCTTTGGAGCTCCTTGCGTTCCCAGGCAGGAGGTGCAGCACTAAGGAGACCATGCTAACAAAATGATCAGGACCATGGCTGGAGCAGTGAGAAGTGATCAGAGCGTGCTCAGCCCTGCAGTGAGTCTGACGGCTGGTTGGTTGGAACCTGTCAGCCTCACCGAGGCCCCCCCAGCAGCCCCCCAGGAAAAAGTGTACATCAATTATTGACTGCTTGTGCCAAGAGTCTTAACCCACCTCATTTGTTTTATTTTTAATTCCAGAAATTTAAAGAGTATTTGAATGGCAGCAACCTTATCACGAAGCTCCAGGCTAAACATGACTTGCTGAAGCAGACCCTGGGAGAAGGTGAGTCACGGGGCTGGGTCCAGGGAGGAATCTCCCGTCGCATGAGATGATTTCAAACCAGGTGCTGTCTTTCAGTCTTCCCTGCTGTCTGTGTTTTCCCAAGTGACTGAGGGCTGCTACTAGGTTTAACCAGTGACATTAAAAATCATTATTTCCTTGGAACGTTACTCTTTTCCCACCTTTCTTTGGGAGTGCACATTGGCAAATTTGAACCTTACACTGAGTGCCAAAGTGCTCCAGCAGCAAGGAGATTTCTGCCTGCTTCAACCTTCTGCCTTTTTCCTGTCTCTCCTGCTTCTTCCCCCCTCAGTGCAGCCCTGAACACACGTGTTTCTTGTCCTTGATGCTGTCTGTGCTTCTGTGGTACAGCTTTGCCAGCAGCCTTGTTGATTTAATTGGCCCCTTGCCCCCCTGCCATAGTTTTTTGACTTGTTCTAAACCAGAACTGCAAAATTATTCTTGCTTTTAAAACTAACTTCTCCATAGCAGGCTTTTATTACCCCAGATGATTTCACAAGTTTGGTTTAGAGCATGTACACACAGACTTCATACAGCAGAGGGGACAGTAACTTCTGAGGGAGGCAGGAGTGTGTGGCTACAGGTGGGATCTGACACTGCTGGGGTGGTGACATGCAACCATGTCCCTGGGAAAAGATTTTAGCTCTTTTAAAGGGTTTTTAAAAATTGCATGGTTTCCAGTATAAAGAAGATGGACAAATGGTCCATGGTCATATTTTTACAATACGAAAGTCTGACTGTCCAGTTGGATGCTGTGGTATGTCCCACCCGGTGAACACCGAGCCAAGTCAAGGCGCAAAAGGCAAGCCCAGGGAAGGCTGCAGGGGTAGGTGCACAGGGCTCCATTAACAGGTTTCTGTTCCCCGGAGGTTCAGTACCAGTGTGGCACCATAACCCCTTGTGCCCCTGCACAGCAGGGCAGTGGCAGCTCGTGTGCAGTGCTGTGTCCTGCTCCGTGCCAGCGTGACAGGGGCCAGCGAGGCGCAGGTCCCAGCTGCTGGGGCTGAACCCAGGCTCTGACATGGGCAAGGGGATGGGGCGTGCGGGTCACAGGAACTGGACCCATCTGAGCTCTTCCACAGATCACAGATCTCAACACAGGAAAGAGCTCTCCTTGTTGGATACAGCGCCACGGCTTCTGTGGATTGGTGTGAGAGTGGGGGATCTGTTGAAGATGAATTTGATCACCTGGTGTCTCACATGAGAGACATGCTGATGCTGTACTCAGGAGGAAGAGTGCAACCTCAGGCGTTTTCATCCTCTGGAGCTGTGCAAAAGCAGCCACAGAAGATGTTCACACGAAAACTTTGTGAATTTCTCCCAGGCCTTGGGATCACCCTGCCGTTTAGGCATTCAGCAAATATTCAGCCCAGAAATGCCAAACGCTGTGTTTCAGCATGAGCTGAGCCTCCTTAGGAAGCAGTCTGAGTTTGCAAAACACTCATGTGGAATAAAAAAATTTACTTTTTCAGTGAGGAATTGGCTGCAAGCTTGCTTTCCCGCAGGTTCCAAGGGAGAGCAGGAAGGAGGCATGTGCAGCCAAATGCTTCCTTTTATGTGTCTGAGAAAAAGGAAAAATAAATCAGCTTTCCTGGCCTTGGGAGAAAGGCACAAACAGCATGTGAAATTAGTTTGGTTTTCTTCAGTGGATTGACAGATCTTATAAAAAATGAACAGATCTTATCAGTGGTGATACGCTGCCATTTATATGAAATCCAAGCACTAAAAATACATGAAGGGAATGGGAATATTGACAGTCTGAACAGAGCCTGCCTGGTGGTGATTAGACAGGCTGTTATCTCACAGGAAGAGCCAGGGAACTGAACGCTCCACTTCGTCCAGGTCCTGTTAGTGATCCTCCAAGAGGCAGTTGGATTATCTCAGCAGCTTCCCCAGGGGCTCCAGCCCTTATCAGACTGCAGCTTCCCTGCCTGGGATTGGCCAATTCCCCCGCTAGTGTAAATGAGCACTTACTGCAGAGGACCTGCAGCGCATCTGGGTACTGACAGGATGGCTTCATATTGCACATAAGCCTTTAACACCAGTGGGAAATGAAGATGCTTTCCCTCTCTTGTCGCTGAGTCTTAGACTTCTAATGTGTCTTTGAGTGGCAGGGGTTTGCATAGCAACCAGCCTGGCATCTCCCCAGCCTGCGGGCCCTCCCTCGGGCATCCAGGAGCCGTTAACCCTGGCTGTACAGAGCCGGGAGCGGGTGTGCGAGTGCCTGTGCAGCCGTGTGTTAACAGTGCTTGGTGTGACCAACATGGAGAGATGGTAAAGCTTGTGTTTCTTCACAGGTGAAAGAGCCGAATGCGGAACAACCAGGTGAGCAGTTTCTTCCTCCTCACCTGCATTTGGGAGGGCTGGCCCTGGTGGGGGGTGNGAAGGATGGTTTGCTTTGCTGCTGGTACAGCCTGGTGGGACCATCTCCAGCTGCCCTGTGCGGGCAGGCTGGGGGGCAGGCTGGGGGGCAGGCCAGCCCAGGCTTCCCACATCACTGCCCTGCTTCTCGTCTGCATCGCCTGGAGTGGATTAATTAGGGTGACAAACAGGCCCTTGGTTTGCTGCAGTGTAGTTTCTGGCTGACTAGCTCTGGAGAGCCTGGCAGCGCTGTGTCAGCACGTGCAGTGCCTCGTAGCATAGCTGAGGTTGGGTTGTGTTCAGACAGTGCAGCACAGGGATGTCCACCCACTCCCTACCATCCCCCTGAGGACTTTGATAGCTTCTCCCAGTTCTGGCTGCTGTGCCTGGGTGTGCAGAGGGTACCTGTACTCACAGACTTCCATCCCTCCCCAGAAGGAGGTGGTGCAGGGGGTGAATGTCACAGGGAGCAGGCTTTGGTCTGTGTGCAGTCCATAAAACATCTCCACACAGTACTGGTGCCTTGCTGCAAGTGTGCTGGTTTCCTAACAGCGAGACACTGGGCAGCAAAGTCTCCGAACTTCTCCCCAGAACATGGACAGCCTCTCCCTGTGTTCCCTTTCTGCAACCACGTCTAACAAATGTGCCATGCCAGCACCCCGTTCCTGTCAGAGTGCTGCAGCAGGTGGTGGGGCCTGGGCTGCCTGTCCCACAGGGGGAGGCCATCAGCAGGGCCAGGGAGTGGCACCCAGGAGCTGCTCTGGACCCTGCAGGCACAGCCTGGAGGAGAGCTCTGTTCCTGGGGCTGTGCCAGGCAGGGCTGCCTGAGCTGGCCGAGGAGAGCTGTGGGGGAATCTGCACTGGAGACCTTCATCAGGAGCAGGTGCCGTGGGGTGGCGGTGTCACAGGCCAGGGCCACCAGAGGCACGGACAACCAACTGCCTCCCATGCGAGGGTGATGGCACAACTCCCGCTGCTGCTGTTTGCTTTGGTTTCAACAGTTGCTTTTACTTCACAAAGGAAAACAAAGGGACAATCTCGTCCTTGAGCAAGGCAGGGCTGTGAGCGTAGGCAGAACCTTCTGCAGGCTGGGCTGTCCTGGCCAGGGCTTCCCAGGGAGAGGAGGTGACCCTGCAGCACAGGGCTGCTCAGCCAGGCAAGCACTGAATGGACAGCAGGTATTTCTGCTCCTCAGCTACCTGGTGAAGGAGTGCTGCAAGCTATAGGAGTGTAGAGTCAAATTGCTTAATTAAAAGCACGTGATTAAGGTACCAGCAGCTCACAGCTGTCACCTTTGTGTCACAGGTCTGTGTAAACTGTGCATGTCCATTTGGCTCTGCTCTGGGAGAACTTTTGCATGAAGGTTCCTGGCACTCGTTTTTGTCCACAGTCATGATCTCTCCTCTGCAGACATCAGCATAGCCTGGGGGTAGAGGACAGATCAGAAACCGGTCAGAGGTTTCAGTTATTCTCCCTTTTCTAGATCTAGGCACTTGGGTCTTAATCTCCTTCATTAGCAGAAGAAGAAATAAAATGTGAATAATGTTAATGAAGGTAGCCTTCCAAAGTCCTGGCCACTGCACTAAAACAAGCCCCACGTTTCCATGGCCTCCTTTCCAGAAGCAGCAAGTGTCTGCTCCCCTTGCTCAAGTCAGTAGGGTCTCCAAGGCCTGCTCCCCATGACTGATGAGGACCCTCAGTCTCTAGGTAGTAGAGGTGGGTTCACGCCACTTCCTAGTGCGTGAACCGACCATTTCTGTTCTCACAGTGTTGCTGGTGGGTTTGCGTGTGTGTGCTGACTGGACTCACCTTTTTGTTTGGTGGTTTGACTCCTGGGAACACCTGCCAGAGAGATGAAAGACCATCCATGTCCCTGTGAATGTCTCCCAAACAGAAGTTGGCTACAGAGAGGTGGAAGTGTTCCCGCTTCCCTCTTCCTGGCCATCTATGAGCAGAATGAGGTCCGTTTAGGAGTAAACAGGAATGCCTCAGTCTTTTCCAGGGGTAGCTGTGGTTTATTTTGGATATATCAAGGGATGGGTTGACCTCTTCAGCTGCTGTTGGTGCTTTTTCAGGCTGATACAGTGCTGAGGTGGCAGAGGTGGGAGGCAGGTGTTACAAATCCTGCTTAGCAATGCCTTTGTTTTACTTCTGAGATGCCATCCCTGGTACTAGCACAAACACTGGGTAGCAGTTTTGATATTTGGCATCTCAGAGAGGGAGAATTGTATCTGTAGGTCATGGGTACCAAAGGCAGTGGTGGCCAGCTGTCTTTAGCAGCCTTATTACTGTCTGGCTTGAATGAACCAGGTTCTGCCTGAAGAGTGTTCCTGGTCACCCTTTGTTCATTCAAGCTGTGGTTGTTGGCATGGTCACTGCGTGGTACTGGCTGGTTTGTGAAGATGCCTGGTTTTTACGGTAGAAACTGGGACTCTTCAAGAAGCCATAGCAGCAGTTCAATTGCTGTAAGTGGCTGTGGCTGAGGTTAGAGTCTGTCTGATAGGGAAGTACTGGAAGATGATGGGGATGGAAAGTAATGGGTAGGCTGGTGTAGTGCTGTTAAATGCTTCTATTATTGAGATTAACTTGAATTTATTACTTAAACAAAGGGACGCCGCCGAGTGCGTGGAGTGCCCATCAAGTCCTCACGGAGGGGTTTTTCTGTTTGATTTATTTCTGATTCTCAGTCATAACCTTTGAGATCTCACCCTGTCATTGCATTTATGTTGGTGTTTTGTTGATTTTTTTTGTTCCATTTTCTCCCAGGCCCCCATGTCTTCCCCCTAAGCCACAGAAAATGAGGAGACCTAGGCCTCTCTCAGTCTATAATCATAAACTCTTTAACGGCAATATGGAAACCTTCATTAAGGTACTCGCTGGCTGACAGTAAGAGTTTATGAACGCTGTGAATGTAACGGTGGCTTTCCTGTCCTAACTGCTGGCTGCTTTCCTTCCTCGGCGGGGTCTCTCGGGGCTGCCCTGCACCCAGTTGATGTGGCCAGTTCACACTTTGCCTCGGTGACGATTTCTCTCCATAGCTGTCCTCGCCCCTCGTGCCCTCCTGGCATTACCAGTCCCATCACTGCCTGCCTGCCCCGGGGTGAGGGTAGCGGTGAGGACCCTCGTGGCTGGTGGCCATTGGCCATGCTGGCCAGCTCTGCAGCACAATCTGCTCTTGGTTCAGCATCCCCGTTGTCCAGCACTGCTTCCATCCCTCCTGGGAGGGAAGAGCAGAAAGCAAGGGTAACCCAGCCCAGCACCCTCCAAGGATCAGCAAATCCCCCCACTGTCCCTTTTCCCACACATTTTTGGTGGTTGTCTTTCTCTGTGGCTGAGGGGGGAGGTAGAATGAGTCATAAGCTCCCAGAAGGTGTCTCCCAGTTGTAAGGACTGGCAGCCCTGAATGGAAACACTGTGCATATGGGTGCTGCCTGGGAGGGTAGGTGTGCTGTCCTCATCCTTAAACAAAATATATTGATAATAACCAGCTCAGCTTGGCTCTGCTGAGAGGTGGCTGAGGTCTGTTGCCTCTGAAGATGCCACAGCTGACCACCAGCCATGCCAGCACCCATCAGTGCTCGCCAGGGCTGGGACTGTGGGCTCAGCTTCCAGCATTGGAGCAAAGTGACTCCTAAATGGCTGCTGAGCCGTTTCCTCCAAACCATTGCTGATAACGTGCAGCATGTGGTCTTCATAGATGTGGGCCACAGTATTTTTTTGATTTAAGCTGGGGTGAACTTGATGAATATCAGTGCAGTCCCAGTGGAAGGGGGCATTTGGCCCTGCTCATCCCAGGAAATTACCCATAAGGAGAGATTTGAGGAAGAAAAGAGATGTGGATGTGGGATTTGTCTCAAAGGATACCCCCAGCTATCTAGCTGCTGATCCTCCAGAATCCAACACTTGGCTATTGCCTGGCTGCTGGCAGGATTTCCAAAGGACACGATGCTGCTCCTGTCACTCAGTGTGTTTAATCCTGTGCTGAAGAAAGCTTTAGTGAAAATACTGTAGGACACAGTCATGACAAACTGTTGGATTAGGTAAACTAATAGGCATTGTCCGGCCCTGATTTATCCTCTGAGGCTCTTTCAGTGCAAGCATGAGCCCAAGGGCAGTGTTTATAAACAGTGCACTGTCACAAGTAATGTACAGGCTCGGCTGGGAAAGCTGGTAATCTCTTTAATACTTGTAATTATTCCATACTTAAACTGATTTTTAAAAAGTAATGCTCATTAAAGTCCAGCCTGTGGAGGGGGAGTTGTCTGCAGTGGAAATCCATCTGAGCAGGCAGTGTCCTGTGCCAGCGGAGGCTCCTCAGGGGATGGCACTGTGCTGCTGAGTGGTCCCTGAGGCTGTTGTGGGACGTGTGGCCCCGCGGGTGGTTCTCCTGGAGCATCATCTGTGCCCGGGCTGGGGCTGGTGTCAGCCTCAGGCTCTGACCAGTGCCGCGGGGTCAGGGAGGGGAGAAATCCGAGAGGCTCTTTCAGTGGCCGACGAGGCTGGGGTGCAGTGTGCCAGGCCGGGTGGGGAGGGAGGGTGGACAGCCCGAGGGCTGGGCTGGACCTTGAGAAGCTGCCATTGCATTTGAGCGTTCATGGCCTCCGAAAGAGATGCTTACCTCTAACTGAACTTATCCTTGCTTAATCTTTTCTTTTTTCCCTGCTCTGCTGCTTTTTTGTGTTCTCAGAGGAAGGAGGAATGCGCGAACAAGGAATCAGGTATTTACTGGAGACCTGTCTGTGAGACAGAGTCAATTAACCAGGGAGATGCAACTGTACTCTACTGGAAAAAACAACCAAACACAGCCCCTATGGAAAATAAACCTTCACTTAGGCAGTCAGACACAGCTCACATATCCCCCGAGCTCCTTCCACCAGGGGCCTGGAGAGAAGCGGCTTTGAATCGAAAGCCAGAACTCCACAGGTTCAGATAGGGACAGTTCATTTCACACACTCTGGTGTTTTGGGCTTCTTTGGCATCTACTGACCATAGCTCTTTCTTTAGGTGGAAATATTGTTGTAAGCTCTGTTACTGGAAGTTACAGGCAGGCGTAGCACAAGTTCTATTTCAGCTCAGCATTACACCTTTGAAATGGAGTAGCTGTGATCCCGTTGCATCGCTCCCCTGTCTCGACCTGAGAGTGAGCAGCAGGTTTTCACACACACTAGTGAAAGCTTTTTGTGCACAGCTGACTGCACATAGTATATTCAGCACTTTTTGATGCCTTGGTGTGTGTAACGCTTCCTTTTCTTGCCTGTCCTCTTACTAAACTCAATGGCACTGTTTTTCAAGTCTGTTTTTGCCAACTTTAATGCATTTCCCATACTTTGTTATTGATAAACCAGTAATTTTTGTCCTCTTTCCTTTCATGAAGGATTCAGGACAGGCTATTCCACTTGTGGTAGAAAGCTGCATTCGTTACATCAATCTGTACGGTAAGTTGATTCAGTGATACCAACAGAAACTTTCTGCAAAGGAATCAAATACTTGTAGTTAGCAGTGAAACAGAATAGAGACGCCCGCAGCCCTCGCTGTGTGGCTCAGGTGATAGTTACAGTGGCATTAACTCTGACGTAGCATTGGATGACTGACAGATACTTAGGTCTCGTAAGCACTTACTCGGGTTAGATTGTTCCTCAGGCCCCAGGCCAACGGGAGCCCTTTCAGTGCTTCTAGGGGGGGCTTGGTTGGAGGATATGGGCAGGAATGGATCGCAGCAGGCTGTGCCCTTCCTGCTCTCGGAGCCTTTTGCTCCAGGTGCATGGACTCTGCTGTTCTTCACCAGAAAGTCCTGCATAACAGTGACACAGATCTTCTCTAAACCGTGGTTCCTTTCCAGGCCTTCAGCAGCAGGGCATTTTCCGAGTTCCTGGCTCCCAGGTGGAAGTCAACGACATCAAGAACTCGTTTGAGAGAGGTGCGTTGGCAGGGGTGTCAACCGTGTAAATTCTGCAGCCGTGTCTGAGCAGAGGTCGCTGGGGGGGGTTCCAGTGTGTGCATTAGACATTGTGTAATCCCTGAGCTAAAGGCTCTCCTCTGGCTGGCAAAACACTGAGCATTACCGTTCCACACAGGGGTTTCTGCACTGTGGGAAATTTGGTGTTTCTGCTGATTTATTGAAAACACTTGTTGTGTTAGTCCAACTTGATAGTAATGCTGGCAGTAAAAACTCTTCTCTGGGCAGGTGAAGATCCACTGGCTGATGATCAAAATGAACGTGACATTAATTCAGTGGCTGGAGTCTTGAAGCTGTATTTCCGAGGACTGGAAAACCCTCTCTTTCCTAAGGAAAGGTTTCAAGATTTGATATCTACTATAAGTAAGTACATGTGACAGCTCTTCTTGGAGAATAGGGTGGGACCAGAGAGGCAATAAATGGGTGGCAAACACATGTGAGTTTTGCAAATAGCAGCTTAAGTTGTAAGAGGGTCTGTAGGTCTGCTGTGGAGGTTGTTCAGAAAAGGCATTGAGTGTTCATTGGCAGCACTGGAGGTGAGGGAGAGGTAAAACATCTTGCTATGGCTCTTTTAAATTCTTCCTAGCATCAGGAGGATCACCAGAGTCATCTCCAAGCTTAGGCCAGTGGGCTGCACATGCAGCAAGCCCATACACATTTGTGGGTTGCAGGAGGGGTTGTTAGGTGCTTGTATGGGATCAACTGCTGTCCTGCCTGCATGGATCTCGGCTCTGATAGCCCTGGTTCCTCTGCTGGCCCATCGTGTGTCAAGCGGCTGTGGCTCCTGGGACCCAAAGGGATTTTGCTGCTTTAGCTCAGGGTCTTCTGCTGAACATACTGAAGGTCAATAACTCTGGGCTGCTCAAAAAGCTTCTCCAACCCTGGAGGTCTGCAGAATTACTTTCAGCCTCTCTTGATCAACTGTTCTCCAAGTGTTTGCTGTGTGCATTTCCCATCCCAAAGAATATCCAAAAGTACTTTGTGATGTGAGCAGAGTTAGAAGCTGAGGGTTTTTAATCATGAAGGATCTGGGATTCATGTCAGGGAGAGCCTGGTTGCTTCTTGTTCTGTCCTGCATTCTCCTCCCAGCTCTTGTTCCTCTGCAGCTGAAGAAACAGATATCCCAGCTGGGGCTTATTCCTCTCAGTACCTCATAGTGATGACACTTATTTATTGGCAAGTCATGGAAATCCCTCCCCTGGGGGAAAGGAAGAAGGCAGAATGAATCTGATGTTTCGGAGATGATGGAGGAGCGTGTTGTGCACTTTGGCTGCAGGATGACTTTGTTTCATGGGGTTGTTTGGGGGGTTCGAGTGTCTCAGTATGTTGTCACTATCTGGTGAACATGTGCTGAAGTCCTTTGCTTGGCTGCCAGTGCTCACGGCTCCTTCCCCCCTCCTCAATGTTAATGTGCATAACTGCTAGAGATTTAGTGATGTCTAGAGGGGGATGATGCAGGGATGGGCTTGTTCCAGAACAATAAGAATTCCCTCATTTTTCAAGAACAGCTGTTTTCTGTAGTAGCTTTAGGAAATTTGCTGCTGCCTTTCCGTGTCGATGTGTAAACCAGTGCAGCACACCTGTAAGCTGGCACACAGGAGGCTGTTTCTGCAGCAGTTTTGTGCCTCAGACAGGGATTTTGAGCCTGGCTTGCAGAGCTGGCTCTGGCCGCCCTCCCGGAGTAGGTTGCAGAGAAGGGAGCTGAGAAGACACAGCCCGCAGAGAGGGGCACGAGTCCCCTTCGGTGCCAGGAAGGGTGCCCAGTTCTTGGTGATGTGACTGTGCTTGCAGATAGGCTTGTGCTTTGGAACCATCCCTAATTAATGCCAATTTGCACAATTTATTGAGCTTTTGGGAGCTTTCCATTGCAAACATAATCTGTTAATTTTCTGGATAGTGTTCTCTTTATTTTTGTTTCTCGTTTTAGCAAGATTCTTCCTTTTCCTCATCTTTTTTTTCCTGCTGCTGTTGCTGCCTTTCAATTAAGGATAGATTTAAAATTAAAGTGCCTTGTTCCTATTAAAAATCTGACCTTAAGTGCATCTGATTTTCTGCCACATAATGCAGGCTGTGCAGTAGGTGTCCTAACCTGAGCAGATGGAGAAACCTTCTTCCTTGGAGCAGCACTGCTCAGTGAAATGCCGCTCTCTCTGAAGGATGTTCTGTCTGGTTTTGTAATTGCAGCGGAAAGGTTAAACGCAGCCGAGCAGCCTGGGCTCCCCACTGCAGTGCATCACGGAGCCACCTTGATTTCCCTGGGTGCCCGGTGAGGCGTTCAGAGCCAATGCTTTGCAGCAGGTGCTGCTGTGCATGGCTGGGGGCCTCCAGGTGCCCCTGACAGGATGCAGAGCCACAGCGTTCCCTGCTCCCATGGGCAGCCGCGCTGGTGGGGTGCAGAGGAAAGGCTTTTCCTTTTGCCTTGCAGGAGGCTGGGAGTTTATGTGGAAGCATTTCTTAACTGCACATGAGAAATAGATGGCTAGAAAAGGCACTTTGTTTGCAAAGTTTCGCTCAGGGGTGTGCCTGTATTGTCAAGTGATTGAGGGCTACTCCATTCGTTCCTCTGAGTTACAGCCAGTTGAAACATCTCGCTAAGTGAAAAAAGGCAAGTGCTTCAAGACAATCTGTTCCTCTGGGCTTCAGAACAGATATCTGTTGTTGTAGGTGTTTATCCAGTTCTTACTTATTTTTTTTTACAAATGTCCTCCTAAGACAAACCAAACCACAGGAGCAGAGAACCCAGTGAGCACTGACGGGGGATAAACACATTCCTCAAGAGGAAGAATTTCCAAGATGAAATATTATAAAGATTTCAATCTTTGGACTGAAGCCACATTCTGCTCAGAATTTCTGAACAAATGGCAGCCCAGCTCCAATTTGTCAGTGAATTTTATTGCGATTAGCAAATGTCAGAGTTGTAGCCAGCATAACACAGTGAGCGTCTCTCCGCTGCTGTGGTTTATTCTGTGCGTCGGGGGCTGGCTGCTCTCGGGAAGGCTTTGGTACTCTGTCTGCATTCTGTAAAAATAAAAGCCACGGGATTAACTATCTACATAATGTATCGAACAGATACTAGCTTAAAAAAACGTGGCTTGGGGGGCTGGAACGTGCTGCCAGTGGCGGCAGGAGCGGCACTGAGCCCCTGTGGCGGTCGGGGTGTGGGGCTGGGGCAGAGCTGGGGACAGTGCCGGGGTCCCCGTCAGAGGGACCTGGCTCTGAAAGCACAGAGCTCGAAGTCACCCTCCTCACTACAGAAGGAAGCTGGTTTCTGGTAGCAGCTGTGGGCTTTGTGCACTGCTGTGGAGAGAAGTGGATCTCAGAGTGCTGACTCGGAACCAGTTCAGATTAAATTCCCATTCAAACCAGTGGGAGGCTGGAGCAGAAGGACCTGATGGTTAACCCCTAAGAGTGACATGAATAAAAACCTCATTTAAAAATCTGCACTAGAAGGCCAAGCATTGCTCCATTTTCTGGTGCTATGTTGACTTGGGCTTTTGAGGAGGAGAGTAGTTGTTGAGGAATGAACTAAGTAATGTATAAAGTTATTTTAGAAATAAACCCATGGAAATGTCTATTTGCTGTTTATACTGAATCTGGACACACGTATGAATTCACCTGTGGGAGAGCACTGTGCCTGATTCTCTGCTTGCACCCCAGTGCCACACCAGTGGATCAAATCTGGAAACTGGCACTTCTCCTGGCCTAGGGGGCTGCTAGATCTGGAACGAGTCCCCCTGGGGCCGTGTTGTCTGCTCCTGGGAGGGTTAAGGATGTGCTTTCTGTCCATGTGTTCCAGAAATCGAGAACCCCACCGAGAGAGTGCACCAGATCCAGCAAATCATCGTCACGCTGCCCCGGGCTGTCATCGTTGTCATGAGATACCTTTTTGCTTTCCTTAATCAGTGAGTCTTTTTTTTTCCCCTCTTTCACTCCTTTTTTTAAGGGCTTCCCTGTCTTTGTTGCACGAGTCCTTTATGGTATTGCCGTGGAGGTTGTATTTTGCTCCCTGGATGCGTGTTGAGGGGGATGCAAAGCTCGGCAGTGGTTGCTTCCCTGAGTGTTGGGGGTTTGTTGGTGGGAGATTTTTCTGAGCAAATGGGGTTTGTTGGTGGGAGATTTCTCTGAGGGAACGGGGAGGGTCGACATTGCACCCTCCTGACACCTGTGCTATGGTTCTTGCAGCTTGTCACAGTACAGCGATGAGAACATGATGGATCCCTACAACCTGGCCATCTGCTTTGGGCCCACTCTGATGCACATTCCAGATGGGCAGGACCCGGTGTCTTGCCAGGCCCATGTCAATGAGGTCATCAAAACCATCATCATTAACCATGAGGGCATCTTCCCCAGCCACAGAGAGCTGGAAGGACCTGTCTACGAGAAGTGCATGACTGGAGGGGAGGAGTACTGGTAAGGAGTGGGGGTAGGACTTCATTGTGTAAAGAACTTCAAGCCAGATCCCCTTGTGGGGGTTGTCTTCTGGCACCAGTATCTCTAACAGGCTTGAACTGATTTGTGTGCAAGTTTTACACATTTCTGAGGCCTAAGCTGCCCTGACACCGGTTACCTGCCACCATCCTCACTATGCAAGTGCAGGGTAGAAGACTGAAACTCATTGTGAATGAGTGCGTGGAACATTTTAACTTGGTATCACTTGGTATTTGTTTTGCCAAATACAAGTAAGATGCATGAGCAACAGAACGTGATGCTCTGGGCCTGAGGGTCGTGGTGAGGGCGTCTGCTGTTCTCAAAGCAACGTCAGAAATCTGCTGTGATTTAAAATGACCATCTCAGTCCTATAAAAACTAAACCCATAACTCTCTGAAGTGTCACCGGGGCCAGACTTGCCCTCAGCAGCTCGCTTCTGCTGAGCCTTGGGAACAGGATCTCATTCTTTCTTTGAAGGCATGCTGTGTTCCGTTTCAGTGACAGCCCGCACAGTGAGCCAGGCACCATCGATGAGGTTGACCATGACAACGGCACGGAGCCACACACCAGTGATGACGGTGAGCACAGAGAAAACCGGCTCTGTGAGAAAAGCTGTGCAGGCAGGAGAGCAGTGTGTGCCTCAGTGCTGGCCAGATGAGGGGCCTGGCACTCCAGGGGCACGTTGTTTGGGTGCCTGGTAATGCCCTACGCTATTATTAAACATTGCTCATGGGTTTCCACCACAGATGTGCATGGACCTGCACAGTGGCCTGACTCCATGGCCAGGAGACAGGGGTCAGGTTTTTTGGAGCTGTTCTATGAGATTCCATGAATCCCATATATGACTTTTTTCCTTGTCATCTGTGCTTATGTGAGGAGACACTGTGTGAAATGGCTCCTGAGAACAGGGGAGGAGATGGGGGAGCTGATGTGGGGGGCACCAGCTCTGTTCACTCCAGGCTCTTGGATGTGCTGTGGGTAGAACACTACAGGTCAGTGGCCCTGGTGGGATCTGCCAAAGCGCAAGGGGTCTTTCAGTGGGTTTCATGTGGGTCCTGCCCTGTTGAGCAGCCTCTCCTTGGCACAAACTGAATGCCCCCGTGTTTGGGCGAGCTGCAGCCTGCTCTCCATGCAGTCAGTTCTGTTTCCTTTGGTGATGAAGCACCCGCCTGCTCACTTCTGCTCATGTCAGGCCCGTGGATCTGGCTCCGGAGGGCGAAGTAGGACGTGTTATGAGCCAGGACCTGCATGGAGGGCAAAGCAGGACATGTTGTGAGCCAGGACCCAGGTAGAGGGCGAAGCAGGACGTGTTGTGAGGGCAGGGGTGCAGCTGGGCAGGGCGGCTCTGGACCTGCTCTTGGCTGCAAACAGGAGCCGACAGGACTAGAAGATAAAGGAGAGCAAGCTGCCATTTAGCCAATTTTATGCTTGTATGGTCCCATTAATAGTTGTGATTGGAGTTTCTGGGTGATTAACTGTGGTGCAATTGTGGAGAAGAGGAGCAGCTTTACTTTGTGAATTTGCATGTTCCTCCCCTTGCCCTCTGCACCCCCCCTGCTGGGAAACTCAGCATTTTATCAGGGCTGTGAGAGTCCTCCTGGTTGCCTCCCCTGCTGTGTTTGCCTCAGAGCATTCCCCATTGATCCTGCTGCAGTGCTCCCAAACACCCTGCTGCTCGTATTGCTCTGGATGTGTGTTTTAAGATGGGGAAGATCAGTTGGGCTGTCCTGTCCCACATGAAGCAGGGAATGGGACAGGGGTCTAATGCAGCATCTCCTGTGTCCTCCAGTGACCCCTGCTCTGTGTGGGTTTGTCGCTGTGTAGAGCGATAGGTCACATCCTGATTGCTGCTGCTGGGGCAGATGGAGGAAAGCACTTTTCTATGTTTTAAAGAGAACATGACAGATCTGGAGGGACTGGGTGGATTTGCCCTGTTAGCTTTGCCATCACCTGTCTGCCAGTCTCCAGGTGGTGTTTAGTAATTGAGTCTCTCAAATAATTTGGGTGCACCAGCAGCTCTTTGGGTGCACCAGCAGCTCCCAGTGTGATGCCCTTGGCCAAGGGCTCAAAGGTTCCTGGTGTGCTCATGACCTCCCAAAGTGAAGTCCTGCCTCAGCCCTCTTGAATTTCAGGCGCTGAGCTCCCAATTTGCAAATCCCTGGTGTTTGCTAGAGCTTCAATTAGAAAGCAGAGCAGTATGAGGCAGAGTGCTGGGAAGGTCTGCAGTTGTGGGGGTGTGATGCTGAGCAGCTGTTCGGCCAGAGCGGTATCATCATTTCTGTGGGGATTCCCAAAGGGCGATTCATTGCTCATCAATAATTCAGGCCAAACTGTCTCCAGGATAAGGAGAGGAAGAGAAGGTAAGCCGGGCTTTGATCACAGTATCTGACACAGCTTGCCAGGATCCCAGTCTGGAGGATAATGGTTTTGTAACCAAAGAAATTACTTCATAGGTAGAAAATGGGCTGCGGGTGATGATGCCATATGCACACAGGGAAATTTCAACTGCTCCCCATTTGGTTTGTAGCTTCTAGTAATTGTTGGTAGTTTGTGAGTCTGTGAGAAATTCCAGGAAGGCTGGAAGAACAAAAAGAATTGATCAGCCTAAAAGTGAGATGGTTTGTACTCAGCTAGGGCAGCAGCATTGGTGCTGTTCTGGTGAGATGCCCCTTTCTAGGGTTTGATGTGCCCTCGTGATTGTTGAACTGAACTTTGCTCTATCTGTGCTTCTCTCCTTTGCAGAAGTGGAGCAGATTGAAGCCATAGCAAAGTTTGACTACATTGGACGATCTCCACGAGAGCTCTCCTTTAAGAAAGGGGCCTCGCTCCTCCTGTACCATCGGGCATCAGAAGACTGGTGGGAAGGGAGACATAACGGTGTGGATGGCCTCATACCCCACCAGTACATTGTGGTGCAAGACATGTGAGTGAAGTGGTGTGTGTTGATCCAGTTACAGCCTAGATCTCCAGCCCTTTGTTAACAAAGCCTGGAGCTCCTGGAGTGGTCATGTTCAGGTCCACGTTGTGGCTGGGCCCTACCCTCTCTCCTGGGGCAGAGCCCTGTTGCTGAGGCAGGGTCTCCTTTTCCTAGGGATGATGCATTCTCCGACAGCCTGAGTCAGAAGGCAGACAGCGAGGCAAGCAGTGGACCACTGCTGGACGACAAAGCCTCCTCCAAGAATGACATCCAGTCTCCGACAGATCACATCGTGGACTACGGCTTTGGGGGAGTGATGGGCCGGTAGGGAAACTCATTTTCCTATGAACATGGAGGTGGTCTGTGTCACAGGTGGGAAGGGTCAGTGTGTGGTAGAGCAAGACAAAAGGGAAGGCTCCAGTAAGCACTGCAGAAAAATACGAGCATAGAGGGGGTTTTCTTGTGCATTGCTAGTGTAGAGCTTAACAAGTAAAGAAGCTGCAATGCTGTTCCTTTCTTGCACTGGCAAAAACACCTGTCTTCCCTCTTGCCTTAATCTTCTGGAGCTGAAAGGCTCAAGTTTGGTTTGATCTGAACTCGGAGCTGAGCAGTTGTCTTACAGCATGCAGCCACATGCTTTCAGTTTGATGGACGGTGACCTAGTCTTGTGATGGATTCTTTGCAGAGTGAGATTGAGGTCTGATGGTGCAGCTATCCCTCGCCGTCGAAGCGGGGGGGACACCCACAGCCCGCCTCGAGGGATGGGTCCTGGCATAGACACTCCTCCTCGAGCAGCAGCCTGCCCTAGCAGCCCCCACAAAATACCCCTAAATAGGGGCAGGATTGAGAGTCCTGAAAAGCGCAGGATGGCGACGTTCGGCAGTGCAGGCAGCATCAATTTCCCAGACAGGAAGGCTTTTTCTGATGGCCACCCGCTGAGATCGACCTGTGGATCGACCAGACACAGTAGTCTCGGGGATCAGAAATCTCTAGAAGCAGAAGCTCTTGCTGAGGTAAGAGAGTTGTGAAGCGGCTCTCGGTGCCCAGGGGTCCAGCGGCGGTGAAATAACAGTCACTGGGAAACGCTGCGGAGCCCCTCTGTCTCAGCACCCTTCAGAACCACGGTGCTGCTGGAGCTGCAATGGTTTAAAGGCAGAAAGGAGCAGCCAGCAGCTCCCTTGCTTTTCCAGCTGCATGGTTGGTCTGATGGAAGATGCTGCCTCCTTCTGCAAACCCTGGTCTCTATGAGACAGCAGCAAGAAACGTTTGATCTGAAATGCGCCAGCAGCTCTCCCCCCGCAGGGGGAAGCACAGTATCTTCCTCTGGCACTCCCTGAGGAGCTTAGGAGGAGAAACTGGGTTTGCCAAATTGGAATTTGACTGATGCTCAGTGTGTGGAGAAAAGTGCTTCAGGGTTGTTACTGGCTGTCTGTAGCCAGTTAGTCCAATCATGTTAGTCTGATCCCAGTGTGATGCCTCCAGCTACGCAGCAGCATCAGGCCATCAGCTCCACGTGCTCGCTGAAGGTGTTGCCTCCAGCACAGCCTGCAGGTCTCTCCCTGCTGCCCAGCCAGCTATCAGTAAGGTTATACCAGGTCCCTTCACGGAGCAGGCTGCAGAATTCCCCAGCTCCTCAGGGACCATGGAGCTCAGGCACAGTCCCCATGGATATGTCCAAACCACCGTGGGCTGGGCTGGGGCCCAGGGCTGGGAGCACTGTGGCCAAAGCTGTTCAGCGTCCCTGATTCCAGCAGTTTCTGGGCAGTTTTCTCTGTGGCACCCTCTGGTGGGAGCAGCAGCTGTGGGATGGCCAGGGGTGCCCGGGCAGAGGGGTGCAGGTGCTGGGGAGGCCGCTGTGCCGCAGGGTTCTCAGGCTGTTAGGTGTCGAATCAGCTGCTTCCAGGGGGTTGGTTGATGATGGGTGCAGGAAGGCAGAACTCTCACTGTCCTGTCTGCTTTCCCACCAGCCACGCTCCTGTTCTCTTGCTCTGCAGCACGCTACCTGGCTTCTCTGTCCATCAAGAGCTTGCGTGTGGTGTGAGCAGTTGACCAAGTTGTGGTGGTAGCGCAACACATGCCCTGAGCCGCGGCACCACGTCCGCCCTGGCACAGGACAGCAGCACCCGGCGTCACCTTCCCTTGGGTGCAGGGCAGGGCTGTGGGTCCGGAGCCTCCAGAGGGACGGGTGAATGCTGAGGCTGGAGCACGAGATGCCCAGTTATCCTGGGCTTTGGGTTGGTTTTGTAAACATCGAAAAAGATTCTCACTGAGCTGATGTAAATACTTATTGTGAATCTGCAGGGCTGCCGGGCTGAGGCCTAGCTTGGGGAGAATGTTTTCAGTTATCTGAACAGCTTAGCAGAGCTAACTGGAGATAACTGGATAATTATGTCCCTTCTGCTGATCCTGTGAATGTTATCTGTTTGTAGGACATAGAGAAGACAATGAGCACGGCGCTGAACGAGCTGCGGGAGCTGGAGAGGCAGAACACGGCCAAGCAGGCCCCCGATGTGGTCCTGGACACGCTGGAGCCCATGAAGAACCCCCCGATGGGTGCCGCCAACTCCGAGCCCGCCAGCCCCCTCCACACCATCCTGATCCGGGACCCCGACGCTGCCATGCGGCGCAGCAGCAGCTCCACCACGGAGATGATGACCACCTTCAAGCCAGTGCTGTCGGCCCGGCTGGCCGGGGCTCAGCTGCGGCCCCCGCCCATGCGGCCGGTGCGGCCGGTGGTGCAGCACCGCTCCAGCAGCAGCAGCAGCTCGGGGGTGGGCAGCCCCGCCGTCACCCCCACCGAGAAGCTCTTCCCCAGCAGCTCGGCGGATAAATCGGGCACCATGTAGGCTGGGCAGACGTGGCGGGGCGAGCCCGTGCCCGGGCGGTGGGAGCGGGGCCGGCAGCTCGGCAAAGCCTCGCCTGGCCACGCAGGAGGTCAGAACCGTGCTCACCAGGACCTCTCCAGAGTGGGGAACAAGGGCATGGCCAGGCCTGATGGTTGTATATACGTGTGTGTGTGCCTGTGAGTGCACACACCCCCACCATGCAGAAACACCTCCCAAGCTTGCAGTCCTGTGGCAGGAGGCGGCGAGGCTGTGTTGGCACTGGAGGATCCGCGCTATATGTAGAAGTATATATTAAAAACAGTGTACAGCATTCAGTGACTTTTTTAAAAAAGTAGATTTACCTCAGAAACTGGCTCTGAAATACCCTCTGTAGAGACGTGGGTTGGTTTTTCCCAGGCTATTTGTGTGAGTGTGTGTGCGTGGAGGTACGTAGCAGCTGTGCATCCAGCAATACAAGGCCAATCCTGGAATTTATTTTCTGCACCTCTTAGCATTTAAAAGAAAAAAAAGGCAGGGGGGAGATACAGTGGTTTCTGTTCAGTGCCGGCCTGTGGAGAAGAGCTGGAAACTCAAGCCCTGGAGTGTCTGTTCAAGCTGAATCTCGAGCTGCTCTTGCATGCGCCGTGACGCCTGGCCCGTGGCACGGGCAGGAGCAGGGACAGCGAGGGAGCTCCTGCGGGAGGAGGACGCTGCCGCTGCGCCGGGGCACAGCCCTGCCCGCCCGCGGGAACACAGAACTCTGATCTTCTCGAAGGTTTCAGAATGAACAAGGACTGGTGACAAACCTGTGGTAGAGCATAGAGTACCTTACGCAGTTGTGAGATGCTTCATTCCCTTTCCCCACACACTTCTCTTTTTTTTAGGATAAAACCCTGCTGGTATCTCCCCAGATGGGACTGACAGCGAGGAGGCTTTGGTACAACCACGTTCCTTTACCTGGAGTTGCACAGCAGCCCACGAGAGTCCTGATTCAGATTGTGTCTCTTTGCATGACAAGCATGAGCCATATTTGACCATATCAGATGTGGAACCGCTCTGATGGGGTGATACTTTGCACTTTCTGTACTGTACTAGATAATACAACCGTTTGAGTTTATGCAAAAGAATCTACGTTTTGGTTTTCCTCTGAATATATAAGCCAGAGAAAACACACAGAACGAGCTGGGGATTGCATGGTACTTTGATAATCACATCTCTTCTGTCAGCCTGAACTGTAGACGCTCTGTGCTTGTCCTGCAGTTTTTTTCTCCCTGTACAGATTTCCACGCAATGACCCGTGGTTTAATTTGGTCACCTCCACATGATCACGAACCAGCCCAGCGTGAGCTGGGCCATTGTCCGGGCTGTGTGGAGACGCCACACTGACGGCTCCTCAATGCTCCTCCTTTCTTCCCACTCTCTGATTTCTGCTCTTCGGTCTGTCCCAGGGCAGAGGAGCCCTGAGCCCTCTTGCCCCACCCAGCAGCCACCTGCTCCTGCCCAGGGCGTTTTTTTGTTCCCCACTTCATCTTCCTCTTCTCTCCAGCACGGCTGCAGACCCCAGCTCGCCTGTGGCTGGAGGAGCAGCCCGACTGCGGGGCAGCTCGCTCCAGGGCTGGGAGCTCGCCCACAGCATGCCCACGCAAGGCCCCACGTGCCTCCAGGCCCTGGGCATGGACCCGGCGGGACCGGCCCGGTGTTTGTCCCCATGCCCAGAGCATGTGCCCCCGCCACCTGCTCCTGCCGCCTGCCCCTGTGTATATAGTGCTGTACTGCTTACACGCTGCAAAGTAACTGTTAACATGTAAACTGTACAAAATAGGCTAAGATTAGATGAAAGCCAATGCCACTCACCGAATCTTTGCACTTAGTAGATAGCTCAATGTATAAATAAACCCCAATAATAATAATAATAAAAAGAAGTGAAAAGCAAAGCCGCCGAGCTGCCCTTTCCATGTGCCAGGGGGGAGAAGCGCTGTGTGTGCTGGTTCTGTCCTTGTTCCTCTGTGTAATGCTGTGAGGGGAAGCGGTGTTTATGTACTCGTCTATTAACATCGTTGACATTTGTAATTACCACAACTGGTTCCTATTGATGTTTATTTTCCTCCATAGTTTGCCCCCCCTTGCAGCGCGAGCACACCCTGAGGTCGCTGCCCCTGTCCTCCCGGGCAGCAGATGTTCAGCCAGCCCATCAGTCTGCGCTGGTAATGAACCAGCAAATGTGCTTCTAGGGGGAGGGAAGGACCCATTTGGCACGAGAGCTGTGGAGTAGTTGCCAGCAATTATTGTGGTTTTTTTTCCATTTAGTTCCTGGAGAACATTCACTTTGCCAGTCTTCTGGTCTTTTTTGTATACTTTCAAAGATGACTTGATAGCAAAACCATTTTTTCCCCTCCCTTCTTGCTTTTGAAGATATGGTACAAGTTCAGGTGTCTTTCTATTAAATTATTGCCTTTTGTTTTCCTTTGTTTTGTTGTGGGTTTTTAATACAATTGTTATCTTTAAGTGCCTTTTTGAGCACCAGAACAAATGCTTGGAGTTGATGTCCTAGGAGCTGTACACATCATGGTTCCCTTTGTACAGTTGAGTTGTGCTGGAAGTGATTGCTTTTAAAATCCTTTTTAAGTTTTGTTTGGTTTTTTTTTTTAAAGAAAAGAAAATCAAGATGAATAAACTACCCCTTTTTAATACGGTATTCAAATTGTAGTTTTAACTACTGTAAATTTAAGGGAAGAAATGTATTTTTCTGTAAGCTAACTTGGCACAAAATTGACACATGTCATAACTGGAACCTGCTCGTGTTTATGAGTAACTGTGCCCTGATCCTCAATACCTCTCCAAAGGCATAAGGACTGCAGGATCAGAGAGCTCCCAGAGCTTTCCCTGTGAAACTGATGGCCAAGTAGTTGATGTGAGGGGTTGGTAGGGCCCCGTGGGTGAGGGTCCGGAGGGACGGGGACAGCCCCTCCCCAGGGATGTGGCAGCAGGAGTGGGGTGTCTTCATGGAGCAGTTGTTTCTCTGCTGTGCAGAGCAAGTGCTGAGCTCTGGCTCGGCTCCTGCAGACCCTGCTGGGTCCCTGCGGACCTGCCCCGTCCCTCCTGTCCCATGGTGCTGTGGCCATCTCCAGAGGAGCAGCTTGGAGCTTGCCCACCCTCCTGGGGCTCAGCATCACCTCCCATGGTGCTGTCTTGACAACCATGGCACCAGGGAATCCCTTCTCTGTACAGACTCCTCAGCAGCACGCGCAGGTGGGGGGACCCGGGGCGGTGGTGGCACTGCACTTTCTTCCTTAGGCTGAAGTACCCTGGTAGGTCATTTCTGTAAACCTTGGGCTGTGTTATTTAACTGGCAGTGTTGTGGTTTCCTGAGTCTGATCTGGTTGCGAGTGGCTGGGCTGCGTGGTCGGGTGGGGATGGGTTTGGCGGTGCCGGGAAGCCGTAGGAACCGCTGGCTGGCTGCCCTTTGTCACGGTCGTCCTCCTCCTCTGGTGTTGTCTCTGTAATGTATGGTGAGATGCCGTTCAGCTAGAGTGTCTGAGTGGGTCCTCTGTCATGTGTGCTGATGATGCCATGTAGATGAAGCCACTGGTTGGGTGTGGACTCATCCCATTGAATAAAACTGCTTAACTTTTCTCAAAAACACTGGCTGTGGTTTCAGAGTATTTGCTGCCTCTGGGAGCCGTGTGGGCCAACACCCCTGCCTGTGCCTGCACCCATCCTTGGGGCTCGTCCCTGCTCGAAGGTGGTGGCCAGGATGTTTGGCCAGAGCCACCCTGCAGCACCTTCCCACTGTCTCCAGGCTGCCCCGTAGCCCCAAGCCAGGCTCCGGGCGCTCCGCTGTGTTTGTTTGGATGGACCACTGAGCGCACAGATGGGCTTTTTCCTCTCAGCCCTGGACATACGGTGAAAACAGGCAGGAAAGAGAGATTTAGGCCAAGAAAAAAACCACCCCACCACCTTCACCCGTGTGTAAATTTGCCCATTCCCATTGCTGTGGGAGGGCCTGTGCGGATCGGCCCGGCTGAGGCGTACCCCGCCTTTCAGAGGTGTCATTTCTGTTAAGTTTTATTTAAAATGCATTTGGGTAATGACAACAGGAATGTTCTGCTTTATTTCAAACAGATCTTTGCCCTGAAGCTCAGTGCACCGAAGCCGCAGTAGTTGAAGGCTAAGGAAGGGGCTGTGTGGGGCACTGGGGTCCTCCTGGGGCCAGGGCTGGTGGGGAAGGGCCACTCTGTGCTCCCTGGGCCTGGCACAGGAATCGCCTCCAGCCCTGGGTACTTGTGCCTGTCCTTGGGCAATTAAATCCCTTAATTGTGTCCTGAAATCCCACGCTCTCCCCTCGTGAGCAGCCTCTGTGCGGTGGGCAGGGATGGACATGGTCCCCGCTGCCTCCCCCTGCCTGTGTTCTGGGGGGGTGGGGACTCGCTCCCCCATCACCCCTCGGGGAGCACAGGGGGGCTCCAGGTTGGCACTGCCACCCTGGGCTGGAGCTGCTCACCCACCCTCACTGCAGCTGGGGCTGGGCACTCGCCGAAGGGGCACCGTGTGCCAGGGTGGCTCCTGGGCCCGGGGTGAAAAGCTCCTGGGGGCTTTGGTGGGGCCCTGGGCAGCAGCGGTGTGGGGGTGCCCGGGCTCTCAGGTGCTGGGGGGGGTGTGGAGGTGCCATGTGTGAGGCCAAGCCCCTGCACTGCTGGGTGGGGGTCATAGGACCAGAGAATCCCAGACTGGTTTGGGTGGGAAGGGACCTCAAAGCTCACCCAGTGCCCCCCCCTGCCATGGGCAGGGACACCTCCCACCAGACCAGGGTGCTCCAAGCTCCATCCAACCTGGCCTTGAACACTGCCAGGGAGGGGCAGCCACAGCTCCTCTGGGCACCCTGGGCCAGGCTCTCACCACCCTCACACCAAACAATTTCTCCCTCCCATCCCATCTCCATCTCCCCTCTGGCAGTTGGAACCCGTTCCCCCTCGTCCCATCCCTCCCTGCCCTTGGCACCAGTCCCTCTCCAGCTTTCCTGGAGCCCCTTCAGGCACTGGAAGGTGCTCCAAGGTCTCCCTGGAGCCTTCTCTTCTCCAGGCTGAACTCCCCCAACTCTCTCAGCCTGGCCCCAGAGCAGGGGGGCTCCAGCCTCGGAGCATTCGTGTGGCCGGGAATTCCATCCGCCGGCCGGAGCCCCCTGTGCTCCCTCGGAGCGGCCCCGTGCCGGGCGGTTCCCCCGGCTCCCCGGTTCTCCCCGGTTCTCCCCGGTTCTCCCCGCTCCCGGCGCTGCCGGCGGGTGGCAGCAGAGCCCCGCGCTGGGCCGGGCCGTGCCCGCAGCTCCCTGCCCGCACCTCTGTGCCGGGATGGTGAACAGCAGAGTGTTCACGGGTGCGATGGAAGGGACAGGGAGTGCAGTGCAGATGCACAGGAGGGTGGATGCAGAAGGGGCTGTGCCCGTCTCTCCCTGCCTCCCCCCAGGTGTTCTCGCAGCCGGTGCCCTTGGCTCTCCCCTGCCCGCAGCACTCGCCCCCATCCTCACTCCGCACGGCCCGGGAAGCGGCCCCCGGAGGAGCCCGGCCTTGCGGTGCAGTTTTGCCTCCAGCCGTGGCTGCCCCAGTCGCCTCTCGGGCAGTCAATTGTCAGGGGGTGCTCAGAGGCCAAGCTGCCTTTTGTCTAGGTGGGTCCAGTAATTCAGCACTTGGGTGGATCCCCAGCCGCTCACCGTGTGTGCTTCAGAGATGGCCCTAAGGGCAGGTACCCACCATGGTCACAGCTGATCAATGGACAACGACACAGGAATGAAGGGAAAGGAACAGGCGGCAGGATTCAGAGTGATTAATGCTTTAAACCTGGACTTGGAGTGCAAGCGAGTGCTTTCAGTGCTGCTGACTGCATTCAATAATCCAAATTAGTAATACTTTTTTCTTTCTTTTTTCTTGTGTAAAGATATTAAAGTGCTTTTAGCAAATGAGGTAAAGATTTTCCATCCACGTTTAAAGCAGAGATGGAGTGCTGTGCTGTGGCATGCCCAAAGCCTGCAGCCAGGAGGGTGGTAGCACCCATCAGTCTGACAGCGGCTCCCTGGGTGCTGCTGGCACAGCAGCCCTTGCACGTGACTGCAGGGCACCCCATGGCTGGTGGCTGGGTGGCCGTGCACCCCTCTGAGAGCGGAGCCTCCTCTCCCCTGGGGGCTGGCGCTGGGGTGGCGATGGCAGAGCCAACCCCCAGAGCGGTGCCCGTGGGCTGGTGGCACTTCCAGGACAGGTTTCACTGCTGGAGTGCATCTGCTGAGCCCTTGCAGCCAGCTCTGAGCTTGCCTGCTCCAGCAGAAAGCTGCATTCGCTGCTGTGCCTGAGTGTTTCCCTAACTTCTGTTAACTTTTTCTTTTTTTCCCTTTAATACAAAATCAGTGAGTCCCAGAGTGGTTTGGGTGGGAAGGGACCTCAAAGTTCATCCAGTACCACCCCTGCCATGGGCAGGGACACCTCCCACCAGCCCAAGTTGCTCCAAGCCCCATCCAACCTGGCCTTCAACACTGCCAGGCAGGGGCAGCCACAGCTTCTCTGGGCACCCTGGGCCAGGCTCTCACCACCCTCACACCAAACAATTTCCTCCTGGTATCTCACTTGAATCTACCTAATAGCCAGTCTAAATGTACACCTCCAGGCTCACTCTCTGCAGAAACATTGGAAAGCAAATTTTAGCAGGCTTTAGGGATTGCAGCATTATCCATCCCTGTAAACACTGCCAAGCTGTGTGGAGTTGGAAACCTTTCTATGACTGCAGCTGCTCTGAAAAACAGCACGGTGTTCCTGGGTGCTTCAGGATGCCGTCAGCCAGGGGGAAGGCAGCAGCTGGTGGAGTGTTTTGGTTTAAATGTTCAATGCAGCAAAGTGCAGAAAATGGAATTTACTGAATTTTAAATACATCTCACACATCAAGATCAGAGTAAGAGCTGTAGGTGAACCACTACTGCTCTATCCCATAGAGACACTGCATCCCTCCCCGGAAATCTTTCAGACTTGCACTTGGAGTGCTTCATGCTACAAAATCAAGAAATTTGTGTCTTGGAGATGAAGCTCCAGCACTGGGGCAAAACTTATTCTAGTCCTTTAAATCTAATTGTGCCCATTGTCAGCATCCAAAGGCCAGACACCCTCTTGGCAGCTCCTAATCCCACCAGACACCCACCTTGGCAGCTCCTAATTCCTAATTCTGAGTAAGACACATCTCTGTGGGCATGCAAATGTGCTCAGTTCTATTTAACGAAGATAAATATCTCAATTAAGATAACCAACCGCCTAGAGGATTCTGAAAATTAGATGAGCGTGGGCTCCACAGCGAGAGCTTGGCACAGATGCTTTGGCTGCTCTTCCAGAAGGCTTGAGCAGGCTCTGGCAGTGGTGATGGGATGTGATCCTGCAGCTCTTGCAAGGGCCTGGTGCTACCGGGGAGGGTCCCCATGGGAAAGGGGCATTGCTGAGGCTGCCCACCAGCCCAGGCCTTTGTACACTGTCTCAAAGCAACTGCACTCGTGTCCCACCTGGTCTGTCTCCGCCAGCAAGCAACAAATGGTCCTCACCAAGCAGCTGATACCACTCCCTTACGTGCTGCTGGTGGAGCCTGACAGAACCTGAGGTGCCTTTCTGTCTTCAGGCTGGTGTCAGACCCACTTGGTGCTTTTCACCCCCTTCATTAGACCCTTGGTAACAATGATATTTTTGGTAGTGACTGAAGTGCTGGAGCGTGGGCATGGAGTGGCCCAACGGCAGGAACCGAACGTGGGAGACCAGGAGCCCCTGGGGCTGTGGGCACGGAGCCTGGCTGGGGGCAGCGGCTCTGGCGGGCAGGGGGACGCCGAGGACAGAACAGAACCAGTGCCAGTGCCACAGTTAGCATCCTTTGGTCTGTCACTCAGCTTCCAGGCACCCCGCGGGTGTGCAAAGAGGAGTGCTGTGCTGGGGGGTCCTGCATGGCCAGGAGAGACACCGAGGTGCACTGAGGTGCAGGTCACCTCCTGTTTGCTCTCCTCACCACGCTGAAACATCAGCTTGTTCTGTGCAGCATGGCTGGCACACGGCTGCGGGCAGCCCCGGCACTGCCGCGTCCCTCTGAACATGGTTAAGGATGTGTTGGCAAGTACCTGGAGTTCTGTTTGGCTAATGGAAAGTGCAAGGAAATGCTTTAACGACCAGGCAGCTGAACTGGCCGTGAGATGTTATTTCATTCAAGCTGTTCTTTCCCGTCCCTGCAGCATTTCTCTGCGATATGTTTTTAAGGTCTTTGCTCGTTTGCCTCTCACCAGTCTGAACCTGTGACAGGTCCCAGGCCAGGGCTGGTTTGTGTCTTGCAGCCGATGCCCTTCCCCTGAGCACTTGTGACCCCTCGGCTGGAGCAGCTGGGGGGGTGCACTGTGTCTCTGCTCTCCAAACCCTGCATGGCCACAGGACGTGCTCCTGGTTCCTGCTCTGCTGTGGCTGGGAGGGAAGCTGCTGCCAGCGTAACTAATGGACTGTGCTTTTAGCCTGAGTGCTGCGGCCTTCTGTACCCAGGTAGGAACCATGGAGGCAATTAAGTAATTACCCCATGTTTTAGCTGTCAACATACGAGGCTTTTTGTTTCACACAGCTGGCACCAAGCCCTGTGTGTGTCTGCCCCGGGCTCAGCAGTGACCATGGCCAAACCTGATGCCCCGTGGGCTGGGGTGGGTACGTGAGGCAATGGGGGGGCCAGCACCCTCCTGCCCTCCAGCACTCACCCTCTGTCTGGAGCTGGGCAGGAGAGGTGGCACAGGCACAGGGCATCGCACTGGTCACTGCACCAGTCACTGCATTGGTCATGGCACCGGTCACTGCACCAGTCACTCTGGTGTCGGGAGTGGGGATGGGGATGGGAAAGAGGCTTTCAGCATTTTCTGGAACAGCTTTAAGAGACGAGGTTTCCACAAAATCAGTCAAATGCCCCATTTTGTCCTTGGAGTTATATGGGAAAAGAGAACATCAGTTGGCACTGCTGAGCAGGAGGAACCTGCTTTCCCTGGTTTTGTCCCAGTAGCTCACTTCTCCAGAAGAGCCTTCCAGTACAGTAATGAAGTGTCCTGTAGCAATGAACGTTTCCTGACTACTACCAGTGAGCTGATGTATGAAAAAAGAAATGCCAGTAGTGAGGCCGATTAGCCACAATAAATAATGCAATCTAGCAAACATGTCAGCCACTGAGCGTGCAGGATGTCTGATGGGTGGAAAATCTCATTACTGAGCTGGGGAGAGCGGCCAGGAGCCGTTTTATTAAAAATACAAATGTGCAAATTAGCCACGATGAAAGGGCAAGCTGTCGGAAACACGAGCTGTTCGCATCTCTGTGCAAATGTGGAAGTGGAGCCCATTTCATTACAAAAGATGGCACATGCTGGGGATTTGTACGTGGAGACAGCCTTACTTCCCCAATGGGAAATCCAGGCTTGTGGCCACGATGTGTGGCAGCGCGGGGCTGGCTCTGAGCCCCCTGCGAGCACGGAGGGAGCCGGGGGGGCAGCAGCAACACGAACAGTTCTGCGGCAGAAGATGGTGCAGGAATTTTCCACATGGTGATGATCATTGCTCTGGGCTTGAGCTGGGGCTGATGGGCTGGCTGCAACCACCTGGTCTGTCCCCATTTCGGGGGGCTCTGGCATCTGCATGACCCCAGGATAGGTAGAACCAGAGTTTCAGGTACTTACTGAAGAAGTGTTAGAAAAACCCACAGGTGGGCTTTCTGGGCTTTGGTCTTTTTAGCAAATAGTAACTACACCCAGAAACAGTGCTTCTCAGCCTTAAATCAGTTGTGAATTCATTTCAAATAACCCAGATGGCATTGGCTGGGGAAAAAGATTGCAAATTAAAGAAGGGAAAATATCACACAAGTTCATGTATCCTGATTTTGCAGATAGAGAAAGGGAAAGGCAAACCAGAAGGAGCAGTGGGGGAAGTGGCAATGTCTGGTTAATCTGAACCAAGCCTTTTTAAAAACTGTAGATTTTTGCCCCCCGGTTGTACATTATGGTTCCATTGAATTTGGGTCTGGAAACAGTCTGGGACCCACAGCTCTACCCTGGGCAGGGAAGGAGTTTCCTCTGCAGGCTGAGTTACCGAGATCTGTTCATCAGCACGCAGAAAGCAGGCTCACCTCTGCATGGCAAGCACCGTGGCATGGCTGAGCTGGCTTTCTGCAGGTGCTCTGGTTATGAATTGCTCTTTCATTCCCTGTTCAGTTTCACTGCTAATAAATAAATCCAGGCATAAGGAGGCTAAGTTGACTGGAATCCAAAATTGCCTGTCCATAGTTGTCTTGTTCTAGCTATTTTATAGCCCCGTTATTTGATGAGCAGCAGTTAACCCACTAAAATGGAGAGAGGAATGCCTTGTGGGTGACACGGAGCCTTTGCTGAGGCACAGCAAAGCCATGACTCAGGGACGTGCACCTTCGGTGCTGCCAGAGGCTCAGCAGCATCTTGGTGAGATGATGCCAGACACGCTGGGGACTGCCGGTGTTTACAAACGAGCAGCTTGGTGAGAGGAGCCGCTGCGGGTGGCAGCTGGGAGGCAGGACAGGGCCGTGCCCTGGGCAGCACATCCATGGTCAGCTGTGGGGCTCGATGGCAAAATTTGTGTTTGTAATCAAACCAAAGCTGGAAAGCACTTGAGAGAGCCAGAGCCCAGGGAAGAGATATTCACCCTCTCTCGCACCCTGAGCAATGAACAGGGGGAAGACAAGCGGATGTGTTTGGAAGCAGCAGCAAGTTTGGGGAGTGATGTCTTACTGTCAGCTCCTTCCTGAGGCTCGACTCCTTTGGCTGCCTCCCTCTGTGCTCAGGCTGCCTTCAGGGGAAGGGAGATACACGCCAGAAAAGCTACAGCTTGTAAAAGGCTTTATGCAGAGTGATCTGCAGATCTGGGGGGACCCTAACTTTCGGTCCCTGTCTGTGGTGTCAGGAGTGTGGCTGCCGTGGCTGGATCCACCTGGAGGTTTGCTGGGCGATGAGCAGGGCCAGGGCTCGAGAGAATGATGCCCTGGAAGACTGTGAGATAAATCTTGTAGAAATCAGAAGGGTTGATTGATTTGCTTTAGTACATTCCCAAAACCAGAGGTTTATTGTTAAGACAAAGAGGAGGTGGTGGAAAGGCAAGAGCACACCTGAGGCTTTTTACTCCCAGTGCAGGACTCTGTGCTAATTGAGTGCATTCTCAATTATCCAAATTGCCCTTTCTTCCTAGATAAGCTCTTTTTAAACGGGTGCTGGTGGTGCTGCAGCACCTGCATCCCTGGGTGTGTGCTCTGCAGTTCTCTGGCTTTTCCCTTCACGTCCACACAGAACTAGACAAAGTCCATCCTGGCTACAGCCGGCACCTTCTGTGGAGCGAAACCCCCAGCTTTTGGTGAGGTGGGAAATAAGGTGGATCCTCCTCTGGTATGTTCACCTAACAGAACATTTTAGATGTTGTCTTGTCTTCTTCCAGAGCATCCCATTTCGGTTGCCGTAAGACTGAGCTGGGTGAGGTGCTGCCCTGCTCTGACAGGATCTGTGCTGTGTTCCCAAGGCAGAGGGGGTGCTTCTCTGTTTCAAACACAGCTGCGTGAAGGAGATTGAGTTCCATGGATCTTACCTGAGGGTCTTCATTAAATCTGGCCCCTGGGCACAGCTCTCCCCTGCCAGCCACAGCATCGGGCACCGCTGCCTTTGCTCCCTGGTGCAGCTCTTCATCAGCACAGGGATGTGTGCCCTGGGCTCTGCCCTGGCACCAGAGCTGGAGCAGAGCTGTGCCACCCCAGCACTGCACAGGCTGAGAGCTGCTGAGTGTTCAGGAACAGGTGAAGGCCTCAATGAAACGATAAATACAGCAGCAGAGTAAACCAAATGTAATCTTTAGCAAAAGAACAAAGTCCCATTGATGAGCACTGTGGTGGTAAATCAGCAGACATATGGCACAAGGGGCTGGGAACAATCTGTATCCAAACACTGTTCCCAAGTCCTTCAGCTGAAAAAGACTAAATCTGTGCAGGAGAGCTGAAATGTCAACAGAAAAACACTTCAATTAATGCATTGATATTTCTGGCTTCGTATTTCACCTATTTTACCCATTTTTTTTTTCTGTATGGGCATGCAAAATATTGTTTCCTATTTGATAGCCCCTGTCTGTTACCCTAATTGCAGCTCTCGCTGGGTCTGAATGCAGAGCACTGAATGTTGTGCACACCCTGAGACACAGAATAACTGCATAGGAAATCACTAAAAGAAATGTAGCACTGGAAAGTCAAGTAACCCCCTGCTGTGATTCAGAGGGTCTCAGTGCTGCCTTCCGTGGTGTGTGGATGCTAATTATGGGATCATTTTGCCTGTACTATTTCTCAAAAGTACGCAGCATCCTTGTGTTTCTATAAGCAGCTGAATTAACTTTGTTCAGCTTTTTTGGGGGAAAAAAAGGAATTACACCCAGGCTGAGAACCAAGCAGCCAAACAGACTCTAAATGAAAAAGCTGGCAAAAGAATAAGCTGTTGGAGATGATCAAATAGAATGGAAAATATTACAGACCTACCAGCATGTCTGACTGTGCACAGCTTATCAGTTCGACAGTTTTGCTATTGGAATAACTTGGAGTTAGTGAGATTACTCATGATTTTCCTAACATTTATTGGATCAGCACCAGTGTCCAAATGCATGTGCTAGAACAGCGGCTCTCTAATATCAACAAGCATCTGCTATGGCAGAGGACCAAAATCATCAAAGGCTAATTCATCGATGCCTTATTCCCTGAATCTGTGTCCCTGTCTCGAGTCAGGACTGCGATGGGTTCCACTCCTGCCTCCTCCCCCCATGCTGCCTGTCAGGCAGCCACTGGCATTTCACATTGCCCTTAGGTCAGGTCCAACTCGATCAGCATCGGTTTATTATGAAATGCCCAAAGCGATTTTACTCATTGTGTCTGCCTCAAAACAGTTCAAGAGAAAGTTTAAATGTTATTTCTGGTTCCTTCAGCCACTAACTCCAACAGCTTTTCCACGGAAGTCTCCATGCTGCTCTGTAAAACTGTAAGGTCTTTTTCTACTGGTTTACATTGGCCAAAAACCATTTAAGTAGACAAAAAAAAAAAAAAAAAAAAAAGAAGAAAGGATTTTGCTTGTGCTTTCAAGGCATTTCTGTGTGAAAGGACCCGCTAAAGGACCTGTGGCACAGATAAGGCGCAGCAGGAGGGAGGTACTGCTGCTCGGTGTGGTGTTACCTGCCAGTACAGCCTCTGCCAGGGGTGGTGAATGTGTTTCAGCACACGGGCTGTGAACATTTTGACTAATGGAAGGTTATTAGCATTTCCCTGTTTTGTGCTTGGAAGCAGTGACCGAAGCTCTCGGCATTGCTGGCTGCACTACCATGCACGAGGTGTGTGGAGGGCACTGGAATGCTGGGGGGAGCCGGGCTGATGTCCAGGGATGCTGAGGCACCCATTTCCCCCAGAAACCCTGCAGCAGGGGAAGGGGCTGTAAAGTGCTCCAGTGTCCTACAGGGCCCCCGTGTCAGCTGGAAATGCCGCTCATCGATCTGCAAACTGCCACCGGAGATGAATTGCAGTTTAAATTGGATTTTGTAAAAGCAGTCATAAAACATCTTGTGCACAATGCCATCTCCTTTATAAAGTGCCTGGTGGTGCCCAGCGCCCCCGGTGCTGCGTGCCGAAGGCAAAGCGGTGACATTGCTCTCTGGTGGGTCTGTTTGCCTGTGGTGCTCTAACCTGCCCAGTTTCAGCTCTCCGAGGAGCTGATGGGAAGGGAGAATAAAGCGCCCTGGTGTCAGGCGTGCCCAGCTCTGCCCATGCAGCTCCCCAAGGGTGAAGCACACAGAACACAGCGATTTTGGGTCAGATTGCTGAAACAAAGAGTGTCAGAGATGTAGGACACAAGTGTTTCCTGACAGCCACTGCAAGGAGACAAATAAGTACCCTTCACAAAGTTTAACCTTCCATTCTGCCCCATTGCTTCAAAGCTTAATTGCATTGTGTAGACGGCACGAGATGGATGGTGGGAGCAGGCAGCCGCGTTGGCTCCCCCAGCAGAGCAGCCCCTCTGTCTCTGCCACACTGAACATCTTGTTTGGCCAAGCAGGTGGCATAGGAAGAACTAAACTAGTTAATCAGCAGTTAGAGGCTGCAAGCATTAATTAATAGGCTTGTAATTTTTAGTCTAATATATTACCTCATTACAAGCCTTCCATTAGTTTCAGATGGCATTTCACATATTGCTGGTTCGAAAAGCAGGAGGTCTGTATCTGAGGAATGCCTGCAGAGCTGGCGGCCCTGCTGTGTTCCTGTGCTCAGTCCCTTGCCCTTTGCTAGGCCACCAGAAGTGCTGCTAATGGAAATTGTTCTGGCCCTCTCCTCTCCAGCACCTCTGACTCCTCTGAGATGAGCTTTCGCCGCCACACTTCTGGCTCCCCATGCTGCTCCATCATCCCAGATTCGGCTGCTTGTGCTACAAAGTGGTGCTCTATCCTGGGTGAAAAGCACCACGTGAACTCATTTCCTTCTTGCTCGGGACAAAGCACCTCAAATCATGGTGAGGTACAGCAACCTCTGGCTTTGCTATTTATGTATGTGGGGTTTTATTTTGCCTTTGCTTTCTTTAAATTGAAAAGACTGAGCAGGGTCTTTTATACCAATGTAGGCACACTTTATTGCCACACTGTTCTTCCCTGTGTGCTGTTCTCAGCTAAAATACTCCACAATTAAATGGCACACACTGGACAGCAGGTCCTTCTCTTACTGTGCTGTCGTGCCAGCCGCGCAGCGTGTGTTCTGCTCTTTGACCCTCTGAGCTGCTGATGGCCGAGCAGTGCTCAGCACCACTGCCAGACTGACCACATCTGCTCCGAGCACCAAAGCTGCATCATCTCACTGCTGTGAAAATTCCCTGAAGCAGAGATGTTAAATCTCTTCAGTGCCTCCTGTCTCCTAGAAGGATATGAGAGAAAACAACCCCGCATAATCCTGTTAGACTAATGCTATTATTTTTAATGAACTGTTTGAGATTGTGCCTTGAAGGGGAAAAAGGATAAAATTTCCTGCTTCTGATAGCTCTTTCTGTCTCAGAAAAGAGAACTCTGGCACAAGTACCAGACATTTGCTAGGGATTAGATGCTGACAGTGACCATTGGAATGTCTCGGCTTTCCTGCCTGTGAAAACGGAAAACACTGTCTCTGTTGTAGGAATATTAAGAGGATAAATACATTGATGTTAGTGCTGTATTTCAAATACGTACATCCTGGGCTTGCAGGGTGTTACCATGCTGTGGTGTGCAGCAGATCCTGGGCAGGTCACAGAAGTGTTTGCAGCCCTTGGGGAGGTGTGAAGGAAGCACTGAGCATTGCCATGCACATTGGAGGTGTGCTCTTACCCCACCCCACGCCAGTCCTCATGCCCAGTACTCTGCCCTGGTGTGTGAGAGAAGAGATTTAGCTTTGTAAAATAATACCATGCTTCCAAGTGAACTTTTCAGTGAAGTAATTGATTTGGCTCATTTAAACTCTTCAGCTTTACGCCTGTCTCCATTTTTTTCTGCTAGTCAATAGCAGTTCTTAAATGGCAATCTGGGTGATGGTGACTATTATTAGAAGATTAAGGCAGCCAAACTGCGTACACTCTAGAGAGACTTTTGATCCCAGCTTTACGCACTTCTTTCCATAAAAAATCCTAACAGCAGAGCTTTTAAGAAGTGCTGGTAGCGTGCTTCTGAAGGGGTCTGAAACACCACTGCAGCTGCCAACTCCTCCCCATCCTGATGCTGTGCTGTGGATTGGTGCTCCAAGACATCACCAACAATGTGAAGGTGGGCAGTGACTCTCTCTCATGCCAGGCTCACCCCGAGCTTGCTCCTGGGAGCTCTCCTGCAGGTCCTGAGCCTGTGCCTGCCCCAGAGTGAGGGACCCGCTCCCTGCCTGAGCCCCACGGGCCAGGCTCACTGGGCTTCAGGCTGCGGGAGGCTGCACCAAGCATTTGGTGGAGGAGGGGGAAACCACAGAGCTTCTTTCACTTCTGTCACCCTGAAAGGTCTGGTTTGGAAGGAAACAGGCTGCAAACAAGTTCCCGAAGAAAAATAAGTGCTTAGTGTTACTAATACAATAAACGTCACGGCCAGATTACATTTGACTTGAAGCATAAAACTAGGGTAGAAATGTCTCGCTGGACATTGAAAACCCACCCCTGTACCTCTGTTTAAACCCCCTGTGTTTGAACCCTTGTGACTTGCTAAATGACAAAGGTCCTATGTGTTAATTGCCATATATATGTGTGTATTTGTAACTCGTAATCTCGACTGCTTACAAAACTTCACAAGCAGAAACATGACAAAATATAAATATATATGTTCGGGTGATATTGGTTTTTAGCTGAAACTACTTATTACAAAAAGGTGGTGCCAGTTGCTGTGCTAGCTCTCTCCTAGGTAACCTCTGAGACTCAGCAGCCAGCTCACGCTGTGGTGCTGAGCCCTCTCACATGCCCGTGGCTTGCCCAAAGGCTGCTCCAGCCTGCATCTCTGCAAGCTTCCAGCTGATGGTTCAGCCCAGGACAGAGTGAGTAAAGCTCTCTGGAGGAGTGCTGGGTCTTAGTTACACTTCTGGGCCAAACCTTGTCTTGGTCAATTGACGTTGGTCTGAGGGGCTGCTGGGGCTATCTGCACGGGCAGCTGTGAGCTCTGGAATGCCCTTGTTTTGGTTGGCATGGTGAATATTCAATTCTGATTGCTATTGAAAGGATTGCTGTGATGGGACTTTGTATAGTCCTGTCTCAAGAGTTCATGGTGGGATTTTTTTGTTCTAAAATTCTCAACATCAGACTAAATTTGGTCATGTAGAAATCAATAAATTACTGCCGACTTTGACCTAACTCTGCCCTTATGCTAAAGTTAAATGTTTTTGACCAATCTTACTCATGGTGTTCAGGCTCTTCTTCTCTTCAGTTGGGAACAACATGACGAGAAACTTTCCACTGCTTTAAATGTTAAGGAATCTCTGAAATATTTAGAAACAATCAATTCAAAATGTTCTATGGTTTGGGTTTTGATTTTTCTTTTTTTGAAGTACAGCATGTTCTTCTGCAGATTTCCATCCAATCTACACGCTCGTGTCCCAGGGGCTTGTTTCCATGGTGCATTTGTGTTTCTATCACAGAGTGTGTCCAGTGACACATACATATGAGAGGCAGAGCTTGGTGGAGTATTTAAGAGCAAAAAACTGAGCAGCTGAAGATGAGCCGCTCGTCTGTTGGAGCACAGGGAAAGACAGCAGATGTGTAAGCAGGGCTGAAGCTGGAGCACCATTTGGGAACAGGCACCTTTTGCATTATTAAGTTGTGTGCGATTAACTGGGAGCTATGTGAAACTCCACTTAAACGTTTTCTTTGTCTCAACAGTACATATGAAAACAAGTAGCTTTTGGAGATTGGCTTTGTATCAGGCTACCTCACCTCCTACTAAGCTTTTCCATACGTTTTGCTCTGCTCACAGAACAGGGCAGTAAGCTTACAGAAATGCAGGTTGGTGCCTTGCTATTTTAATTAAATGAATATTTCAGGGGGTTGGGAGGAGGGTGTATGTTCCCTCTTTTGGTGGTCTGTGTATAGTAACAAATTGTAACGTGGTAGTTCAGCAAAATAAACCAGTTTAATACTGCTACACCAAAGCCCAAAGCACCCATAAAACAGCAGGAATCATTCCTATGGAGGAGGAGAACTGTCCTCACTCTGCAGGAGTCCTTGGGTTTAAATCTGCTCCCTGGGACCTGTCATGCCCAGGCAGGCTCCAGCTGAGCAGGCGGGAACATTTTGCCTGACCAAATTGTCCCAGCAGTCAGTGTGGCTGGAGGGGGCCGAGAGGCTTCCCAGCACCTCTCCCTGTGGTGGGAGAGCTGGGGGACATTTACCATGGAAACAGTTCAAGTTGCTGTTTATTCAGTAGCAGCCTGTGGGGCTGGTGCTCGGCTATAAACTCATTGCACTTTGCTGTTTATCAGTCTACCAAAGTAAAAAATAAACATGTTCCTGTAGTAATGAAACCCCTGTGTCCTTTCCTGGGGAGGACGAGTTAATTGCCAAGCTTATGTCAGAAAGTGTGTGACCCTGGAATGAGATCTGCAGAGTGCGTGAGGGGAGAGAAAGGATGGGAAATTGCAAAAGAACCTTAAGAGATTAAAGCAGGAAAAATGGATTCCTTAAGGTGAAAAGAATGGGCACTTAACCGGCCATGAAATTATCCTGTAAATTCTAGCACTTTTGGCAAGTGTCAGTAATCAGATCCATTCAAATACATAAATTCAGAGATTCATAACATTTAAGGCCAACACAGGCCATTATGATAATTTCTTCTGACCTTCTCCACCACGTGGGTCATGGAGTATCTTTTATATATATAAGAATTACTGAGGGCCAGTCGTGGAGCTTGACTTCATTTTATCTGATTCAGAAATCAGGCTGGTGAGAATCAGGAGTAAGACTGTGGAAATCACACCCCTGCAAACACTGATAGGAAGAATCAGGGATGTGTGCGGGTGGTTTCAGAGAACAGTGTTTGAGCCACTGGCAGGCAGCTGCAAAAGTGACATGGGTAAGACAAACTTGTGAAATGGAGGAGGCAAAGGGAGGCATTATGGCTCTGCAGATCAATACATAAAATAGTTAAATACATGTTGTGTGGTGTGTAAAAACCTCTGCTACAGCAGATCTAATCTAAAGGAATATTGGTGACAGCACGGAGTGTTTCAGTGTGTTGTGGTGGAGCATCTGAGCGGGGACTGGCGGTGTTCCCCTTTGGTGAGCACCACGAGCCATGGGCACGACAGGAGCACGGGTGGCACGGCCGTGGTGCAGCCCTCAGGAAGTGTGAATGGCAGCGGGGTGGTGCCATGTTTTGCAGTTTTACCTTTTGTGACTCTGGCAATGTGCTAAGCTCCCCCAAACTTCCAGGATATTACTGAAACTCCTGAAGCCCCGTCCGCAGGGCTCAGCTGTGATCACTGCCATTTTCCTGTTTTTCATCCATCAGGCCATGTATTTTTAGCCTGGGTTTTGCACTGACCTCTCTGTGGAAATCAAAGAGCCAGATCTGGCCATGCCCAGGACAGAGGTGACGGTGCTGATGCCCATTTCCATGGCAACCCAGCACAGCCCTGTGCGGGAGGTTGTTCCCATAGCAAAGGGCTGATGTACACCTGTATGGAGAAACATAAGGAGAGCACAGGGCTGATTGTGGGGTGGTGGAGCATGGCAATAGCAGAAGGGAAGCGAGGGAGGGACTGCTTTTCCAGACCTCATTGGCACAATGTCTGAGTTGTTTTTTAAATCACAGAATCCCAGACTGGTTTGGGTGGGAAGGGACCTCAAAGCTCAGCCAGTGCCACCCCCTGCCATGAGCAGGGACACCTCCCACCACACCAGGGTGCTCCAAGCCCCATCCAACCTGGCCTTGAGCACTGCCAGGGAGGGGCAACCACAGCTTCTCTGGGCACCCTGGGCAGGGTCTCAGCACCCTCACAGCACAGATCTCCCGGGAGATGCAGGTGAGGACACTCACACCCGGCTCCCGGCACCACCGAGGGACACGGCCCCGTCCCCCCGAGCAGCCCATCGCGTCCCCTCTCCGCGGGGTCAGGGCACGGCCCAAGCACCGCAACCGGCGCCGCTGCCTCGGCTGCTCCGGGGTGTCCGGGGTGTCCGGGGTGTCCGTGCCGCGGGCAGCTCCCGCGGTGCGCGCTGGGAGCGCCTGCCCGAGGGTGCGTTCGGTGCCGGGGCGGTGCTGCAGCTCATGCTCCTCACGGGGCTCCAAACTCTCCCCGTGAGG
>VZRW01013326.1:664558-708898 GCA_013398125.1 Aegotheles bennettii
CCCGTCCCGCTCCGCTCCCCCGGGGCTCGCCCGGTGCGGGGTCGCCTGATCCCGCGGGGCAGCGCCTGAGCGGCCGTTCCCTTGCAGGCGGTGGATGAGCTGCTGCGGTGCGGGATCTGCTTCGAGTACTTCAGCATCGCCATGATCATCCCGCAGTGCTCCCACAACTGTGAGTGCGGCGGGGCCGGCGGTGCGGGGCCGGGCGGGTTCGCTGCGGTTGTAACGCAGAGCGCTGGGGCGGGAGCCGGGGCGGGCCTGGGTGGTGCGAGGGCTGTGAAGGGGTGAGGGTGCTCTGCCCTCTGCCCCGGAGCTGCGGAACTTGGAACTCCCGTGTCCCGGCCCCGTGCCGAGCCCCCGGGGGTGGCGGTGGTGGCCGTGTCCCGGCCCTGTGAGCGGCTGAGGCAGGCGGGGGGGCTGCAGGAGGTGCCCTGGAAGAGATTTCGGGTGAGTGGTTTGGTCTTCGTGCACCTTCCCAGAGCACGAAGCTGGAGAGTGGCCCTGTGGGCTGGCAGAACCCTCCTGCACCTTAGCTGAGTGATACAAAACACTGAAAAACATCCTCAGAAGGAGTTGTCTGCTTTAGAGCTTTGGGCACGAGTCATCGTCTGACCACTGATTATCTACGGGCACACAGAGCAGAGATAACCATGCCTGGTTTGCTTTATAAAACATCTGGAAGGGATTATGAAGGGTCACAGATAAGTAGAGAAAGTGGAATAATTTCAGGGATTTACTGTGACAAAATGAAGCTTCTGGCATGTCTCACCCAAGGGTCTGCTGAAGCACCCTGAAATGATGGCACAACTTGCCTTTCCTGGGAGCATTTAAGCCCTCTCTGTGTTCCATGGCTGTTTCCTATCCTCTTTAGCCTTTTCCCCCAACAGCAGGTTGGTATTGTTTTGGAAAGAGGTAGAAACACCTGGGAAAAAGAGGGGATAGAGAGTTTGGGGCTATGCAGAAAGGTGAGAGTGATCCAACATTGGTCATATCAGAAAAAAGTGTCACTGGCGGAGTGAGCAGTGCAAACACTGCTTCGAGTGGTGGCAGCAGACTGAGGTTTTCTTATGTTAAAGAAACAAAAGTAAACATCTGCATTTGACAGAGGGACTGAGACTGAATGTTGAAAGATGCTTGCATAAAACTCAGAATTTTTGCTGCAGTGGTAACTTAATTCTATGGAGGAATGGTGCATTTTCAGTATTGGTGTGTTGGGGAATAGTTTGCATATGTTGTGCAAAAAGAAAATATACTAGTGAGGATGTTGAACTGCATTTGGAAGAATGCCTGTTAAAAATTACCCATTTCCTTTTCCAGATTGTTCCCTTTGTATACGCAAGTTCTTGTCCTACAAAACTCAGTGTCCAACATGCTGTGTGGTAAGTGTTCTTCTCTGGTTTTTGTTTATTTTTTCCTGAATCTCAGGAGCTTTTCCCTTTGGGCTATGCTAAATAATTAATTCTGGTCATATATTTTGGTCACCTTTCCTTCTGGTGAGCAACTCTGGGCAAAGTGTGGTGCTCTTACAGCTGGAATTCTGTTTTGAAGCTGCTCTTCTGTCGGTGTGGTAGGCAGAAGTAGATAGGACATCAAACCTGGGTTCTGGCTCAGAGCTGTCTGTACAATCTGTCATGAAACATTCAACATTGCCTCCTAATCTGTTAAAATACACCATCATTTAAGACATGAGTGCTGAAATTTAAGCACTTCAATTTTCTGTGGTTGTGTGGCCTCACTTCATCTTCCAGGGAGTCTTCAGAGGTGTCCACCTGGTCCTACAGCTCCCTAACTGTGCTGTGCAGCCTTTCTGGGGACATGAGGACTGTGTTATGCACCAGGGAGTGGAGGTGTTTGACATGAGAATTAGGTTAAATGTGGAAAGCACTGGAGGCAGGTTTGGCCTGCTCTGCAGGTGGGTAATTATTATGGTCTGACTTGAAGGCCTTTTTTGATTAAAGAACACAGAATGCAATTTATTCTAGGCTTTAATCTAACTTTTCATCTTAAGCCAATTGGGCTTTATTGAACTCCTAAAAATTGTAGTTCCCTTGAAAACAATGAATGATGCTTCAGGAATATTGGCAAAATAGAAGTAATTTTCTTGTGTGGTTTCTAAAGTGTGAATCAGAATAGACTTTTCAAGACTGGGAAACAGATGCAGTGCAAATGAGTGCAGACTGTTTGATACACATTCCTGGGGAGTGCATTTTACCACTGCCTTCTTAAAAATCACAGGTAATGATGAAAATATCAGCAAGACTAATAAAGGTGAAAAAGTAAAAAAGGAGAGAGACAACCAGAGAGATAAAAATCAGAAATTCTGTGGAAAGAAGGAATTGACTGCACAGAGCCATCTCGTAATCCGCATTTTCATTCCATGATCACTTGATTAACATTTCCCTTCATTAGTTTTATGCCTCGTTGCTTAAGGCTTTTATCACCTTCATGGGATCCTTAGTTTGATTTTCAAAGTAAGTAGAACTGGGCTATAATGAAGCATTGCTGGAGACTGGGTACACTGGATTTGTTGCTTTAGCTTTATGCTTCATTTTTCTCTTGTTACCTGTCGTTTCCTAGACCTACACTTCTCAGGCAGTTATTGACGTTTGAGTTTTTTTTCCAGGAAAAAAATGTTTATACTTTTTGCATTCACATAGCAGTTCAGCGAGAGGTAGTTGGGGCATTGATCCAAGAAACAAATCATTGATCACTTGAACATTTTCTGGGTACTTGCTGTGTTCACTGCATTTGAGTGTTTGTTGTTTGTTTTGTTTTTTTCCCTTTTCTTTCTTTCTTTTTTTAATAGGCTGTCTCAGAATCCGACCTGAAAAACAACCGGACATTAGATGAACTAGTAAAGAGCTTTAATTCTGCAAGGTATGAAGACATTTTATTAGCACAATCTCTGGTTTGGCAGCTGGAAGGGCAGGTGTGACTGACTTTGTGTGACTAGGACAGGAGGCCTTGTAGAGGAGCAGAGTGAGAGCAGTGTGAGGAATGAACAAAAGAGTTGTGGTTGTCGTGGAATTGCCCTCAGAGGTGTTTATGCTTTGGAAAAATCCTGGGGTTTTCTGGCTGAAGGTTGCTGTCCACTCAGGTGGTGTGTTGGGGTTGTGTAAGCTCACTTTTGTTAGCTGCTGTGTAAGTGACAGTCCCTTCCAACATGTAGGAAGTTAAGCAGATGTGTCAGGATTCTACAGGGAAAATAATGGTGGTAAAGATTCTCTTCTAAGATCCTTCCTGTGTGTGCAGGGGAGAGTCTGAACAGAAATGTTTTGTCCAGGGTAATGGTCAACTTGCAAGAGAATTATCTTAGAGAAGTCATTGGATGGGAAAAATGTAGGTTTTGCGGGACCATAATGTGAGTTTTCCCAGGTAAGAGAAGTAACACAGTATTGTGTCTTCACCTGGATTCTTGCTTACTGTTCTGTTAATTTTTAATTTTTGATCTCCTCATCCCTTTGAGAGGCAGGAACAACAGACACAGTAGATATGAGATCTCTGGTACTATCTGTTTTCTTTTGATCGTGTCACGGTGACTTGGTGGGTATTGTGTAGGTGTTCCTGTGTCTGTGGGAGACAAATACCCTGTCATCTTTTTGTCTGAAATTAACTTGGAGCTTGAAGTCGATGAGACCTTGGCTTCGTAAGTGATAGGAAGCGTAGTTCAGTTTATGGCTTTGTTTCTTGAGAGTTTCTCTGTGATGAAGATCTAATCTTCTGTATGACCACTGCTAGATTGAATTGATTTTATTATTTGAAGAATTGAAATTCTCCAGTTCCATTATTTTAGCTTGAACTTTGTCTTTGGTGTTTCCTACTGATAAATGGATTACTGGTTTTTTTGGTAACGCCTAGTTTTGCAGGGAACAAGTAGTGCTGACTCGGATCCATTATGATATTGCATCTCAAACGTTAATTTTTTTGACTGCTTTAATGGATCAGTATAAATCTTACCCGTCAGAGTAGTTTAATAATCTTTCCTTTTGTGACTTGGAGTTCAATCAATTTCTCAACATACAGTTAGATCAATCAGGCAAACTGTAGCCTCCTGTTCCGCACCGGGCGGGGGTGAGGGGAAACAGAGCCAGGGCAGAGTTCTTCCTGCAGCTGGGTGCAAGAGGCCCAACAGCAAACACTTACTGAGAACTGCTTTAATAAGGCAGAGTAATAAAAGGGACGTAGACAGTGAGTAAATCTCGCATCACTGCAGATTCTGGGCACCCTGCATTCATGCCTCTCTCGACCTGGGATTGCTTTTACTCTGGAGATGGTCCCGAGCTGGAGGGGAACACTGCTTGCCTGGAGGGTCTCACATGACATGAGTGTCACTAAAATGTGAGAGCACTGGTGGTTTCTGCCTGGTGATGCTGTACAGAACAAACCTTCTGTCTCCTCTCATTTCCCCCTCCCCTCCTTCTGGCCCTCCTCAAAACACATCCAAAGTCCAGGTGCTGATTTGTGCAATGTGCCAAGCTCTCCAAGTCTATCCTGCCTTGACTTTCAGCCTGAGGTGGTTTAGTGTTTATGAAAATTGGGCCTCAAATCTCTTCAGTATTTCATAAAATGCAAATACATTTCTTGAGTCAGGCCTGCAGGGAAAGGAAATGTTAATGATGGTGGCATTTGGCAGAGCAAAAGCCGTGCTCCAGGGTCAGTGTGTGCATGGAATGGAAATCATTCTAAATAGACTGGAGTGCTGATCCCGTTTGTGCTTCTGCTCAGCATCTGCTCATGCACAAGTGTTTGAGTTGGAGCTGTCGTGGCCGGTTGTGATCAGTGAGTGTGGCCTTGGGAGTTCCTTCATTATGCCCATTAATGATATATTCTGTGTGAACAGGCAGAGGAGCAGTTTGGAACAGGCTTTGATAGGTCTGAATTCATGTTGCCCTGCCCTGGTGTTCAGGTGCACAGAAAGGTCCTGAGCAGGGGGGAGTGGAGGGGGTGCATTGCCCTGATCGGTGCTGCCCACAGGCTGCTGCCGGGGTAGGAGCAGCCTTTGCTCAGCTTTCTGCTGCTGGTGCTGTGCTTTGCAGGCAGAGCTCATCCTCTGGCCAGGTCAGGAGCGAGGAGGGCAGTGCTGTGTGTGCCATCCTTTCTTTATGAACAACATTCTTATCAGTTGCGATGAAGCCAGTGTCTTCAGAAATAATAAGTGTAAATTTTGGGGGTTGTTTTGAAATTAATTTCATTGTCCTTTAACAAAGAGATTGTTTTGATAAACATTGTCAGTTTCTGCATCCCCTAGTGAGAAAATTTAGTACCAGAAATTAGAGTTACACTTGTATAAGTAGAAAGCTAGTCCCTGCTAAAAATTACCTGTGCTTTTTTTTCATACCTAGGGAAGAAAAATGTTTTTACTTTCAAGTGTATATCTTGGTTTCCTAATCAGAGTTACCTGACAGCTAGTGAGTCAGAGGAATAAACACCCCCACTCTGAGCGCCAGAGAGGGCAGGCACTGTCACTTCTGCTACGCTGATTAAAGTTCCAGGAGGACTGCAGAGGGAATTTCAGGAGATAAATTGTCCTTTAGTGCAGCCAGGACTGTCCTGTGTGAGCTGTTCCTAGGAAGATTCACAGCCCTCTCTCTCCCCGGAATACATTTATGTGGAGCCACTAGATTCCCACTGATTTTTCTCTGCTTCACAATAAGGAGGGACAGGAACGTGGTGGTGGTTTCTGCTGGGCTCTTTGGCTTCAGGAGCCTCTGTCACAGCTATGTTCAGTGCTTGAAGTACTGTCTTGAAAATGGTCATCTACCACCTTCAGATAAGGGGGAATAGCTTTTCTTCTTTGTTGTGTTCCCTGTGATGTTTTGACAGGCATTTTGTTACATTTGCAAAATGTAATTGATTTTGTTGGAAAATCAGGAAGATAATTGTTGGATGCTGTAGAGCATGGTGAGGCTCTGTGGGTGTGCTCCTGCTCCTGGGTTGTGTGGGGCAGCAGATTCCCGAGTGCTGCCTGTGAGCAAGGGTGAGAGGGAGGAAAGAATGGAGGAAAAAACCCATCTGTTTTCATTCTGATTTCTTCTCAAAGCAGCAGCTAATACTGTCTAATGTAGCTAACTGTTTGTTGTCTTCTGGATGCTTCTAGACAACAGCTCTTCCAGTTGGTCTTGGATACGCCACTGATTTCATCTCCGTTGGCCTGTCATAGGCGTTCTGCTGGCAAAAGCCATGTTAGGAGTCCTGGTTCTTGGCCAGTTGTAAAAGAAGAGGTGCCAGTGATTGACAGTTTCTTGAGCAAGGAAAACGTTTGCACCTTGACAAAGGCAGATGGCCTGGCAGGAACCGATCAGAAGACTTTCAAAACTGAGGAACACCATGACCTTTATAGCACATCTGCAGAGACTGATGGTAAAGACCATGAAGTGGGGTCACCAGAGAGTCCTGACTGCACCAGAAACCATGAAAAGCCTTCTACATCTGTGGTGAAAGCAGTCAAGAAAGGTGGGATGCTTAATTTTTGTTTTTGTCCCGTTCTCTTCCTCAGTCCGTGGTTGTGGTTGGCTGTATGCATAAGAGCACCTTTAGCATGTGGCATTCATCTCCTTTCTCTGCATTGTTCTGAGCTGCACTGGCATGCTCGGGTGCTGCCCGCTTAACTGGGCTGAGGGTCATTCAGATTACAGCTTCTGTGGGACAGCTCTGCTGCAGGCATATTCTTGGGGAAGCTTGGGCTGAGGCCAGGTAATTAAATGGAGTTCAACACTTACAGATTCTTTTGCTTTGAGTAACCACTCTAAAAAACAATAGTTGCACAACAGACTGACTCAGTGAAAAATGAAGTAATTTTCTCCTTCCCCACAATGAGTAGACAGCCAACACTGGCACTATTCTGCTCTCGTGTCCCTTCAGTAACCAGAAGCAAGGTGTTTTGCAGTGTTTGAGGGGTGCATCCACAATCAAAATGGTCATGGCTTCAGTATTGTTAGTAATCCTATCCATGCACTGTCCAGAGGGAAGCAATCTGCTTCATTCTGCAATTCCACAGTGTTAAGATCAATTTATTTTGAAGCCCGAAAACGGCCCTTTATACCAATCAACTACAATAAAATGTTTTGACATGATGGCAGACGTCCTACTGACCCAGCTGAAAGCCTGAATTAAAATAAAAGACCATGTAGGAGTACAACACTGATTCTTATTAGTTCATATTCATCTGGTCTTTTGTTTAGCAATTAATTGAACTGGAACTCCAAAGTTCACAGTTATTCATTAGCTGGGTAAATACTGCTTAAAGGTGCGACACCGCTGGGAAGGTCGCCGTGTGACAATGGCATCAGCTTAGCCAGGAGTTGTGTTTCCTGGTTGTGTGCATCGGATTTGCTTGCGTTAGTAATTTAAAACTCATATGAAATTTTACTGCTCATTTATTCCTGAGCAATTGAAACTTTCGCTTGCTTACATTTTATGACCTTATTAAGTCCTCAAGCATTCATTACATTGCAATTATTTCTACCAGTGCAAAGCAGCTGGTCAAACGATGTAAATGGAAGACTTGAAGTGAGGCAGTGCTGAGTGGGTTTAGTGAGCATTATTTGTCCCTGTGCTAAGAAGTCACAGAGTCATGGAATGGTTTGGGTTGGAAGCAACCTTAAAGATCATCTGGTTCCAACCTAAAAAGAATTAAGAATTGAAATATTAACTTCAAATACAATAACAGGCTGCTCAGAACTATTGTGTTGATGTTATTGTCCCAGCTTTTTTTTAACCTTTGACTAGCATGAGATGTCATGGGAGTTGGGAATTGCTAAGCAGTGGTACCAGATCCCTCTCTATTCCCACAACATTTCAGTGTTTCTCACACGTTGTTTCTTGTTTGTCTTTTAAATCACAGCTGACTTCCTCCGTGCTAATACCGAGGATGTCAGTTACAGAATCTTTCTCATGCTGTGTGTTGAAGGTAGCCTCTTGGTTTTGACGTAATGTGATTGCTAAAGGCAAATGTTTTAAGTCTGTGGGTTTTGACTGTCTTTACAGGTAATGTTCATAGGTGATGTTTATAGGTGCTTCTTGAAAATACGAGACAAGAAGAATTCTGAGTTGGGTGGGACCAGGCTATGGGGCGTTCGTGAGCCCCTCAGCCCAAGTCACACAGTCTTGTAAACAACAATTAGTTTTCCAGATGAAAACATTTGCCCTTTACTGTAATGTGCATGCTAGTAAATTNGATTCTCTGTACTAGGAAATGAGTGTGAGGATTGTAGGATACCTGTGAGACCGAGTTAAATCCTGTTGCGACAGTCCTGTTGAGAGCCACAGCTTGGGAACATGGTGTTAATATGAACAGAGTTGGTGCTTTACTGTTTTATCAAAATGAAGCAGCTTCCTTTGTTTAGGAGTGAAATACTGCAAAAGTGAAAGACACTAGCACAGTAAAGGCTTGTGTTTGTTAGCCCCTAGGTTTCTGTGCAGTATGGATGTTGTTCTAGATTTTTCTTGGAGGTTTCATTCCACCTGACTGCAGGGAAGATTAGAGCTATTTTGTTATTACATAGAGAGGGAAATAAATGTTCTGAATGAAAAGAGAGCTAAAAATAAATATTCTGGATAGACACACTAGATCTTAAAAAAAAATTCTGGATTTTAATTTTCTTCAAACAACAATTAGTTTTACAGATGAAAACGTTTGCCCTTTCCTGTAATGTGCATGCTAGTAAATTCCTTCTCCCTTGCTTTCAGTGGAGTGTCCTGTCTGTGAGGTTGCAATCCCAGAGCACCATATAAACAAACATCTGGACAGCTGCTTGACCAGAGAAGAGAAAAAGGACAGCCTCAGAAAGTAAGAAACAACTTTAAGAATTCTGTATGCATGTAGCCATTTTTGTGCACTGCTGAAATAAGAAATACAAGTTGATGGGTGATAATACAGTGGATTGTGTTTGTTTCTTGGTTACCTGCTGTATAGATCACTCTAAAATCACTGTATAAATACAATCGTGCCGATTTTCCCCTCTCAGGAAAGCATGTGGGTCATCAGCAGAATTACTTTTTGTCTTTAGTAGCAAAAAACCACTGGGCAATGTTTTAGAGAATTCCACACAGGGTGTACGTTATTCTCATCATATTTTTGCTCCCTAGCGTTAAAATTCTGTTCAGGTAACACTCACTCCCATCTTTCACCTGGTGAATGAATTGCTTCCCTCTGCTTGGATGGGTCAAAGACAATTTCTTCACTAGCTGTCAAGTTAAAAAATAAAAATTGCACCTTACTGGGCTCACTGTGGTTCTTTACAAGTCACCCCAGTCAAGGTTGTTTCTTTAAGATCTCAAATTCCTTAAGACTAATGCTTACCTTTGGCTTTATGCCTCTGCCCTAGAATTTGTCAGTCACCACATTCCCATCAGAAATGTACATTTCAGTTTATTTTGCCTACTAGCACAGATTCAGGCTGTTGTTATTTCTAACTGATCAGACTTAAGAACTGTGAGGGACTTTTACTGCGTGTGGTTTTACTGCGTGCTGGTATTTCCAACTGCTCTGAACCCTGAATTAGAAAGTAATTTTATGTTAAAGCTTTTATTTTGCCCAGTCGTGGCTAGAATGCAATCTATAAGCTAAAGGACTTTGAAGATTAATAAATGTTAAATTATTATTGAAATCTGATGTTGCACTTTAATTTTCATTTGGGATGGTTTTAGTGTTCTGTCTGTCCTTAATGAATGGGAATAAATGCCAGATCTTTGGCACCAAGCCTGTGTCCCTAACAGAGTTTGAAATCTTGCTTGTTTTATCTAGACTGCTTAGATCTTAAAGTATCACACAAGATACTTCTCCTTGGGGACTGGCTATTGTGTGTTAAACGCTGTTTTTTTGGCAGTGTGTTTATTTTATGGCAGTGTTGTTCGGGTTTCAGTAACAGCACATCTCTAGTTCTTCTCTGAGGAATTTTAGCCCTGTTTACTCTCAAATCAGGAGCACGTAGCAATGTTAACAGTTGAGCAGTATTTCAGCGGAACTGATAGTTTAGTCCCTAAGACCTGCACAGAGTAATTACAAAAGGTATGTTCACTAAGAACACTGTGTTTCTCAAGGATGGGGAAAAACCCCCACCAACTCTAAGATTCAAAAGCATTGTGAACTATTTTCCTGTAGCTGTCTGCTCGCAAAGCTGTTGTCACTCTTCTAGGTCATGCTGATGGTGATTTACAGCACATACAACGATTTTTCAGGACTTTCAAAAGATTTAATTATTTGATGAAATTCTGTATATTTCCCAAAAGAATCTGGCCGATTCAGGCAAGACATGGCCAGCACTTGGGTGGAAAACTTGTGTGTCAGCAAGCTGAATCCAGCACACCTCCTTTTGAATTCGGAGCAAATGCGGTCTTGTGTCTGTCATGGCTGAAATGATTCTCTCAAATATTTCTTACCCAGAGTGGGTGAAACACCCTGGAAAAATAAAAGCCATTATTTTCATTCTTACTAAATATATTAATTAAAAAATTCATTTCCTTTTGTAGCTCTGCTCACAAGAGGAAGCCTATGTCTAAAGTTGTTTACAACTTGCTCTCTGATCGTGACTTGAAGAAGAGACTGAAGGAACATGGTCTGTCTACCCAGGGCACCCGACAGCAACTCATTAAGAGACACCAAGAGTTTGTGCACATGTATAATGCTCAGTGTGATTCTCTCAATCCCAAATCGGGTAAGTTGGAAATTCTAGGAAAGTTATTGCCATTGGAAACTATTTTGTATGTGGTTCTTCTTCTCTTAGTTCTTGGGGTAGGAATAAGGCTGGTTTAAAAACTGGAGCTGGAAGAATTTATCTTGTATAAATCAAGATTATTGCAAAAAAAAGGAAATTTAATGAAAAGCAGAAGTGTGTTGCTATACTCTGGAAGTATCCAGCAAGGATGTAAATTTGTGTTGAAATTGATGCTTCCTGATTTACTAACCCTGTTCTGAGGAGTGTTTTTATTGACTTTGCATTAATGAGTGCCTCAAAAAGCTGGAAATACCTGAGGTTCTTAGTAAGTAAATGGATTATTACTTTATCTTTTTTTTTCTCATCCTCCTAGACACTGAGACTTTATTTCATGGATTTAAATAAAAATTAGGTTTCTTTTAGGAGATGACAGGTAAGGGTAGAATGAATTAATACAACTGTCAATGTTTTGTTGGAGTTTATATCAATTTAGGTGTTTGGCAGCAATTTTGTACATTTAGACTCAGACTATATTTAGCATTAAATAGCTGTATGGGGTAAGAGGAATGTGTTTATGTCTCTGTGAGTGCAATATAAACTTTGTTTAAGCAGCAGTCTGTTGTTCACATCTGCTTGGGCTTGCAGCTTGGAAAATGCTGGGGCTGGATCAGGAGGATGGGAACCCAGCAGAGTGTTGGGCTGCCTGGCTTTGTGGGCAGTGTGGCCATTTTTTTAAAATTTTGACTAGCATGGGTGAGCTGAAGTGAGCACTGTCCCAGCCCACCTTGTTGTATTCTATTTTATACAAGATGAAAAAAAGCATCTCTTTTAAAGATGTGCCATTTGTCATCTATCGATTCGGTTCTGCGAGTGATGCAGTGAGAGCACAAACACACCGGCGTGTGGGTGAGAGACACATCAGATTTATGGTTATATTTTCTCACTTGATTAGAAGCTTATGGCAAACAGTCCTTTTAAAGGAATTTTTACCAGGACCATATTCTGATATTGCTCTCCTGGGAGCTGCAGAGCCGTTAGTGTCTGGGAAACTCTCATCTAGCTGGTACTGCGTGTTCTGCGCTGGCTTCAGGACACAGCTTGCTGTCTGCTCGGGCCGTAGTGTGGTCAGTCCAGCTGCTGGCAAGAGCTGGTCTCGGCTACCTCAAAGGTAGATGAGAAATATTGGTGCTCACCCGCAGCTTGATCTCCTTAATTTTCTTGTTTACAGAAAGCCTTAAGTCCTAAAGCACCATCCCTTCCAGAAGCTGTTAGCAATTCTGAATGGTTTTGTTTCTTTTGGAGGGCTCAGAAACTATTTGGACCAGATAAGTGTTGGGTCTTGCTGATGGTGGGGCTGTTGGGAACTGGATGAGTGAGCAGGGCAGCAGGCAGGAGCTGAGGAGCTGCTCGTGCACAGTGGGTTCAGCATCCCTGCGGGTCGTCTGGCATACCAGGGCACATGCACAGCTATGCTTTACATCTGCCTGCTGCTTGTCTCTAACAGGAATGACCTGGGGCTGGGGGTGAGAAGTACCCCTTGAGAAGGATGCCAGAACCAGCACACACAGCTGAGATTGTGTCTGACTCCAGCAATGACAAGTTTAGACAGTTTGTTGCTGTGGTCTGAGAACAGCACTGGTGTCAGAATTCCAATCACAAGATGATTTATGGTAATCCTGGAAATGTAATGAAATGCTCTCAAAGCCCCTCCAAGTCCCCCCAGCAGCAGGGGTAGGTGTAAAGCTGCTGTAGGTCCTGGGGGTACACTTGTTCAGTGGCTAAGCAGGAGTGGGGTGTTCTGGAGCACGGGGAGGAGCGGGCTGGGGAGGAGTGGGCAGGCTGGGAGCCCCAGCAGCTGGGTGAGGAGAGGGAAGGGTGCGGGGCTGGGGCTGCACTGCTGCCATTGTGCTGCAGCAAGGGCAGTGTGGGAAGTGGGTGCTGCTCTGACTGGAGCTTCGTGCCTGCTCAAGGCATGCTGGAGCTGTGCAGTGCCCGTGGTTCTCTGGTGCCCTTTAAGTGCTGGGACAGCCTTGGCTCTTGGGGCATTTCCTCACCTGATGCTGGGGCTGAGGCAGCACCAGGTCCCTGCCTGCGTCATCCATCCAGGCTGATAAATGAAGAGTTTCACAGTGTGCTGTGGTGTGCTTCAGCTTGTCTGCCCTAAATAATGCAGAACTTTCACTGGGTTCTGGCTCAGTGCCTATTTGTAAAGAGTAAATTATTAAACTGGCAGTTGAGATGCAGACCTGTGTTTCCAGCAGTGGCAGTGAACCTCCGGTCACTGTATAATGCCGATGGCTGAGCTGCTCAGGGAGCACAGGTGCCAAATCCCTGAATTTTGCTTAAACCAGTTTTGCGCAGGTTGTGTTCCTTCCCAGCCTAAGCTGCTTGTTCTCTGTTACTGTCTCGTGGAAGTGTTTGTTTTGATGAACACCTGTAGCTGCCTGGTAGCTCTGTGGAAATTATTGAGTGGGGAAACAGATCTGTAAAAGTAAATGTCAAAATAAACCACGCAGGGTCCTGCCTCGCTGTAGCTGAAGTATTAACAAGCACAGTTATGTCTGTCCATGTGCTGTTGAGATGCTGATAGCTGGAGTGGGCTGTAATTCATCTCTGGGCTGTGAGTTGGACATGAGCCTGCGGACAGTCCTGCGTTCCCTTGGGAGGCAGTCCTGGGAGGTGGAAATAGGATCAACAGTAGATGTCATGATTTTATCTTCCATTTAAAGATATGTTGTGAAATGGAAGCTCCTCATAAAAGCCATGGCTGTGCACAACAGAAACACTGTGCTGTGCTAGAGTAAGATTCAAACACTACGTTCTCCCATGGTTTAATACAAAGGAAATGAGCTCAGTGGTCTGGGAGGTGGGTGGGAGCTGCTGGAAGCACCATGTGGCTTGGGGCACAGTGCCTGGGCCAGGGCCACAGCTCCTGACCTTGCTGCCTGGTCCCAGGCTCGGGCACTGCCTCTGCCGCTCGGCTGCGCGGTGGGAGCGGCTCCTCCGCGTGAAGCAGTGCCCGCTGGGCACGGGGGCCAAACCAGGCCAGTGGGGTTCACCTGGGACAGGGTCTGAGTTCCCACTGTGCAGAGCCAATGCTGCTTTGTCTTTGTGGTTTAAATTCACGGCAGTTTCTTTCAGTGGTTTTTATTTAACCACTCCTGTCTCAGTGATCTCTTCTTGTGTTTTCTCACAGTCGCACAGGTTGTTAAAGAGCTGGAAAAGAATGAGAAGATTCGGGTTCAGCTTGAATGTAACAAAAGCAGTGAAAATGTAAGCTAATTATCTTTGTTCCCAGGTGGGAGAATGGCTAGGAGGAACAGTGGGCACTGAACATGTTTCCCTGTCACTTTATTGTGGGAATTCCCCCATTCCCAGCTTGCATGTTGGAATTCACATACACCATCTATAACCAATGTGACTTTCTCACACCACTCATTCATCATGGGCAGTTCTTTGTGTGCTGCTGATGCTTCTATGCCCAAACCATGGAACTAGGAGCATTTTTTTGATTGCAATAAAAATTCTTGAGAAATGTTCCCCTTGGTCAGACTGGAGGATTTTGACCCTCCATGGCAGTGTGGAGAATATTTTGCTTCCTAGGATTCTCTAGGATTTAGCTAGCAAATTCCTTGCTTCCGCATCAGCAATAGTGCCTCTTCTTTTCCCATGACATACGATACTTTTGTGACTCTTGGAGCTTGTCTGTTGCACGGTATTGGGAAATATGTTATGATCCACACGTGCTGGGTGTTATATGGGATGGCTTGTCCTGGTCCCGTTGACTTGGTGAAAGCAAAGCAAGACGTCATGTATATGTACTTCAGATATATATTGCTGTCTGCGGATGAGATGGTGAGAGCTGCTGGGGATAAACAGCTGATCCTTCTTCCAGTTTTAAGTCTCTAGTTTTAAAGGATGCAGCTTTATCATCTTTTTGTTTCTGTAAATAAACATTTGTGTGATTTCTGCAGAGCTTGACTTTCACAAAGAACCAGACAGAGGAAGAAATAGATGAGATCCACACTGATTATCGTAAGTAATACGCAAGTTTCACTCAATTTTGCTCTGAAATTCACCTTCCTTTCCATTGTACTAAAATACACACACACAAAGGTCTGTGCTTCCCCCACCCTCCATTTAATAGGTCAAAGCTAGAAGTTATTTGTTTGGGCTGAAACTTCCTTCCTGAAGCTCTGTCTCTATTAGTGCTGATGTTTGACAACACTTGCTGCCAGGGCTGGGTGAGGTTGAGATGGAAGCTGGTTGCCTCCTTAGCACATCTCCATTTAGGCACTTCCTACTTCTTCATGGCTCTCCTGTGTGTGTTGGACACAAGTAAGAGGAAAATGGAGTTTTTCTGCCTGCCACACTGGATGTGTGGTGTGTAGTTGTACAGTGTCGTACGGTTTCACTGGGAACCCTCAGGTGGAAATAAGGAGCAGAACTGCTTTGAAGGGACTCCCTGTTTTGAAGCACAGAAGAGCAGTTATGACTGCTTTTTCCATATTATTTGTATTCTGTGATACTCAAATCATCCAGGGTTTCACAGCACTACTCACAATCACTCCCTTCCCTCGTACCCCTCTCCACAAGCACTCCTGTGTCCTCCCTGCACCCTTTCTACTTTGCTTCAAAATCACACAGCTGGACAATCTTTTAGAAATACTTACATGTGTGGTTTATGTGCTAGCTGGAAGCTCTGCTTGTCTGCTGCCGGTCTGTGCCTGGAAGGTGCAATTAAATACACCCATCCCCTGCAGAAGCTGCCGTCTGCTCCTTGGGAGCTCAGTGACACCCTCAGCCCAGTGTCAGCCCCAGGATGCTTTTCTCAGGATCAGGACTCTATTTAAGGACTTGAACAAATTTATTTTTCTGTAGATTTTTTTTTTTAAATTTTATCCTGCTGCTCTTTCTTTTTATAAGTCTGTTAATTTGCAATGTTATTCAGAGGCTTACTGATTTATATTTTGTGTTTGAAACATTTGTAGCTGTATCTGTGGTTGTTTTTTTATCAAAATGCCTGTGATTTTACGAAGTGTGTGGTGTGTCAGTTCAGTGCAGTGGTGATTTACAGTGTATCTGACCAGTGCTGCGCTTTGCCAGGACATTCCTTTTTCACTTGAAAAGCTTTGTAGTTGCACCATAAAACAAAAGAACAAAAAATAACAATACTGGAAAGACTGAAGCGCCAAAGGAATTGGGTAATGGGTGTGCAGCAGCTCAAACACACGCGTCTGGGACAAGAACTTTCTTTTCATTAAAGGAGTTGTTGGCCTTATGTGGTGTTTTCAGCTACGCAGGGAGTTGGGTTTTAAGTCTGTTTCCTTCTGTGGGTCAGAACTTGATAAGATTTTATCTTGGCTTCCCCCCCAGCCATGGCAGCAGGACGCAGGTCCGGGGTAGGTGCAGGGATGATTTCAGTGTGCTGTATGCTGGGCAGTGCTTGGCCAGAGGTGTTCACTCTCCCAGGCTCTGGACCACCCATCCCCACCACCCCATCTGCCCTGCACTGGTGTCAGCTGTAGCTGAAACGCCTTCCTTCTCCCAAAAGGACAGATCCCTTTCTCAGAGTGACTTCTTGTTGAACATCCTTCCCAATAAAGGGAGTTCCTGTTTGCTGCCCTCACTGTACCAGATCAGCACAAAGCCATGCGAAGGACAGCTTTCCTGCTGTGCTGCTCTGGGCAACTACAGTCAAATCCACGGGTTCAGTAGAAGTTGGTGTTGTGTGGACAAAACAAGGTGTTCCCTTTGGGCCCAGCGAGGGTTAGGTAATGCACAGTGCCCGTCTGAGGGGACTGGGTATTTTCCCAGCCTCTGAGTAAAGAATTTGAAGTATCTGGATTAAAAAACAACATTGGTTTGACTGAATACCAGAGGATTGCTTAAAACATGCTAAGTGATTGAGAGTGCAGAGAGGAGGCCAAAGAGCAATTAACTGTCATCAGCAGATCTGGATCAAAACACTGTAATAAGCATGACACAAAGGCTTCCAACACTGCTTTACTGCAGAAATGGAGGAAAACCCCAAAGCAACTTCAAAGTAATCTGCAGAGTAGCTGTGAGATTTTCCTCTTTCTCTCCTCACAGGGCTGCCCAGAGCTAAACCGTGTGCCAGAGCATCATCCAGATGGTCCTTGAGCTCTGGTGGGCTTGGTGCCATGGCCATAATGTTAAATGTTGTCACAATGGTGATTGCAATACTTACCAAAAAAGAGAGATAATATAGAGCAGAAACACACACAGTTTTGTGCAAAAATGAAATTTTCATCTGGGCAGGTGTTGCCGACTGCTGAGTAACTCTAACAGCACAGACACAGATTTGGATCATTAATGGAACATGGAACATATCACAGTGATGAGTTGGTTTCCATTTGTTGTACCAAAAGTGTTTTTAATTCAGTATTTAGAGTTTATTTCTGTTCACATCCTTCTCACTTTCTATGGCTCCCTCAAGAGTCCCGTGGCAATGGTCGGTAACACACTGCTACGTTTCAGGAAACAAGCACAGAAGTGAATTTCAATTTTTGGTGGATCAAGTGAAGAATCGGTGGAAGAAAAGTGGTAAGAGAAAAACAGAAAGTGATCAAAATAAAGAAGTCACTGTCAAGGAATTGCCAGCAGCCACAGGTTAGTGATGTTGTTTAATGTAGTTCTGCTCTTCGATCCGCATTGATAAGTAGCGGTTTTCCCAAAAAATGTTCCTTCCTCCCATTGTTGTGTATAGATGTGCTTTATTTAGGTGCGTGTTTTAGTTAGCTAGTTATTTAGTTGAAATGGGATCTTGGGTTCCAGTCCAAATCTATGGAAGTTGCTGAGACCTGTGGCAGTCTGCGTCTTTGAAGTGAAGCTGATCATGGGGGTTGCTTTCTGGGTCTCAGTGTTTCTGTATCATTGCTGTGATAGGGACTCGGTAACTGGGACCTGCAGAGATGGCTGGGTGGGTTGGAACAAGTGTTTTTGTCCTGAGGTTGAACCAATAAAATATCTCAGCTCCTTGTAGATGGTTTATACAGCATGTTGCCTCTTTTTTTTTAAGTTGACTTTGTTTTGTATTTATATACTGGAACACAGTGGAAGGTGGGTATGCACAACTGCAGTTACCCAGTGCTGTATGAGCTGGGAACAACATCCAGTGATGGCTGTTCCCCCACGACCCACCGCAGCACAGCCGTGCCCGTGTGGGCTTTGGGCTTGTTCCCTGTAGGCTTGGCCAGTCTTCTTTGGGTTGTCACTGGCTGCTTTGGCCGTGCACACGCATCTTTGAATATGTGACTTAGGAGAGCATTCCTCAACCTAATATAACTCGTGGAGTTATAATCTACTCAAGATACTGAATATTGGAGAGCATTCTGTTGACCAGAGCCGGATATGCTGTTGTCTGTATCCTTGGGAAAACGTGGCAGATTAGTTGCATAAGACAAATCCCTGCTCTTCCTCAGCTGAGCAGAATTAATCTCTCCACTGTCTCCAGGCTGTCTCTTCTAGCAGAACTCTCAAGAATAAAAATAAATGTAAATACCAATATAATAGTATGAAATTTATCCTTATCGTTTCATGCAGACCTTGATGCAATGCATAATCCTTTCCAAGTGAAGGGTGAGAACTAAGGAACATCAAGGATAAAGTTGATCTTATTTGATGTAACTTACAGTGATGTTCCTCGTCTATAGCAGACACAAAAGCAGTGTGTTATTAAATAATGGAATGACAGACTTTGAGATGTTAATTTCTAGCTATGCTCTGCGGAGAGGTCAGCTGGGAGTTACTGGGTTCTATCTTCTGTGTAAGCTTTTTCTTTGTGCATGGAGCCTCAGACCTGTAGAAGCTGAAGCAAAGCCAAATCATTTTTCCAAAAAAGTGCTCAGGTAGAAAATAGTTTCTGTCAGGTGTATCAGCCTGTATTGTGTTGGTGTAAGTACACGATGCCACCTCGTCTGGCTCTGACAAACCTGCAAAATATTCACCGTACTTTTTGCACATGGAGTGTTCAGTAATCTCTGAAATTTCAGTTTCTGGTTTTGTGCCAAACATCTGCACCTGGCTGACTTTGTAAATCATTTAAAACACAAAACAAAAAAGATTTATGGGTGAAGGAACAAGTGCCTAAAGCCTTTCCTCAGTGCTCCTTATTAACAGCAATTACCTTTTTATTAAGGTGGAAATTATAATGCGTGAAAGGAAGAAACCCAGCAGTGTCTGATGCCTGGCCATTTGAAAGCATAACTGCTGGGAAGAGCAAAGGCTTTGTACATGTTCCTTACCCGCTTTATTCGGTTCTTGTGGAAGCAGTAGAATTGTACAGAATTAAAATGTACCCTTTGGTTGTTGTTGAAAACCTTCCATGGGTCCCCTTGCCCTCTGCTGTAGTGTTGGTCGATGTAACTTAAACCTTGCTAAAAATCTCACTCTTTTTGGTGATGTTTTAATCATCTGTTCCTGATTTACATAACCTTGTTTTGCATATTTAAACTTAAATATTCAATTTTCAGTCTTTGTGTTTTATGACTTTTAAGCATGGGGTTTGTTTGCCTAAGGGAAGCACCATAAGAGTTTGGTAATCAGTTGTGACCTGACTCTTCTGGGTTGTGCTATTGCACGGAGCCTTTGCTGTTTTTAACCTGTTACTGTCAGGGTTCAGGTTCTTTAGTCAGACAGCTGGCTCGCTGTGCTCTGCTGGGTGTTTGAAGCAGACAAAAACATGCTCCTGATAGGTAATTGTGCATTTTAACAGAAGGGAAAGGGCAAACTGTAGCCAAATTCAAAGCTTGTATAGCTCTTCCACACTGTCAATTAGAGTTCTGTTGGGCCGTGTCTGTCAAAATCGTTTCTGGAGGGGTAGAAAAGTCAAAGTGGTTTGAACAGGAATATGGCTTGGTTGGGGGGGGGGACAGGGGCCAGAATGAGGATCATTAATGGGATGAGTCTCAGTATGGCTCTAATGTCCCATGCAGCTTTGTAGTTCAGTAATTTGAAAACATCTGTGAGTATGGCATAAGAGTAGTTTATCTCTACACACCATGCTTTATATTTCCTTTCTCTTTAGAGAAGCAGAAGGTATCTTTTCAGACAACTGTTCATCTTTTTATAGATAAAAACATTTGACACAAAAATAGTGGAATGGTTTTACAAGTTGTCTGGCATGTGTTCTCTAGAAATTATTTTTCCTATTAAAAAATGGAAATGTTGGTCATCTTGTTTGACATTATATTTTTTAGATGCATAAGGAAATAAATCATAATGCTTCTCTTATTGAAAACAAACCTATTAACTTGATCTGTATAGCTTTAAAGCTATCCAAGCTGACTCATGTAGTGAGTGAAGTGAATAGATAGTGAGAAGCAGGGAACAGCACTGTCTCATTAAGTGTTTGCTAGTTCCTGAAATAAAGTTTCAACTTAGGGACTGTGACAAATATTCTTAACCTTTATTCCTCCCCTTTTTTTGTATTTCAAACCTGTAACAAGGGAATGTTTCTGTTCCAGTCTCTGGTTCTTAGAGGGTGGGGCTTTTTACTTTGCAGGAAAAGAAATGAAACACTTGAAACTGTGGGGGTTTGGGGAACCAAGTAAGTGGGAATGAGGCATTGATATTTGAATATTTTAAAACTTTTTTTTTTCTTAAAATATATCTCTAGGCTGCAAAAATTAAAACAATGGCATTTTGATCTCTCATTCTTGCTGATATCTGCTTTCCTCTGTGGTAGAACCTACAGAAGAGCATCACACAGATGTTGTCCTCGGAAAAGCCCAGATACTCAAACCAGAGCCCCCTGACAGCAAGAGCAGTGAATCTCCTTCCTTGGAGGAAGGCCAGAGATCAGACTCTCCTGAATTCTCACTGTCATCGGGATCCACAAGCAGGTCAGTGAAGAAGAGTCTGTTCTCCCTGCTTTGTACCAGATCAGACCAGTCATGGAAAAACTCTGCCAGAAACCTCGAGCGATACATGTTCTGCTTCAGGAGATGGTTCCCTGAGCTGCGGTTACTGATCCATCCTCCATGTTTGACTGTTCAGGGGCTTGTGGGGTGGAGCTGAAATACATCGAGAATTCACTTGATAGTTCTGTATTGGCTCGATAGAGGGGTGATAGCGTGAACATTCCTTTTGGTACAGAGAGTGGAACATCTGTGGAACCAGGAGAACGTTCAGTGTTTCTCTTTCACTGCAACATCTTCCCTTCTGTTTGAGGTTTTATTTAGAGCCGGAAAGTGACGTAGCCCAAGTCCTTTAATAGCTCTCTAAACTGAATATTGCTGTAAGAAATGGAGTTTAAATGACATGTTATTTGCCACCAGTGGTAGAATGCCACTGGACCTTGAAGTCCTGACAGCCATTCACTTTTCTTTCTTCATACACTTAGTTTTGCTTCCCGAAATAGCCCTATTTAGCTTCAGAAAATGAAGGATCAAGGGAGGTTTTAGAACTAAGGTAAGATTTTATGCTTTTGATAGTTCAATAATACTTCTATTGGAAGGAGATTCAGCTGTTACTGCTGATAAGATCCATCAAGTTCTTGAAGGTAGTGTTTGCATCTGTTTAAGATATTTACTTCATGGGTCATAATTTGCTAGCTATGACTGATCAATTGTCAAAGATAACAATAAATATAGTTATTCTCCCAGTGGCCTTTGTCATCTGAGTTACACTGTCCCTCTTTCCCTTGTTCTGCCTGCAGGTGTGTGTGCATCACCTTGCAGTCTGTGAGGTTTGCTGCAGGGTGTCAGTGGCTGCTCCGGATGTGCTGGCAGGTTTTGTTGGACAGTGTGTGTGTGTTTGCGTTATGGCTGGCTCGAGGCAGGGTTGTTTATTCCTTCTTTTTATGCATTCACTGTCTCCAGAGGAAATATTTCCATAGAATTCTCAACTCAAGCAGGGAATCTCAGTTGTGCAGACCGGTGGGTATGTGTCGCAGATATCTGGGCTGTCTTTGAAAGAAAACATGCTTAATAGCTCCCTGTGGTTTGCTCTCAATTTCAGCTCCTGTGGAAGGGAATTACTAGAGTCTGCACAGAGTTGTTTTTTCAGAATCTCTCTGGGGTTTTCTCATCACTTCCCTACTCTGTGCATATCCCCTGGTCTGGAGCCTGGTGTGGTTTTTATTTATTTTTCTTTAAATGTAGGGCAGTTTGTTTAACCTTAGGAGCTGGCTACTGCATGGGCAAGCGGTTCAGCCAAGTGGTGGGTTTGTTTGGGTTTGTCATGTCCCCCCCTTGTATTGTGCATTAAACCCAACTGATGGGGTCTTTACTTTTTTTGTCTTTACTGCATCTGTTCCTGGCACTGCTCTGAAAAAGCCACAGGTCTGATGTCCTGGTGCCACCCCCAGGGCTTGCCTTGGCCCTGTGGGACATGTCGGGTGCTGCCAGGACTGCAGAGCGTGGTGTGTTGGGCTGGGGCTCATGCATAGGACACTGCTTGCACACTTCTGGCATGATCAAACAGACCTCAGTTATGGCAAGATTTTCAGGGATTGTAAAAAGCAGGTGCAGTTGTATAAACTGCACGAGAGAGATGTATTTTGTCACTCTCTGGTTACCATGGAGTTAATGTCTTGTTAATTCTAGTGAAATAATTGTAGCACAAATTAAAAAAAATGATTTAGATTTGGAGGGCTTACGTAGCATTGTGCTATTGTACCAAGTAATGATTTTCTGAGGCTTGTATTTTATTTCTGATAATACGAGGATATCCGTTGACAAGGGTAAATGCATTTCACATTGAAATGTCAAAACTTGAAATATATTTGGAAGTCCAAATCTGCACACTGTGTTTTTATGAAGAGAGCACAAATGGAGGGCTGATGTTATGGTGGATTCAAAGAAAGCTAGGATTTTGAGTAGTGTATAGAATATAACAAAACAATCTCGGAGATGGGCAGTTGAAATATTTGCTCTGTAAAAAGGTGCTGCAAGTAAATGAATGATCCTGATGTTTTGTCCTTCACAAGATCCTTCTGTCTGTGGTCAGTCTCATATCAATATTTGCTGAGGGAGCAGCTGGTCAGCATTAGAAATTGACACATTGTACAGCAATTGTTGATTTACTGATGTTATTCAAAAGTTGATACTTTTGAGAAAATGACAACTTTACACCTGGTAGAAAAGAGATACCGTTTAGGTTACAGCATTGACCCAAAGGTGCATGGTCTTCATAAATGGATTATCCCACCAAGGGAGCAAAAGGTGCGTAACAGATAAACACCAAAACAAAGCCATGACTTTTAAAGGGTAATTTTTCAAAGCTATGAAGTCATACATAAAGCTTTCATAGAACTTCAGTGCTCCTTATAAATAGTCCCATTGCATTCTTTCACTTTCTGGGACTGAAGCCAAATTTTACGCAACTACTTAAACAATAGGAGAATTAAAAAAGAAACTAGGTGGGACAATGATAAGCCGGTTAATGAACTCTGTAGAGGAAGTATTATATTGGAAGTGTTTTATATAATGGGGATAATACCCAGTTTTCAAAACAAATGATTTCTCTTTAAGACCTTTGTGTTAGAAAATTTCAGTTCTTGATGACTGGAGTGAAAGACTTGCAGCAGCAGATGGTGATGTCTGAGATATTGAGGTGTATGCTGAAACACTGACTTAATGTTGAAGTCCTGGTGGAAAAGTGCTGTATCTGCAGCTTGTATAAACCTCCCTGCTGCTGGGATGCACAGAGCCATGGCAGCATGTGCCAGGTGAGAGTCGTGCCCGGGCAAGGGACCTCACTTGCAATAAGTGGGGCTTTTTGGCACTCAGGTTGGGAGCTACTGATCAGGATCTAAGATCTGGATTTAGCTGGTCACTTATTCCTGGATTTATGTGCTTTGCAGAGTAGGGGCTTTAGTTCATCAGCGGAAGAAGAGGTGGCAACAGGGAGCTGTGCTTCAGTTAGTCCGGAGTTCGCTGGATGGCAGCAATCCTCTGAAAACCTCTCAGAAGACACCAGTTTGTCAGAGGCTGACAGGATGGAATGTGTAAGGTCTTCCCTGGCAACTGCTTCAGTCTGAGTTTAGGGAAGGCGTTCTGATCCCTAGGCTGGCCATCACTGCCACATGAGAGCAGTACATGAAAATGTGTTGACCAGGGGAATTAACTGCCGTTTTCAGGTCTTCAGTACATTTTGACTTAATAAATCTTGAACTGCTTTGGCTCGGAGGTGATGTATATTACAGCGTCAGATAGGAGCATTTTATCTTTGGTTTTTGGCCTCAAATATGGGCTCATTGTGGGAGGATGATGATACTTCTCTGCTATGTTGTTGATTCATGCCTTTCTTCCAAAACCAGTGAGCCACAACACATGGCCAAGAGCGGTGAGGCATGGTGGAGAGTCCTGGAGCAGTCATTTCAGGCACTGACAGCTGATGACCTCAGATGTGTGTGGGGGAAAGTGATGATGTGTGGCATGTATTCAGCAGGACATCAGGCCCCAGTCTACAGCCATGGGCTTTGGACGTCGTTGAGCCCTGAGAAAAGAAGCGATGGTACACCAGTGCTCTAGTGCTCTAGCCTTGATGTCCCAACTGTTGTCAGGCTCCTAAGGAAGGCAGTTAAGACAAGACCCATCAGCTCTCTTCCTTTTCTAAAGTCAGAGCCTCAGAGGAGTGCTCTCCAGCTGCAGAGGAAGCCACTCAAAGCCAAGGAAGTCTGGAAAGAGTCAAGAAAAAGTGAAACAGGGGAACTGATGTTTAGTGTCAACGAGAGCCCTCCATGGGGAGTCCTGGGGAAGGTCCAAGTCTGGCAAACCTGCTGTTCCCCAAAGATGGGAAGATGCAGCCATGCTCAGGAGTGCCAGGGTGTGCGGTTCGAGGAGGAGGTACTGGGAGCCAGGGAACACTTTGTGGTTAACAGATCACCTTGGATGTTACACAGGACCTAGGGCCCTCCAGCAGCGAGCTTGTGCTAGTTATCACAGGCAGGTCAAATGGCAGCAGGATTGCAGGGTGGGGAAACCATTTTCCCTCACTCCTTGCAACTGGGCATTCACCTCCAAATGACATTGGTAAGATGAGACAGGCTGTAGCTCACTTCTCATGCCAGCATTGAGAAAAAATGGTGAATGCATGTGCCAGAGCGAGGTACTTAATGCATGGCAAGATGGGCTGATTAAGGGACATTGGCTGTTCACCGTGAAGCCGAGAGGGAACTTAATCTGCCCTAAAATAAACAAATTCAAAGAGACATTTGCTTCTTTCACTTTTAGAACAAGACATGTTATTCACACTTAGGTCAGCTTCTTTCTCTCTATTTTAAGGTGGTGTGTTTATCTTTAAGGAAAAAAAAAGAGGGGGGAAGAGGGGGTGGAAGTCAAATCCAAACGATGGTCTAGACAAGAATAATTTGCTCTTGGTTGGTTGTCTGTAAGTGCTCAGAAGAAACTAATCCTGCAGAAGTTGGGGAATTGCCCATCACTGGAGCTGCAGTGGAGACGTGAGTGAGTCCAGGCTATGGAACCCCTTCACAGCCCATCGCCTGGTCTGTCAGCCTCTCACATCTGAGCAGTTAAGTGTCAGAACTTTAATGGCTTTGCTATAAAAATTTACTCGTCTGGAACTGATATGTAGACTCTTAGGACAGATAATGACCTTTATTAAAGTAAAGGACAAAAACCTCCCATGGGAAGTTGTCTTCTCTTTGGCGTCTGAATAAAGTCCGAGGATGTCTTGTTTTGCTGGGCCCCAGCATGGGCAGGTGTCTATAGGCTGTGGGAAAAGCAGAAACTGCTGAAGAAATGAACAAAACCATTCTAAACTGTGTCTCTTTGTGATAAAATTTATAGGAACAACATACATAATGAGGTAGCTGTTTCTTTTTTATTTAATTAATCTTCTTCAATTGAAGGGCTAATCATTCAATAAGGAAAGCTTGGGAGTGGTGGTCAAAATTTCTTTAGCTTAGTTGAAAATGTTTTCAGATAGCTGTTTTTCAGCTGTCTGGCATAGTTAAGGAATTGTTTTAATTTGCAAACAATTTTTTCTCCCCTTCACGTGGGAGAAAGGTGTATAATGACTTCAACTCAAAATCAAGCAATGGCTCAGTCTGTGGAACAAATTGATGTCTAAGAGAGACTGGATGCGGAGTGCCTGGTGTGGAACAATGGGTTGTCTGATGAAATTCTGAAAGGGATTTTTAGCTACAGCTGGGAAGTTCATAGCCCTGTGGCTCAGTGTGGTGGCTGCATATGTGTCTGTGGCTCTCGATGTACCCTCAGCACAGATGTCATTTGGTTTGCTGGGGACTCAGATGGCTCTTGGGCTGACAGCCCATTCACATCTACAGGTATAGGACATCTTGTGCTCGGTTTTAAAATAATTTGGTAGGCACAGACTGAATGACACATGCAAATTACCAACTTGCATTATTGTTCTGAGTGCCAGACAAATTTTTTTTGCTTTTATTGTTTTGCTTGTGACACAGTTGGTGATAAATGATGATAACGCCACATTTTTCAAAGCAAAGAAGTACATCATGTTCAGGCATCAGACCTGTTCTTTGTCTATTTTAGGGGACTAAAAGCACACAAATATCCCCTTGTCCATCCCTGACCCCCCCCTTTTTTTTAAACATAACTAGAACATTGGAGCAGGATTTAGAAACACAACAACTCATTCCTTGGGCATCCAGTTTGTGTGCTGAAAATGAGTTTTTGATGGACTGATCATTTTGAAAGTCGACAAAATGCTGGATTTCAAAACTTTCCCCATCCACCATTGCTTTCACAGCGTGGTTTGCAGAGACCCTGGTCCCTGTGCCAGGAGCTGTGCTGGGGCATCTTGGGCTGGGCTGGGCCCTCAGCAGCTTTCACCTGCTCTCGCCCCAGGGATGGAAAAGGTGGTTCCACCTTAGGAAAGAGTGGGTCTCTCTACAAAGGTGTCCTCTCTGTATTACCAGTGCTGGGATCCATCCTGTGAAAATGAGCATCACTGGGCTATTTTCCTTAATGTATGCTTCAACCAAATGTATAAAAGCAGTGATATCTGTGTTATGACTTTGGGGATGTATTTTTACAATTTATGGCTGTCTTCTAACACACAGGGGCCTGGTTTTGTTGTGAAGCCTTTAAAGTAAATCCAAGAGAACTGGTATCCAACTGTTGTCCCATGGTTTACACCAAGATCTCCCAACTGTTTATGTAACACAGTTTGTTATGTAATTTCTGCAGTAACACACAGGCTGTTTGAGCTGCCAGGCATCTTTTTGAAAGACAGTTTCCAAAAAACAACACTTTCCAACTTGTTAGCTGATTTCTGCAACCCTGCCTTTTGGCACGTACTTGAGAACTTTGCAATGGTTTATGTCATGGGGCCTTAATTTGCAATAGAAGTTATTTATCAATAACTGACCAGAGCATTGTGTTCACTTAATTCAGATTTTATTGAGATTTGATAAATTTTCTTCTTACTTAAAACACAGGCTGAAAACAGCTGTGTAGTTTGGTCTGGCATCTGAGTGCAGAGGTATTGTAACGACCCACATGCAGAGATGAACAGAGGGAATTGCCTTGTATGTTAAATAACGAAATGAGACCCAGTAATAAGTCTGAGAATTATGTGATGCAGAGCCAGAGCTTTCTGGGCTGTGCTGTTGGTTGAAATTATTTCTCAGTTGAAATTACTTCTCATTGCCAGTGCTGTGTAGAGGGGTCTCTCTCATCTATGGATTCTATGGCCTTTACTAAGCAGAGCCCTACTTTGCTGTAAGTGATGCTAAAATAATTTACATCTGGTTTGTTTTCCCCTTCAGCTCCAGTTCAGACATTCTGAGAGATCTGGAAAGGCCTGAGACATGTTCAGCACCCTCTGACATGTAAGTAACCTATATGGGTGCAAACGTCCTTGCTGCTGATTTAGATCAGTAGTTCCTGGTTTGTGGAATCCCGTGTGCTTTGTGTTATACAATGGTAATATTTACATTTGGGTCTAGCTGTGCAAACTGGTGTACAAAGAACTGCTAAGAAACTGTCCAAGGATTCCTGAAGTAACCCAATGAGATGCATGAAGCTGGAGAGGAAATACAGGGATGTGTGGGGGCGTTGAAGGGACACAGCTATAGTGAAGTGTGGGATGGTGGAGTGTTGGGTCAGCTGAAGAGCTGTGTAGTTACTGTACAAAGAAACAGGAATGGAGACTGGTGGTTCTGTGAAAGCAGCATGATCTGCCCTGGCAGCTGAAAGTGCTTGATCTGGGATCTCTGAGTATCACATTCACTTGGGTAGTTGATCTCAGGGGTGTGATGAGAACCATGTTGTGTTTAATGCTCTGTCTGCTTCTTGAAGGGTATTTATGGCACAATTTTCTCTATTATCCATTAAATACATTTGTGGGCAATAGGTTGGGACAGCTCTTAAAATCCATGATGAATGACAGAGGTAATCTTTGGAACTCTCTTAAAGTGCCTGTTTAGATAATCTAATGGGTTTTAAGGAGCTTTAATGGAAACACTGGTAAGACCTTGATTATGGTGGTGTCAGAGGTCAGTGTTAGAGTACACCACTGGAAAACCAGAAAGTGATCATGAAGCCTTTCTTGCAGAGAGCAGCATTGCTCTGGGACGGTGAGCGGTGTTACTGGGAGGACGCTGGCAAGTGCACTTTGTTTTGTACCTGCAAGTGATTCCTGGGGATGGGCAGGAGCGTATAAAGTACTTGACTGTGCTTGTTGCAGATGCCAGTCTCTGTTCCCCTGATGATGGTGTGGTGCTGCTGCCATGTCCCAGAGTGAGCACCCACAGCTGTCTTTCACAGGCGTTTTTAGATCTGCTGCAGGATTTATGTTTGACCCTGATAAACAGGGCTCGGGAATCATCAGCACCCCTTGGTAACCATCTCATTGTGTAATTATCAATTACCTGTGATGTATTGTATCTCAGCTGGCTATTTCTCAGTGAGTTGGATCACGAGGAGTTGGGGTCCTGAATAGAAACCAATCCATAAGGATTTCTCCCTGGGCAAGCAAACCTTGTTATTATAAAAAGCACCACAAGATATGGGAGGGGATCCGACTCACCAAAGTACTGACATTTGCACATCTCTGTAGAAGGTCAAGTGCGTTTGCTTTGTGTTGTTAATATTGGTGACACTATGCCACGCGACCAGTGGATCACAGTCTAAGAGTACAAAAATGTTCTTACCTCAATTAAAATGAAAATTAATGTAAACCAAAGCTGAATCTGTTTTAAACCCCCTGAAGCAGTTGGTCTCGTGTCCTTACTGCATGAGGAGGTGTGTGGAGAGCCCATGGGGCTCCCAGGAGCCTCCTGGCTCACGGGGCACTTTGCAACGCAGCTCTGCTTCGAGGTTAACCTGAGGGATGAGTGCAGGGATGGAGGTGGGAAGTGGAGGCTACTGCTGGGAGGGAGAGGCCTTTGGTCCTCATGCACTATAGGAACCACACATGTAAGGGTTGTAGTGTTGAGACACAGGGAGGGTTGGGTAGGGTTACACATATGCATCGTCTCTTCCTCCCGTGCTCTGTGCTAATCCCACTGCTGCCTCCAGAGGTACAGTCTGGACCTCATCGTGCTGGGATTCATGCTGATCTTCCTGGACATGGCTGATGGTCTCAGATGCAGGAACTCTGTTTCCATCGTGGTGCTGAACTGAGCTCTGGAATACGAGTTGTTCCTGTTAGTCTCTGTAGTATGTATCTTGCAGTCAGCAGAGACATGGACTTTGGCCTTTGAGAGTTTTCCATTGTTATTTTCAGTTGTGAATTCCCAGTTTCAGCCAAGTGAATAGTCCCTGCAGGATGGATTCATCCTAGCAAATGATAAAAGAGTGCATTTTTAAGAATGTTTAATTAGTGATAGTTATTGGTGGCTGAGCAGTATCCTTCATGTCAACACTACGTGGAATTTTAAGCTCTGAGGCTGAATGATGGAAATTAGCTGCTTAATTTAAATATGGCTAGTTTAACATTTTTTCTTCAAAATTAACTCTGACTAAAAAGAAAACACTTCTTTGAGTTTCCAGTGGAAAATTCTTTGTCCATACATGAGAAGAGCATCTGGCGAAGAGCCTGTTTGAAGATGGGAGTCCCATGTGCTTTCCTTCTTGGGTAACCATGACCAAAGCCCCTCGTCCCTCATGTGTGGCTCTGTTTCAAGTTGACTTTTTCTGATATAACATGATCATGGCTTCATCAGCACCAGGGGCTCTTCTCATTTAGGGACAAGGAATTTGAATGGCTGCTGCTGCTTCCTGTTCTTGGTGGTGGGAGGAGAGGCACCATGACTCCCTGGTTCCTGCGGGCTCAGGGTGGATGGGATGGTTCCTGGGTGCTGCCATCTTCTTGGAACAAGAAGACACAGCAGTTTTCTTTACACCACCACCAGTACCACGTACCTGCACGTGTGCCTCCTTACTGTGCCTTATTACAGCCTTCAGGATCTGCCATGCTTAGAGCATCTTTAAAACCATATTTTCCCTTTTTCTTTTCTTTTCAGCAGCAGTTTTCTGGGTCTGAGGGTTATCAAAAGAAAGTCGCGTCGGCCCCGAATGCCAGAAAATGATCGGCTGCTTCCCAAGAGTAAGAGAAAGAAGAGCTAGTGCTGCAGCAGTGGGACACCCAAACCATGCAGAAGGCTTACCCAGAGACATGCTGCTTTGCTTATCCTGGTGTCAGTGTATCTGGGTACTGAATAAAATGCTTATTTTTCACATAACTATCATTTAAACTGCCTTAAAATAACCATATTGGTGTGCTGGTGTTCTTTATTCACAGCACTGTGGGCCATCTGACTCTGGGATGGGGTAAAAGTTACCTGGCTCAGCTAGGGGGAGGTGTGGGGGGAGCCGAGGGACAGGGTGCCCCTGGCACTTGAAGAATACAAGAGAAAGTGTTGTCGTTGAAGCTGTGCTGTTCAATGGACAAAAAGCCCTAAGCTTTGGAAATGACTTTTTCTTCTGTTCATTCACTCAAACTGTTTTCTCCAAGCAGAAAGGGCTTGGGCCCTCTTTGCTGTGTGTTTCCAAGGGTTTCCTTCTGCCAGCCTGGCCCAGAAGGTGAGGAGGTGTTAACCTTCTTAGCAGTGTTTTCATCTTGTGCAAATCTTGTGAATGCAAACCCTGCTGTTGTCATCTGCAGCCAACCACAGGGCTGTGGTGGGCTGCCCCCAAAGAGCTGTGTTCAGTTAAAATGGAAACCAAAGTGTTTATTTCTTAAGCACACCTGCTTTGTTCTTTGCCAATACAAGCCGTGGGTGTTTATTTTTTGCATTGATTTTGGTATTTAGAGTTGCCCATTGTGTGGTCAGCGTGGCCATTGGGCTGGTGCCTGCGCTCTGCTGTGTGATGTTGGATGCCACATCTGCACATCCCACCAGGCTGCTGACCACCCCTGGGGACCCACAGGGATGGGACGGAGCAAATCCCTGTGCTTCTGCCCTGTGTCCCATGTCCCAGCTGCTGTGGCTGCCCTGGTGGTTTTACAGCTGTGCTGTGCTGGCTGTTCACAGTGTGTGTCCAGAACTCAGGGGAGCAAGGAGGTACCGAGGTGCAACAGTGTGAGTATTGGTTGGGTTTGTCAGCTCCCAGATACCCCTTGGTGTGCTTGCTGTTCTGTCACTGCAGCTTATGGTTTGGTGAATCACAGCCTGTTTGCACTGTGTGCTCGGGCTGATGCAGAGCCACACATCGTGGTTTTGAAAGGTGACCTTTCCGTGCATCTGTTGCCAAATGCTCTGGTTTTTGCTGGGATTTTTGTGCCTGCCAGAATAGAGCTCAGAAAAAGGGAACCTTGAGGCCCAACCTCCTTCCAAAGCACTTCAAAAGGTGCCTTTAATGAAAAGGAAAAAAATTGCCTGAGGTATTTCTCAGAGTTTGACCTTTTCAGCAATGCCCTGAAGATTTTTGTAGCCTAAATGTCAGCCATGATACAAGACAGCACGGGCAGAAACACCCTTAAATATCCCCCAGCTCCAGCTCACACCCAGCCCTGCTGGTAGCTCCCTGCTGCCTTTGGCTGCTGGCACAGACCGCCAGTGCCAAGGGACAGGGATGGGGACAGGAAGGTGGCTGTGTCTGCTGTGGTGTCTCTCCCATACATATGGTTCTGTGAGGCCTTTTGAATATTTTTTTAATAGTTGCATTATTAAATACTTAATGCACCTCCTGATTACAGCTGAGCAAATAATTCACAGTGAGTGTTTAGAGATGTTCTCTAGGGAGGTTTAACCATGTTTTTTCTCACAGAGCTGACACGTCTACCCCACAAGCAGTTCTTTATTGTTCATGTTGGTTCAGTGCGTTTTTAAATGTTGAATTAGCTCTTGCTGTAATGATCAGTCCTCAGGCAGCCCCTTGTAACCCACTCACCGTGACACTGGAAGCTGAGCTCCACTCCTGTGCTGCCAGAGGCTCTGCCTGGACATTCCATCGTCAGCGGATGGCAGAGTTGGTCTGCTGGGAATACCTGTGTGCTCTCCCTCACTGGTATCTGCTGTTCTCCCTCTTGTGCTGCCCAGAGATGAGAGTGAAAGACCCTGACTGCAGCTGAGGGGGTTTCAGTGGAGCCTGGAAGGTAAGAGGGATGCTGAGGCATGGCCCACAGGATCTCCCATCTCCTCGCTGCTACAGGTGAGCATCACCCATGGAGCAGTGGGCACAGTGAGTGGGGCTTCCCCTGCTCTGGTGCAACTGCATCTGCTCTGCAGGAGGGAGAAAATGCATCCCAATGCTTCCAAGGCTCTGGGTGTTAGAGGGCTGGCAGGGCCCGGTGAGGAGTGGTGATAATCACTGCTTGTGCATGTCAGACATCCTCCGGGCATCCCAACAGCCACACCAGGCTTTCACTGCCGCAGGCAGAGCGATTGGTAATACAAATGACTGAAAATTACAGAAAAAAGGCCAATTTACAGTAGCTGGGCATGAATCCCAGTTGAAACCACAGCAAGTTGTTTCTGCCACAGATAATCTTCACCCTGTGGAGCTGCCAGGCCCTCGGGTGTCCTTCCCACGGCGCTGCTGCTGGGGCGCCCAGGTGGTGCCTTCCTCAGCTCCATGGGCAGATCCCTCTCTGTTGCCACCAGTAGAGTGGGAACTTGAGCAGAAGAGGGGCTGGTGGCTGGAGGGACAGACCAGGACCTGCCCGTGACACACACGGCAACACCCGAGGCCACTGTGAGGGGCTTGAAGAGCAGTGAGATGTGGAACCAGAGTGCCAGGAGCAGCGGCACTGGGTGCTGGGCTGCTGAGCCCAGGGCTGCTCGTGGCCAGCTGGGCTCCCTGCTCCTGTGTCTGACAAAGCTGTTAATTATCACCAGGACTTCAGCAGCAGCATCCTTGTACCCAGCACACATTGGGGATGGTTTTTTATTTTTTCAGTGCTGCTGGGTTTGCTGCTTGGCTGCTCTATTTGGTACCATTCATAACAGCAGCTGAAGGATGGGTATTTATTTCAGTGAAGCTCTTAATGACTGCAAAGGAAATGACTTGCCAGTAATTATAAATAGCTGTAAAGCCAAAGACATTGCAGGGATTCATTCACTGCTGAGACGTGGGAGTTTTTCTCATGAAATGTCATCTTGCTCAGAAAGATTCCTTAAAACACCTCACCAGGAGCAGGGCCAGGGCAGGGTCCGGGCACCCCTCGGCTCTCCTGGGGAGGACCCTGGTGAGGAGGGTCAGGGGGACCCGAGGCATCACCCTGGCCATACTGCCAGTCACCACAGCCTTGGTGGGAGCCCAGAGCCAAGCTGTTGCTGGTGGGGGAAGGAGCTGGTCCCAGGTGTCTAGAGGTGGGACACGGTGACCACAAAGGAAATAATTTATTAGCAAATGCGCTGGTAAAGAAGCCACAGTGACAAACCACGTGGGGTTGGGTTTGGGCAGAAGCACAGCCATGTGGCAGGGACTCGTGAGCACTGGGTGGTGGATGGGAGCCACCAGGGACTCATAAAATCATCACCAAGCAGCTTTGGGGCATTGCAGTACTGGGAGATGCTGCAGTGACCAGGAGCCTTCTTTTGCAGCTGTGTTTCTGCAGGAAACCAGAGCTTTCGAGGTGTGGCTGACCTTGTGCAGTAGGAGTTCTGGTTGAAAACCTGTGAATGTGGGAATTGGCTTTTCCTCAGCCCATGTGCCTGATCTGAGCACGTGGAGTGTGACCACAGAAACTGTTTGATTGTTCCAGTTATTGTGCACATCACCCTGTACCTGCTGAGCCTCTGAGCACCTGCTCCTGACCCAGCCAAACCCTAGAGTGTTCTCAAACGCTGGGGTGACCAGTGCCATACTGCTTTGCCATAACTGCTGTCCTGGAAAGGCAAATTTCCTCCTCGGGGAGTTTTTCCACATGGCAGGAGCATCCAGCAAAACCTGGAGCTGCAGAGAGCATCAGAGGCTGCCGTGGTGTTGGTGATCCTCTCATCCAAACTCAGCTGTTGCTGACTCCTTGCTGTGCATCACTGGGTGAACTGGGAAACCTTTTGTGTTAGAGGAGCAATAATATTGCCAAGAGCTTTCTCCCAGCAGTGTCCAACAACCCTGGCTGCTGCTGGGTGGTGGCTTGGAAAGATGTTTGTATGCGGGGGTGAAGCATCATCCTGTGCCATCTTTGATCAGGGAACTCGTGTGGCTGCAGGTGGTTATTTTTCCACTGAAAATGAGCCAGAGTGCTGTGCTGCCACACCAGTTGGAGTGTTAGATAGTGGAGCAATTACTTAGTGTAATAGGGGAGAGACAGAGCAGCTATGGCATGTTAAACACAGCCATGAATCAAACAGGTTTGCTGGCAACCTGTTGAGATTCATTTTTATATCACTTATTGTTGAAGTCATTGTTTAAGTCTAAAATGTTTATCTTTGCTGGAGGCAGATTTGGTGTTCACTCAGTGTCTCTGTTGTAGGATCTGCACTGGTGTACGTACTCACAGACCTCGGGGCTTAGGAAACTCCTGTGGGATCTTCCACAGGAGATGGGTGTGCCACCTCCTCCCACGGCAGCTTTGTGAGCCCCTGGGGTCGGTCCCTTTGGAGCTGTGTGGCACATGGGACAGCCACGGCTCCACACTCCTGTGTGCTGATGAGCACGAGCTGTGGGGACACGCGGGACACTGGCATGGGACAGGGTTTGCTCCCTTCCGTGATGAGCTATAGGTCAGTGCCAGGGTGGGGGATTTTGCTGGTGGATGTGATAAACCTGAGTGGGGTGTTGGGATGTTGCTGTGGAGGTGTGGGTGGGGGCTGTGGAACCGACAGCCCTGGAAATCCAGAGACCTGAGAAAAACACATGGATCTGATGGCTTAGTGCCTCTTGTTCCTGTCCCGGTGGTGCGGGGTGCCCTCTGACCTCAGGCACGGCCTTTGCTGCCGGTGCCTGCCAGTCCCCTGGGTGCCATAAGGAACTCCTCCGGGGTTGCTCACTGCACATGTCTCACCAGCCCTAAATCCACATAAATGGGATAACGTAAGGGAAAAAACAACACTGGCGAAGGAAACGCGGTGTCCTGGGACACTGTCCTGTCCCCCTGCTCCCTTGGGCAGCTCCGCTCCTCCGTCATGAGTCAAGGAGCAACTGGGGAGCAGTCAGGGGCTTGTGAGTGACCGGGCTGGGGACAAAAGTCACAGCGAGGAGGAGCAAAGGCAGTGCTTACAGGGGTGATGGCCAGCAAGGCGATGATGTGATGATACGCTGCCTCCTGCCCCGGCAGCGCCTGCTGAGCATCTGCTGAGCATCCCTGCACTCTGCAGAGCCCAGCTCTGCCCCAGCCCACACCCCAACCAGGGTGGTGAAGGCAGAGCAAAGCACAATGGTGATGTTGGAGTGGGTAACCTTAAAGCAGGTTACCTCAGTCTCTGTTCACTTTTTCAGTGGGTTGGTTTTTAATGGCGTTACTCACATTTTATAGTCCCCCCCCTGACGACTGCCTTGTGCTGGGCTTGTTGGCGTGGGGCCCGGGGGACCCTCTGCTCCTGTCCCCTTGGCCATCCAGACCCTCCTCAGGCACCCCCGGAGCAGGGGGTCCCACGCTGGACCCCGCTGGGGTGATGAAGGAATGGCAGAAGCCCTGGTGAACCAGAACTCTCACCAGTAGCAGGGGCAGTGGGGGCTGCATGAGGGGGTTGTGACCAGAGAGCTTTGGGAATCGTGGCTTTAGGCAGAAAATCCATTCTGGAGGAAATTAATTTAGTCACGGAGCAGTCCCTCAGGCCAGGCCAGGAAGGCAACACTTGAAACAAAATAATCACAAAGGCAGTAAAATACACACACACACACTGGGTCTCCATTCCTTTCCTAAAAGATCTGATTTGGGCAGAGAACAGCACTGAGGGCCCAATTGTTCCTGTCTTTGTTTTGATGTTCTGTGTCAGGAATAATGGAATAGCAGCTGTGTTTTGGAGATACTTCGGAGTCTAAACAAGATGGAAAATGATTTAATTCTCTGAAAATTGGTATAGGATTGGGCGATTTGAAAATTTTCCATCTCAACTTTTATCACAGGGGAAAATTTATTTTCCTGCTTAATGAAAGCTTTTACAGACAGTATTTGCTTGCTTTAACTAAAGCTGACTTTTTTTCCCTTGACTTTCCAGCTCTGTTGTCTGATTTCATTTTTCACATTTTGGTGGTTCACCTGTTTCAAGATACAGACTATTTTTTCTGTGCATGTTTATTCACCAGTGTTACAGTGGGCCTTTCAGCGGGGGCCTGAAAGGCTTTAGCTCAGTGCTGAAGCAGTGAGTGTTTGTCCTGTTCCTCGGGGCTGGCTCAGGGTGACAGAAAATGACAGCAGGAAAACTCTTTTTGACTCTCCATCAGCTGTGGGGCAGGTGTGTCACAGGTACATCCCTCTCGGGCCAGCGGAGGTGGATGGTGGCAATAAGGACACTGGACCTGGCATCCCTAAATCAGGTTGTGATCCCAATGGATCTGCCCAGGCACGGGTAGAGACGGGCAGGTCAGGGTCTCCACGCGGGGCATTTGACAGCCTCAGGTCAGAGACTGCTGCTGCTCCTGCAGAGCCAGGCTGGGCTTTGGCTGCTGGTGGGGTCAGTGGCTGGACAGGTCAGGCTGGCACACTGGTCCCCTCTTGTCTCATCACCAGGGCTGATGACTTCCTGACACAGATGGTCGAAGAGCCAAGGAGGAGAGGTGTGTTGCTTAACCTTGTGCTAACACATGAAGATCACCTGCTCTGGGTGAACCTGCTTCTGGGGGGGAGGTTGGACTGTGACCTCCAGAGGTCCCTTCCAGCCCCCACCGTGCTGTGATTCTGGGATCTGGAAATACTCTGGTGACGCTGTGAGCTCGGTGAGCATGCTGGGTCTCTGTGGTTAGAAGAACCCTTTTTTAGGTTGACATCTGGATCGTGTCTCTTTTTATAGCCAGGCGGCCGCGCTGCTGCGGCTCCCAGCCCGCGCCCAGCGCCTGCATGGGTTCAGCGCCACCGTCACGCGCGGCACACAAGGACATGTTTTGCTGTTTCCCAGCACAGAGAACCTCTCTGGGGGCTGCTTGTTGGCGCTGGCTCTGCTCTCCCCACGGGAGCCGGGAGCAGCCCCGCTGTGGCTGGGACGGGCTGTGCTCGGTGTGTGCTGCGCTGGAGCCTGGGCCGCTGCCGCCGCCGCACTAGGGCTGCACCCGTGGGTGCCCAGAAAGGCAGCAAGGGTGACCTGCTGCACAGACATGTCTTCAGGATGCACCATCCCCACTGCTGGAGATGGCTGTGGAGCTCCGGAGGGTCAGGCTGGGCTGCAGTTGGGGCTGGGAGGCCGTGGGAGGGGGTTCGGTGTTCGGGTCAGTGTGGCAAAGCCCCCCGGCTCTCCCCATGTCTGCTGCTGCCAGCCAGGCTCCCAGCTTGCCTGCTCCATGGTGGATCAGCCATTCCTCATCCCCAGGCTTGGGAATGCCTTCAGTGGGGGACCATGACACACTGGGCTCCTGTCCACATTAGTGACCGTTAATCATGAGCTGGCTGATTTCCCTTTACCTTGATAACGGATGACAAACCCCAGCTTGGGCTCAGTGTCCATTCATGCCTACCAAGGCACCTCTGGCTGTAGCTGCTTTGGCCAGGGAGGGGTGGATTCACCTGGGGACAACCCCATCGCTGCCCTGATGGAAGGGGCCTGGTGTCAAAGCCATGAATATTTCCAGATGCATAAGGAATAATGACTGTGTATATATATATACACAAATAAATCATCTTCATTTGGGCTCAGATTGCATCAGTGGAAATTGCTGCACATGTAACAGCTCCTCTGCTCTGGGGCTTTTAGAAAAATTGCTGCTCTCCGGTACTCATTGTGTTGGCTTTCAAAGTGACAGTTGTACATGAGCAAAATTAATTTGAGGTTTGGGAAGACAAAAGCCAAACCAAACCACATAAAACAGAGTGAAAAAATGATGCTTATGTAGCTTATTCTGCTGGAAGGATCTTTGTGACCAGACCCCTCTGTTCATACCTGCTGGGGTGGCTCTGTGGGAGCCCATGTGAGGAGATTCCAACCCACCGCAGACCAGGGACATGTTCTCCAGTGCACAGCTCCTGCCTGGTGTTAACACAAGTTTGAAATTGAGATTTTTGATCATCAGCAGTATTAATTTTGATATTGGGATTTTTCCCAGTCGAAGCCTTTCTTTATGAAGCAGCTGTTTAACTTCTGTCAGCCAAGCACCTGGGTGCAGTGTCCGTGGTGGGCGCTGTTGCGGTGGGATCGTCCCATCTGGCCGTGTTTGGCACGACCGGGTGCAGAGGCGCTGCAGGGACCGATGGTTCCATAGGAATATCCCTGTGTGCAGCCACACGGAGCAGGGGTCAGCCCTGCTGGGGAGGGCAGAGACTGAGAGCCAGCGAGGTGACCAACACATGAGATGGGAAAGCGGAGTGTGACACTGCGTGGGGTGCGGTGCATGGGGACAGGGGGGGAGTGGGTGTCTTGGTGAAAGCTTCATGTGACAACTCTGAAAGTGCCTCTGAACCTGTCGGGTGTGTGCTGCGGTTTGGGCTCACCTTTCGTGTTTTGCATAGGTGGTTTTCATAGCAGAGCAGGTACTCTGGAATTTGAATGCTGTGCTGGGGCAGGAGCTGATGCTGAACCCCCCCTGCGGGCACTGGGCAAGCCCAGCACTGCTCCTCCGTGGCTCGGGAGGCAGAAGGGAGGGAAGGAAGATGTTTTGTTCCCAGCCCAGCGGTGGAGGAGTTGCTGTGAGTGCTCTGGGGGAGCGGATCTGAATTCAGAACGATCCCAGCAAATTGGTGAGTAGGCTCAAAATCAATCACTGAAATTAAATGAAGAGAAGGACAAATTATCAACTTCAGGAAGGGGAAGGTAAACACATTACTGCAAATGGGGAATAATTGGCGAGGCAGAAAAATTCACATCAATGTAGCTGGGCTTCATTTTCAGAGCGAAACCTCCCTGCTGCCCGGGTTAATGATTGGGCCCAGCAATGCATTCCTGGAGCGGGGACGGGGGGGATGCTGGGCAGGGCTTTGTGTGGGGGTGATGGCAGGGCACAGTGCACACCCTCCCTCACCCCGCGGGTGCTGCTGGGCTGATGCAGGCACACACACGTGTACTTGCACACCCATGGACCCAATCACCTTGAGCAGGGCTGTGGTCCCTTCTGTACCACTCCGTGTGGGTTTTGTTGAAGTAGTGATGAGCAGCAAAGTTGATTCCCATTCATTTACATATGTAAGTATATTAACTGCATAATTTATACATGAGTGTGTATTAAAGTGAGCAGACATGTATTTCAGTTTTGTTCTGGCTCCTGTTACCATAACAAGGTAAGCTGTTATGCCTAAACCTGAGTGCCTCATTTCAATGGCTGGAAGTGTTTTCTCCTGCAGCCCTTTGTGTTGGATCCTGCAGCACGGGGCCAGCGCTGGCCTTACAGGAATGGTTCATACCTACGTGTATGAAAATATCTGGATAATATTTACAGTATGAAGTTATACAGACCTACAGCAAAAACCAAACAAAACAAGTAGTAAAATTATTATATAACCTCCCAAAGCTTGAAACTTAAGTCTCCTTGTTAAAGAACATCCGTCTGTATATTCCCACCATCCTGTATCAGGCCAGCTTGTTATTTCCAGGGTCTGTGCAGGCTCCATTGATTTTTATGGGCTTTCAGGCCATAATGGGATGAAGCAAGAAACATTTCAGCATGAACAATGTCATTCTGGAGACGTGTAGAAACCCCTCAGCCAGGCAGGTTCGGTTCCTGCAGGGCACCGAGCAAAGCACCAGTGTGTCTTCAGAGGCTCTGGTGGGGACTGGTCCTTGCACACTAATGGTAATGATTGTGGAAATGGGTGCAGGTTTAATGCCAACAAAGTCAGGTTCTTTTTTGGGACTGTATCTACAAAAGTTGACTGAGCACGGCCTGGGCTTCTGCACTGCTCAATGCCAAAGGCCACCAGAGCAGAGGCTGGCAGTTTGCAAGAGGCAGAGGGTTTCTCTGAAGGGAATGGTTTGTATCCCATGAACCTCACAGCCACACCATGTAAAAGGGTCTTAACACTGAGTTCTCTGAGTCAGCTCAGTGCTCCCAGATAAACAAAAAGAAGGGAAAGAAGAAATGGTCTTGATACATGGCATGAACTCTTCTTCTACAGCAAATGCTTTCTAAAGCTTGAGACTGCAGCATCCCAGTTGTTCCTCCCTTCCCCATTTGCCTGTGTGCAAGCCAGCTCTCCTGGCTCCTCTTTCCTTCCCAGCAAGGCTTTGGTGACGTAGTTTCCAAAACAAAACACACAAGTGATCAGAACAGCTCTGAGCAGAGCCCCAGCGAGCTGCTTTGGGCGCTAGCAGAGCAGGAATACTTGAAGTGACAATGGCTTCGGCTGTGTTTTTCCATGACTTTATAGGTTACAGTCAATCTGAGGACCAGCTCTTGTGTTTATTTATTTAATTATTGATTGATTTTATTTCTTTTTACTAACAAAAATAAATGGCATGGCCGAGAGCATGGCTTAGGCAGTCAGATGAGGTAACTGGTGATATGGCATTACTGAAGAGTGTAACAGTATTCACCAAGCCTCTTAAAAGGACAAGTAGCACTATAGCATGTTATCACTAACCAGAGAACTCTTTAACACACACATTTTGAATGTCTCTGGGACCAAGTAATTTTGTGCATCACTTGGATTTCCATGTTTGTTGCCAAAGGCTTGTTGACTTAAGTATGGTACATTTTACACTATTTACACTCAGTGTGTGTTCCTCTGAAAATCATTATACCAGCTGGATAGCTATGTGGGAATTTTATATTGTACATGGGGATTTACTTGTGCACATTTAAGAAACACAGGGAAACACTCATCATTCTCTCTACCCTTAGTGTATTCCCAAGCCCTATCTGAAGCCCATGGCACTCAGCAGATTTTTATTGAAGCACTAACGTGCCTTTTCCAGGGAGATGTGTGCATGGGACTGCACATTTTTGGTGAATTTACCAAAGCTTGGCCTCTTGCAGACTGAGTGCAGGGGTGAGGACTAGGAAGAAATTCTAGGATAAAGAGAATTTCCCATGCAAAAGCAGCCAGATAAAATATCCTGGCTTTCTAACTCGCAGTGCCTGCTATGGGCCACATCCATACACAAGAGTTCATGAGCGGCTGCAACTCCATCTGTAAAACAGTGGCCTGGACTTGAAGTTTTGCCAGACCTCTTCTGTCATGGGGGCTGTAAAGTTGGGATTCAAGAGAGCTATTGGAAAAACAACTATTTCAGATGCAGCAGTAAATTGAAATGCAATTAAATTTAGCTTTCTGTAGCGTTTGTGTTTTTGATTATTCCAAAGCATGTATTTTTAAAATAAAAATATTTCCAACTCCATGGCATCACTGAGTTTTTAAAGCTGGAAGGAGCTGGGGATGACTCAGAAACCCTTTCATTCTCACAAGATTCTTCACTTGAAAATCGCATGAATGTTTGTTTTATAATTACAGGGCAGCTGCAGCTTTGCCTGAATAAGGACGGAGGGGCCGAGGGGGGCTGTGAGCATCTCCTGCTGCTGCAGATCCATGAGCATCTCCTGCTGCTGTGAGTCCGTGAGCATCTCCCACTGCTGCAGGGCCAGCGCAGGGGGTGGCACCAGGAGCTGGATGTTGTCCCCAGCCCGCAGTGTCCGCCAGTTTGGTGTAGGTGGGACATTTTGCTGCAGCAGTTCTCTTTGCTATCTTCCCTCTGCAGGCAAAGGGAGTGGCAAGTAAAACCTTACGGCTGGATCCTCTCACCCACCCATGATGGGACCCTGGTCACAGCCATTCGAAGCCCATGGAGAAGGTCATGTTATTTGCTCAAATTAACATTTATAGATTCAATGAAGTGAACCCTTAGGGCAGCTGGAAGTCACAGGGTGAGGTTTTTTTTGACTGGACTTGGTGTTTTTCAACCAAATTTCTCCCCTTTGGTGAATCTTTTGGGCTTACTAAAACAAGCATGTTAGCTGCCAAACTGAGAGCCAAAGAACAGGGTCATCAATGGGATGAGTTGGATATTGCATAACCAGTGAGGTCAGTGCCAAACCCCAGTGAATGATTCTGTCCCCAACCTGCCCAGAAGAGGAGAAAAACTTTGTGTGGATGGGGATGCTGTCAGTCCTGGTTCCCCTGGACAGTGGGAGGACTTTGGATGTCTTGGCAAGTAACAAATCAGTTGAGGCTCCCAACGAAGCTCTGGCTGAGTTTGTTCTGAGGGCAATAGCTGCTAGGGAGGCTTCAGGCTGGGTAGAAGACAGGAAAGCCATGGTCATGGGGACCATGGGGCCACCCCACCGTGGCTGGGGGGGTACACGTGCACCTGTGACACACAGCAGCATCTGCACCTCTCTTGAAATTCCGTCCCCTCTGTGATGGGGAGGGGTGACACTGCAGCCTCCTCCCATGAGAACGCAGAGATGTTCCCTGATTCTGCTCTGGATGTGGGGCTTGGCTTTGCCTGCTGTGACCAGCCCCTGGCTCCCGGCTCCTGTCCCAGCTCCTCCGCCAGTGAGGCAGGGAGGGCCCTGCCCCTGCAGCAGGGTGTGAGCAAAGAGCAAGGCTGCAGCCAAGGCACTTAGAGTAAAACTAATGAAAACCTTCCGTGACAGCCTTTCAGCTACGAAGTTCAGTCCTCGAGGCGTACGATCCCTCACCTCCACAGCACGCGGCTCACTCCTGCGCTCCTGAGTCAGAGCAGAGTGCTGGAAAACGCAGCCCTGGGAACAGTTTGGCATTGGCAAGGGGACAAACAGGATGAATCCTAGGAGAGCTCTTCCCCAGCCCAGCATTTGTGATTCACTGTTGAAATAAACTGCATTCTGCAGTTACACACCACTCCGAGGCGTCCAGCTGCCGCACGTCTGAGCCACACAGTTGGCATGAGGCTGCTTTCTGTGTTAGAAGTAGCTCAGTCCTGGTCTGTGGGGAACTGGGTGCCTGGGTGGTTATGAAGGATGCTTTGTCTGAGGGCAGAGGGGAACGGAAGCTGCTCTGTCTCACCTGAGGCAAGGGTCTCACCAGCACTGCTGCTCCAGCCGCGTCCCAGAGCAGATTTACCATCTCTTGGTGCCCTGTGAGATGCTAAAAGAGCCACACAGAAGCCAAAGGCAAACCCTCCTTGACTACACTGGAGCCAGGATTTCACCCCTGGTCACCTCCTCCTACAGAACTCTCCCAAAAAGGGCAGAACAATGAAAAAAAAGCATTGCACATGGTGAGTTGTGATCCTCAGCGATTCCCACAGCCGTTTTATTGCCTGAAGAAGGAAGAACGTGAACCCTGGAGGGAAGAACTTGCCAAAGTATTTAACATTTCTACGTCTTGCATGGAGCTAAAGGTTCCCAAAAATCTTTAAAAATAACTGCGGAGATGTTTACTCAAGGCCTAAGGCTAGGCTAAGCAGAGTTTGAGATGTGGCTTTTGGGGGAATGAGCACAGGGGAATGAGCACCAGCGTGGTGGCTTCTGTTGGTGGAGCCTTTTCAGCTAGAAGGCCTGGAAGGGACTCCGTGGCTGCTGTCGGAGGGGGAGTTGAGTAGGGGGGGCTCAGGGGCTTTGATGTTCTTCTGAGTACCCTTCCCTGCACCCTCAGGTCCGTGTTTCCCTCGTTGGGAAGCTGGGACCGGGGAAAGACAGTGAGATGTGCTGCTGAGCTAGGGGCACCAATGGCAAAAGATGTCAAATGTAACTACGTTTTTGTGTTGTTTTGGGGTTTTTTTTGTTTTATAGAAATGGATTCAAGAGGCTCTAAAATAATCCTCTTGAGAGGAAAAGAAAAAAGCCTTCAGTGGTTGTTGTTTTACCTGCCCAGGAATGCTGGTGCTGGCTGAGGCTGTGCCGGTGGGTGCGGTGGGAGCTTTGCTGTGACCACAGCTCGGGCGCTGGGATCCAGTTCCCCCTGGCACTGGGACCCCCAGGGCAGAGCGGGTCCCCGCGCCCTGAGCAGAGCCCTGAGCCCCCAAGGCGCTTCTCGAGCCGTCCGGCACTCCCAGCATCTCCCAGCAACAAAGAGCGTTCCTCCTGCCGCCGGGCGCGGGGCTCGCTGCCCTCCCACAGCCGCACACCGGGAACACCGCGTCTGGCCCCGCCGCCCCGCACCTGCCCGGGGGTCTCTGCTCCCCGCACCCCGGGGGCTGCCGGCACCGGGGCTCAGGGCTGTGCTCGACAAGAGGTGAGCGCGGCGCGGGGACTCCCCCCCTCCGCCTGTCCCCTGCCCCCCCGGGCTGCCCGCCGGGGGGCTCTGGGCTGAGGGCAGC
>VZRW01013326.1:712213-755475 GCA_013398125.1 Aegotheles bennettii
CGGCTGCCGCTCATCTTGGGGGCATAACCGAGAGGGGAGGCAGGCGGGCAGGGTGCTTGCTGCACAGCACCCAGGGGTGCACCCGGGAGGCACCAGCAGATCAAAGGCTGTGTGAGGGAGCGTCGCCTGCTTAAGAAAATGTTTATTTTTCTCCACATAAGATGCCAGAAAGAGTGTGCCCTGGCAAGGGATGGTATGTTTATACTTGCCTAGATGCTGCTGAACCCTGAGCAGGCACCCTGCCGTGTTCTGCCCCTGCATTGCATCCCAGAGCACGGCAAGATGCAGATTTTGGGTGTTAGCAGATGCCCAGCACTTGCTCTGCCACCTCTGCAGGGTTCAAAGTCTGCTGCGGTTTGGCCTGTGTCAGGCTGTAAAAACAAACTGAAGCAGCCCTCTTTTCCTGGTTGGTAAAGTGAAAACCAGCGAGGTCCCACCCTGCTGTTACTGATCCACTGCAGTAGCTTCCTACACGGCTCTTCCTCTCTTCATAAAAAAACTTCAATACAATACTCAAGGCAAGTGAAGTGCAGGAGCTGCACCCTTGCCCCAATCAGGGCCAAGTGGAGTGGCAGGAGAGGGCTGGGGTCCCCCGCTGCTGCCCACCACTTGGCCCTGCTCCCCCTGGCCCCAGCCACAGTCTCACCCTGTCCCACACCCTGGCTCTGCTGAGCATCAGGTGTCCCCTTGGGTGTCCCATCCCCATGGCTGCCATGAGGCAGGGACAGTGTTCAGTGGCTCTTCTGCCCTGGTCTCTGGTGGTCCCCCCTTTGCTGGCCAGGCAAACCTACAGCCTCTGGGAGTGTGGGCTGGAGCTACAGGTTGTGGTTCAGGTGTCGGCGTCAGCACCGGGGATCCTTCACAGAGATGGGTTTAAGTGAGGTTTCTGCTCCCCACACATCACGGATAATTTACCTTGCATGTGGCATTTTGAGCTTTGAGTCAAAGTTGGCTTTAAGCATCCGTGAGGGTGATGGTGAGGCTGTGAGACAGAGTAGCTCTGTTATATTGTTACCTTGGGAGCTGAGCCGTGGGCTGTGAGTGATAGCATCTGTCTGTCTGTGGGAGTTGGTGGGCAGTGCTCACTCCACCCCATTGCACTCCTACAGGCGCTCTGCTGCAGAGGCCACGCTGCCCTTCCCGGCACAGGCTCCAGCCTCTGCCCGCCCCCCCGGCAGGACAGGTCCCCGGCCCCACTGCAGGGGGGTGTTCAGAGCCTGGGGAGAGGGAGTGCCTGCGACAGGCAGAGCTTGCTCCTCGCAGCCCCTCTCATATCTCTGCACCCCTGCTGAGGAGGGCAGGGATTCACACCGAAGAGCTGCCCTGGAGTGAGCTCCATGAAATCCAGTTTCTCTCCCTCAGAGAGAGAAGAGCTGAGTCAGCCATGGCTGGGGCTTTTTAAGTGGATAGAAATGCTGTGATATATTTCAGGCCTAGTGCCCGGGCTTTGTAAGCTGCTCCCCATGGATTCCTTTTAGCATATGCTTGAAATTAAAAGTGGTTGGACCAGACATCACTAGAGCAGGAATTATGCCTGAGTTGGTTAAAGGTGAATTTGGAAGCTAGTTTTTGTTATTCACCCTTCTAGTATAAAAACTGTGAGTGGATTTTGCAGAGTCAGAAAGGGACCAGACCCAGCCCAGCCCAAGTACGCATCCTTACTGCTGGCATGTCCCCTGGGAGAGCAAGGAGGTGAGGAGATGGGCTGAAATCATGGGGAGCAGAATGAGGGTTCTGTCCGGTGTACGTGGAAATTAATCCAGGGGGAGAAAAATGCTACTGACCCTCAGGGCTGGGAGAGCACGGATGGGGCTGGCTGGTGGACACTGTCCTGTCAGATGGGTTTTGGTGGTGGGGACAGTCCAGGAGCAAGGGACACCTTGGTGCTGGGGGGACCGTGGCTTCCCTACAGGCTGAGTCAGCCCCAAATTGGCCACTGGTGGGGAAAATGAGCCAACTGACCCTTGTTCCCAGTCCTGCTCTTTGTCAGGGCAGCTCTGAGGGGCTGTGTGCCCGCCTCCCCTTTTTGGGCACAATAATGGCAAACTGTGCAGATGATGCTGAGGCAGCTCTGCTTCTGCCCGAGGCATTGCTAGGGTAGTGCCAAGCAGGCAGCAGTGCAGGAGCTGAGCAGGTCAAACACAGCTCTGCTGGGTGAAAACACCTAAACCCAAGTTGCTTAGACCCAGACTTGCTTCTCCCCTCTTTATTCACCACTTATTCTTTACTGATGTTCTGGCACGAGCGTGGGAGGTGGCGCCACAACACTGGTGGGGCTGGGGGCTCTTGGCAGAGCTCACTGCAGCACCCACCTCCCCCCGGGCAGTGGTTCTTGCTGTCTGTGCTGTGCCCTGACGTGGCTGCACTTTCTGTCCTGCAGCCTCCCCCTTCATCATTGCCATGCTCCTGGCCAGCCTCAACAGCTGCTGCAACCCCTGGATCTACATGCTGTACACGGGGCACCTCTTCCACGACCTGATGCGGCGCTTCCTCTGCTGCTCCACGCACTACCTGAAGTCACAGCCTGCGTGCGACCTCAGCATCAGCAAGAAGAGCAGCTCCTCCTCCTTCATCCCCAGCTGCAAGAGCACGAGCCAGAGGAGCTTCATGCAGCCGTCCATGACATGAGGACAGTGCCAGCCAGGACCTTGCTCCGCTGCCGTGCTGCCTCCAGTGCTGCCCTGTGGAAAGCCGGGATCTGGACAAGCCAGAGGGCTCTGTGTAAATAGGTGTATATATGTCTGTGTGCCTGTAAGCATGTACAGCCGTCGTTATTTAACTGAGCTGGGACAGGGGGAGGACTTCTGTGGTTCGAGTGTCGGTGCTGCCTGGGACTGGATGGCAGGAACCCACTGCTGAGCCCCCGAGCCACTGACCCCGGTGGGTCTGATACCTCCGGGAGGGGCAGGTTTGGCCCCGGCTGAGCCTGCTCTGCTGGGGCAGGTGTACAATGTCCCCGTTGGATGCAGGGTGCTGAGCACAGGGTGAAAGGTGCCACCCCAGGGACACGGGCATCAGGCACCCAGCCCCCCTGCCTCCTGCAGCAGGAATACCGTGGGATGCCAGTGCCGGGCTGGGGCAGAGCCGGGCGTGCTGCTCTCCCAGCACGGGTGTGCTTGCTTCGCTTGAAGTGCTGTGGGGCAGAGGCAGCCCCAGTCCTGCACCCCTGCACCCCTGCACCGTGCCAGTCCTGCTTCCCCAGCCCAGGCCCGCCGGTGGCACTGCTGCCACGGGCCGGGGGGAGCAGCGGGGACAGGCTGGGGACAATCCTCTCAGGGGACAATGCTGGTGCCCGGGTGTCCGTGAGCTGCGTGAGCTGTGCAGATGGGTCAGCAGGGGCCAGGGGAGCAGACAGGACTGCAGGGTCAGGGGATCTGTGCAATAACATGCTTGCTGAGTGTGCTCAGAAGCTTCGCTGAAGGCAGGTGGCTGGGATTACAGCTGAACTCCCTGGGCTTGGATGGAAAAACTCCTGTCGAGTCCCCTGAGGCCAGGCTTTTGCTTTGGGGATGCTGCAGATCGCATTTAGTCTTTTACACCAATGGAATTTCCTTGCTCTGTGACACACAAGGTCATGCTCATGGCATGGATTTTTTATTGTCGGGAATTACCTGTAAATAAAGTTTTGTAACAGTGTCTTGATGGAAAGCGGGGGGGGGGGGAGTGGGAGGGGGCAGAAGGGGCACTAGACCAAGAAAATGAAGGAAACCAATGGGAAACAACACTTTAAATACAAGACCCAAGTAGCGATGCATTTGTTTATGGAGCACCACACCAAGCACCTGAGATCTGCCCCCACGTTGCTCCGTGGCACGAAGCTGACTGGGACAGAGCCCTCGGTGGATGGGATGGGGGGTGACTCACAGCTCTGGCTGCAGGGCCTGGAGCTTTCCGGTGCACTCAGTGGCAGCGGAATCCGGCGGCTGCAGGGGATGCTCCTGCCCCTGCTCCCGCTGCCTCCCTGCTCTGCAGCCAGGGGTGCAGAAGCAAGCCCTGCCTGCAGTCACAGGGCAACGGGGTTTGGCCTTATGTGTTGGGAATGAATATGAAAAATGTATTTCAATGTGTACTTTATTTTTTCACTATCTTCAACAGGTACATTTTCACCTTTCACATCCTGGCATCCCTCTGATTTTTTCTAGTAGCTTCAAGTGAACTCTCAGCACATTTGCTGAGTACACCCCAGCACATTCAGTCCCAGCACATTTCACCAGACTGGTTTAAATGCTTAGGACAGCATCTACCATTCCACTCCCATGTTATCTTCTTCATCTTCTTTCTCCTTGAGAGTAATTTGCTCCTGCACAGAACAAGGAAGGGGGGTCCCAGGGACCTGGCACATCCTCCGTTTGCCAGGAAGGAAACACAACATGGGATGAATTTTCCTGGGGCTGATGCACAGAGCAGGGAGGAAGCTTTGGGAAAAGCAGGGCATTGCCTTGTGAGCCCTGGGTGCCATTCCTGGCTGCAATTGCGGGGTCAGGCAGGCAGGGTCATGCCCTGCGTGTGGGGACACTGCGATCTTCAGCTGAGTGATGCTGCAGCCCATGGCTGAGCTCCAGAGGAGTTCCAGGTTTGGTTATTGAAGGATATCCAACAGGCTGCCGAAGGGCCAAAACAAAATAGAGATGGTGATGACTGGACAGTGTGTGCTCCACGTGTAGGGAACCCATCAACCGCTGCATGAGGACATCAGAATTTTGGAGGTTTTTGGGTTCAGGCTGTGAACTACTAGACCAAAGAGCCATTAAAAAGAATATAATCTCACTATTGTTTCAATTATTTTTATTCTCACAAAAAGCTTTAAAAAATGCTCATGATAAAATGTTTTTGGAGACTTTTTTCCCATACAAATATCTAAATGTCTTTTTTTTTGTTTTGTTGGTATGACTCCATCAATCTCACAGCAGATGTTGCTAGAGCATGGGTGCTACACTGCTACGCAATAATGAAAGACCACAATCCCAAGGCATTGGAAGAGCACCAATAGAAAATCTGGCTCTTTCTTGTCCTTGGCATGGCACTACAAGAAACTTTGGCTCCAAGTCTTTGTTGGAAGCCAAGGGAAAAAAGCACATGAATGCAATTGAGAATAACCTCTGAACAACAAGACCTCCTGGGCCTTGATTCAGCAAAGCACTTAGGGCTGGAGCCAATAAAGCGCTTAAGTGCCTCAAAGTTCAAGTACAGCTTGATGGAAGATGGACTAAACAAACTAATTGACAATACAGAGGAGGAAGTAGCTCCAAACTGGACTTTTCCCCCCTCGGCCCTGCATTGTCCCTGCAGCTGGAGTGGCTGGGAGCAGGCAGTGTCCCGGCGGAGGCTCCGTCCTCTGCTGCCCCGCACATCTGGGCGAGCCCACGGGACGCTGCACGAGGGGTAAGATAAAGGCACAGCTGGAGGCTACAGCTTGCCCAGCACCACACAAGCAAATGCGTCATAAATATTGTCCCTGAGACACAAGCCAAAGCTTTCCTTAAAGCCAAGCTTGCCATTTCTCAAGTGAAGTCACCGAGGGCTGTTTGTTCTCACTGCTCCCTGTGAGCAGCCCTGGCGCGCTGCGGGCGATGCACAGGACCGGAGCCTGCCCACCGCTGCCGTGCTGCTGGCTGGACCCTGGCCACAAACCACAGCCATGCCTCAGAGCTGAGCAGTGAGTGTCACACTGCCACAAGAGGGTTTGCAGGTGCAGGTGGTCCAGGCCCAGCACATGCTCCCAGCAGGCAGACACATTTTGTACACTAATTGACTTGGATTTCAAAGCTTTGCTGAAATGCAAACACACATGAAAAAAGTTTGGTTTCACTATTCTATCCACAAAGCCTTTGTGCAGCGTCATTTAATACAGAAGCTTCCACAGCAACAATTATTTGCAACAAATAATAACTCATACACAGGTATTTCTCTCAGTGTCATGCTGGAGCAGAGGGATGGAGAAGCTGGTGGGGTTTGGTCTGGTGTCCAGTAGCATCCCTGCACCCCTGCTTCTCGCTCTGCAGCTGCAGGTCGCGGCCCAGGGCTGTGGTCCAGGAGATGCTGCAGTCCCTCCTGTAGGAGCAGGGCATGATAGCAGGGGGTCCTGGAAGGCAGAGGGGTCTCCCTGGGCTGCTCAATGGGCTTTGCTTCTCCTACAGCTGCTGGCTTTGGGATGGAGTAAGGAGCAGGCCGGTGTGCCTCCCTCTGCAGGGACTGTCCCTGACAGCCAGCTCCGGGCTGCACAGGGCCCTGGCACCATGTCCCTGTGCCCCAGGGAGTGGGGAAACCTGCACAGAGGGGTGCTCGGGTGGCTGTGGGGACCTAGAGCTCCTTCCGGAGAGCAACTCGGATGTTGCTGCAGATCTTGGAGAGGGCCTCAAAGAGTGGGTCACAGAAGGTGTGGATGCAGAGGGAGTAGATTCGGCTGACGCACTGGATCTCTATCAGGTAGCTCTTGATGCAGGGCACCACTGCCCAGATGTGGCAGAAGGAGATGAGGGCAAAGAGGAATCCCCAGATGACTGCCAAGGGGATTCCCAGGACGGCAGAGAGCAGCCGGTAGCACCAGTACTTGCTGACGGTGAAGGTGGTGTAGCTGGTTTTCCAGACGCCATCAAAGCTGTATGTTCCCAGAGGCTCAGCTATCACATCCTCAAAATCCACCTGGAGGAGAGAAGGTGGAGCTAAGGGCGGTGTGAGGGGGTGAGCAAAGGCCTCCGTGTGAGGATGAGGATCTGCCACCAGAGGAGAGCCCGGACGGAGGGGGCTGGGGGGAGCCAGGGCTGTGCGGGGGGGTCCCTGGGGGTGTCGGCTCCGGAGGAGGCCAGAGCCCATTGTGACCCTTTTTTAGCATTCAGGGACACGAGCTGCCTGCTCGGCAAGAAGGTGGTTCGTGCTAATAAAAGTCCAACAGCTCTCTTGATTTACGATATTTTCCTTTATCTACGCCGAGGCGAGGTGCTCAATTCTGTCTGTGTCTGTCTGAACGGGGAGAGATGGGCTCAGCCCTGCCCTCGCAGGCGTGGTGCTGTTATGTGCAGGCTCTGGGAGTGTCTCTGAATGACAAATACTCTTAAAAGCCTCTGAACCACGCGCAGAGATCTCCTCGTGGTGCAGCGCATTTCTAAGGCACGCGTGAGCCAAGCGATTACCCTTGAGCAATCATGGCATGGCCTTTCCTTGGGAAGCTGGCGTGTCTGTTAAATTCCAATGTCCATCCCCGTCTGGGAAGCACTTTGGTCCTAAAATCATCCTGCATCATCTTTAATTTCCTGGAGAGATCCCAGTTCGGGTTGGGAAGGAGCAGCTGGGTGAGCTGCTAGGTGGGCTGGGCAGGGAGCACCGCTGCCCCCGAGCCTAACGAGCTAATCAAGGCAGTAATTAACGGAGGGAGCGGCTAATCAGGGCAGCAATTAAGGGAGGGAGCAGCAGGCTATAAGAGAGGAGCCTCCGCCCCCCTGCTGCCCCTGCGGACAGTGCAGCTGGGGGGCTCTGGGCGGTGCTGGGGGCAGATGCTGAGCCGGGGCACAGCCCCAGAGCCTGCGGGACCGGCACAGGCGGGTCCGGCTCTGCTGTGCCCGGGGGGGGGGGGGCTGGGGAACTCTGCGGCCGGTGCCACTGCTGTGACTGTAACGTGGCCTCCAATTCCGGTGCCGTCCCTGAATGCCCAGGACGGGTTTGTCTGTGGCCGCATGAGCCCTCCAGCCTGTGAACCTCTCTGCTCCCCTCGGGGCGATGCCTCTGCCCGCCGTGCCCCGAGGGCGGGGTGTGCTCTAATGCCCCCGGGCCCTGCCGGAGTGCGGGGGGGCTTCGGCTTTCCCTTCGGACGCTGGTGGGTGAGCTGTGCTCCTGCCCCGCGGCTGGCTCTGCTCCCCCTTCCCTCCCAGCCTCACCCCGATGGTTTTCAGGCCAGAGCAACGCGAGGCAGCTTGAGCAAAGGCTCTGAAGCCTCTCAGAGCCAAGGAAGCAGCAGCGTGGTCGCAGCAGCGGGTGAGTTCGAACATCCTCCTAGGGGCTTTGGGGTCCCTGGGGGGGGGCAAGGGGTGAGTGGGGGAATGGGTCTGGGGTGGCCCCAAGCTGGGGCACCAGGGTGAGCTGGCCACAGGCTGTCCCGTCCTCGCCACCCTGATGGCAGCCTGGTGCTGCCCACGGCTTGGTGGGACGTGCTGGCACGGCATGGCACGGCACAGAGGTGGGACACGCTGCTGGGAACGTGCTCGAGGTACCGAGGGGCCTGGCAGCTGTCACGGGCACGTCTCGCTGTGACCATCTATGGCTGTCACTGTCACAGCTCATCTGGGGGCTTTTAAACTGACCGTGCCCACGGTTTTAGCTGTAATAGTGCTTTAACGCACAAGTGCAAGCTTGCACATCACCGGTACGATCACGGTCATGGCCCATTCCAAAGCCTTTGTAAGCAGGCTTTGTCCCTTCTGGCGTGTCATCCTCTTTGATCTCTCAGTACAGCTTTCACAAAACCCTCCCATCTCCTCCTGCTCTCCTTTCGGCCAGAATTCTTTGGCATAATGCTGGCAAGGCTTAGAGCAAGCAGGCTCCAGTGGTCAGAGTTTGGGACAATGCTTCCCCTCTCAGCTGGGGTAGAACTCCCTTTGATCAAAAATAGACAGAGAAGGCTTGCTGCACCCTCCTGCTGGCCTGCGGGAGAAACAACCTCCTCCTAAATGGGACAGCAGGTACCTAAATGCTCTGGTGCTTGGGTTGTCAGGTCTGGAAGATTAGCAGCCTTTTCCCAAGGTTCCCTTTAAATCAGCGATATGGGATGGCCCTGCTTTATTTTTGGCTCCCCGCTCACTGGTACAAAGGAAGGCGTCTCCATAAATTTTCAAGCAGCAGCCGGTGAGGCTGAGGAGTGCATACAAGGAATGGGAAATGTGGTGTGAGCTGAGCCGTGCACAGCGCCCTGGCCCCAGGTCCCTCCCGAGCACAGAGTTCTGTGAGCCGAATGGCGAAGGACAATCCCACCGCACTGAGGGGGCAGCGATGCTTCTCAAACAGCGCTGGGGAGGTCCTACCTTGACAACATCCTCGTTTATGTGCTTCGGGTCTCTGTTCACCAGGTCGATCTCCTTGGTGTGCTGGTCCTTGATGATGATCCTCTCGTCCAGCTCGCTCTGTTCCTCGGCCATGGCTCGGCTCCGCCGTGGTGCCGGGAATGGGGGCTCTGCTGGGGAGAGCCTGGGCAGGGCAGGCTGGGGAGGCATCGCCTCGCCTCCCCCCCCGCCACCCGCAGCAGCTGCCCTGAGCCCCTGGCAGGACTCCAGGCTAAAATTAATGTCGCGCCTCCCGTGGCCGCCCCAAAGTGTCCCTTAAAGGGGCTTTGCTGGGGCCAGTCCCCACGGTGTCACCTCCAGGGTACTGGGTGGCTGGTGGCCTTTGAGCTGGGGCAAGGGTTCCCTGGGGGGGTGTGTGTGTGTGCACAGCCCCCAGCCTGCCCAGGCCAGCCGTACAGGTGGAGTTTTCCCCTTGCAAAGGGAGCCAGTGAGGCAGGAGCAATGCCTACACTGGGGCAGAAGTTCTCGAAAGCCTGAGAGAAGCAGCTGTTGTCAGGGCAAGGGTTGTTTGTGACTCTGGGGATGAAGCAGCTGAGCCCCGCGGCCGGAGGGGTGCCATGGGGGGCTGGCGTGGCTGCATCCCCCATCCCGCGTGGAAGGCTGCACACCGGGGAGGGGGTTGCTGTGCGGGGGGACGTGGTGCTGGCTGTGTCCCCTCTGCGGTGGCATTTCTGATGGCCTGAGTCACTCGCTGCCTTCAGCCGTGCCGCCTGCCCCCGCACACGGCTCCGGTGTCCGGGCGTGGGAGCAGGGAAATGCGAACCCGCGCAGCGCTGGTGTGCAGTGTGGGTCGAGTAGCAGAGAGAGGAGGAATGTTCTGTTGCACTGCAGGTGCTATAAATAAATCTATTTCCGAGTACTTTAAGACTGTGAATGGGACACCCTGTAAGAGCTTCTGGCGTGCAGGGTGGACTAATGGTAATGTTTGTTTGCTAGTAACTGGTGGCAGCCAGCGGTTTCACTGCTGCCTATGGGTGATAGAACAACAGCACTTGTATCAAATACCAATGCTCCCCTGGGGATGGACATAGATGGCGTGCACTGAAAGAATTTGCTGGCCATGACTTCTCATGTGGAGACCTTCTCCCAGCCTGGCCATGCATGAGATTCAAAAGACCTTTGGTTCCTTGGCAGTGCCCTTCACTGGCAGCAACTTGCACATCAGCTGCATGGCAATGAAGTCGTGGTGCCTTTCAGGATAAAGTCCAGTTTTCATACAGCAGCTCCATTACATAAACTTAACACATTGTCACCATGGCCCCCTCAGCAGCCTTACCCGGGCTCTCAAGGGGAGTATTGCTTATGGTACATCAAACCCTGGGAGGGCTGGTGCTATGAATTTGGAAACCTTCCAGTGGTTGGATAAATAACCTGCTGCTTGGTCTAAGAAAGTAAAATATATTTATCTCCAGCAGAGAAGAATAAAGCAGAAATAAAGCTCTCAGAAATCAAAGCTGATGAGAAAATAAATAGACCAGAATTGCAGTGAAGGAACAGTAAAGAAGAAGAAATTGAGAGTTTTTGCTCTTGAGTCCTCTGAAAGTGTGTGGTATCTGGATCTCCTCTCTGTTAGGGGAACCCAGTTTTGCTGGAGCTGTTTGTATCAGAGCCCTTGGATGAAGAGCCTGCCCCCAGTAGGACTGGTCTGGGGACCAGTGGCACAGGGTAGTCCCTGCTCTTCAGTGCTCTAGTGCTAATGAGTACAGAAGACACAGAGGGTAGGGATTTAATGGCATTACCATTTCAGATGGAGCTGGGATAGATGGCTGGCAAACATTTGAGTAGAAGCTCTGTCATCTTTCATATCAATTAAAATTAAATTTCACTGAGGAAGTACAGAAAAACAGTCATTTATCATTCAAACCTTCTCAGTTTGCTTCAGTTCAAAGTGGTTTGCCCTTTAAAAGAGAGAGAAAGTCTATGACTGTGATTCCTGCCCCTGTGGATACACAGCCACCTGACGTTTCTGCGTTCTTGTCTCTGTTGTAAATGCTGGGATGGGAGCTTGGGACCTTCTTCCTAGCGGGTGCTGTGGGTGCTGTGCTGAGGGTGGGCTGGTGGGTGCTGCCCTTCTGCAGATGGGATCAGGAGGGGCAGGTTTGGGGTCACGCAGGGCAGAAGCTGGGCTGTCCCGGTGGAAATCCTTTCCTTTGTTTGTAGTGGAGCCCCTGGGCACAGAGAAGGGGGAGCTCTGCTGGGACACAGTGCATGTGGAGCTGCATTTTGTCCAGTGCTCTACAACCAGCAATTCTTCTGTTTGACTTTAGTTGGGTTATGAGCTGCTTGTTTGCTTTAGGCTGATTCGTCCCAACTCTCGGGGTGCCCAGAGGCTCAGGTCAGACTGGTTGTCTCTGGGCTGTAGTGGGGTGACACAGCTGTCCCCGATGGCTGGGGAGGAGGGGGCTGCCCGCCAGGGGATGGGAGACCTGAGGAGATGGTATTGTGTTAGGACACCCCAGGTACCTGAAGAGTTTCTGATTTTGATGGTGTGTTTAACCGTGCTGGTGCACTGGGTATCATAGGAAACATCTACAGCTGCATTTCTTGTTCTGCAGCTCGGCAGGCACTAATTGAGCCTGTAAGTAACTGCTAGCTATGGACTCATTCCCTCTTAGCCATGTTCTCACTGTGGGCAAAGCTACACAGAACATGTCGAACAGATGACTGTGTCCTGTATCAGAGGACAATTTTGGAGCTGCCCCCTTCCAGCTTGTGTTTATATCTCCTCTTAATCTCAGCTCTTTTCTCTCACACCAGCACGCTGAATTCCTTTGGATTTCCATTTTAAAATAGCCTCGTCTGGCTTTTCCTTATCAAGTGAGAGCCTTTTCTTGATTTACCACTTGTGACACAACCAGTTGGGCAGTCTGATAACCAGATTAACTAGCTGGTGTGTTGCTGATTAGAACTAGAGTCCAGGCTTGCCTTTGGCTGTTATTTATCCTGGTGATACTGTTTTTTCTTTAATCAAAAAGCATGCAAGGGCAGAGTAGCACCTTCCCTTTCAGGGAGGAGCAGCGCTGCTCCAGGCAGCTGGATCTGGAGCCAGGACACGGGGGGGCACTGCCAGGACACAGGAGGCTGCAGCCCTGGCTCAGGGGGTGTTTTGCATCAAGCCACAGTGGGTGTGATGGGAAGTGGGCAGTGAGACATGTCCTGCTGGCAAGAGGATGACCCTGAGCAGGACCAGATGGAGCTAAGCGAGCTCTGGAGGCACAGGGATGGCAGGGTGGGTTTTACCCCAGTTCTCTCATTCTGCTCTGCTGAGCACAGCCTGTCCAGAGGAACAGGGGCCAGCACCCCTCTCAGCACCTTTCCTGCTGTCCCGCAGTCCCACGGGGAGCCAGTCAGCAGGACGTGGCCGTGGCTGCTCTCAAGTGCCTGCAGTAGCAGAGGTGAGGCTGGGAGCAGATGATGCCTCATGATGCCCTGCTACTTCATTGCTGTAATTTTAGAACTGTCTAATTTTGCTGTCTGGATTCCCTGCATTGTTTAGCTTTGCACAGCACCTATTTCCACAATTAGGCAGAGCTGAACCAGAGCTGCAGGTGTTAGAATAAACCAGTGCCCCCCCCGTGGCAGCCTGGGCAGCCGCTCTGGCTGGAGTTGGAGCTGGCTACTGGTGTGTCCCAGAGCTGGGGGACAGTGAGGCCAAGGAACTCAGGTTTCCAGCTCCACCAGCTGAAGTGGGAAGAGCGTTCAGCTGGTGTGTAGGTGTGAGAGCTGGGGTTGGTACCACTTGGCTGGCTGGCCCTGGTGTGGCTAGTGGAGGCTGGCTGTGGTGGCCGGCTCCTGCCCTGGCTGGCCCCGCAGGCTTTGCTGTGCTCTCTCCTTATACACTCCAGTCCAGCAGAGATGTAATGCAGTGTGAAAACTGGGGCTTGGAAGCCCAGTCCTTCTTTGAACGGAGCTACACTGGGTTTGGCTCTGTCTGCATCAAACACTGAAGAGTCTGTGGGAGGCAGCCAGAGCGCAGAGGCACTGCCTGCTACCACCCCTCAACAAGGACAGATGCTGCTCTTCGGAAGATTCAGAGCAAAGACGTACAGAGGGAGTTTTGCAGTGTTGATCAATATTGTTGGCTGTTGTGGTGTGTCCAGGAGGCTCCTAATGCCTGCAAATAGAATCCTTTTGAGCCTTGCAAGGGGGCTTAGTCTCTTAATAACCGAGTGCAGAAAATAGATGCCTATTTCCAGCACTGGGAGCTTTGCACATGAAAGGTTTCAGCTGCTCTTCCCTGTTCTGTTCTGACCTATTGTGGTGGTACTCTGTCTGGCAGTGGCTGTCTAAAAACTACATACTGGGGCAGACTCAGGCTCCAGTGCAACTGGCGGCAATTTTTCCCCAAAATAGCAGTTTTGGAACTAAGGTTGATGGCCAAACAGTGTTCCTGTGGCCCTGGGGTGCTGGCTGGGGGGGAAGTGCCTCCATGGACCCCAGCAATGTGAGCCGTGGGCTCCTTGGCTCTCTGGGTGCAGGGTGCTGTTCCACAGCTGCCTGTCTGGGGGCTTTGCTGGGCTTTAGTTTTGCAGCATCACCCGGAGAGCTGCCCTGAGCCCAGGTCTGCTGGTGGGAAGATGCAGCCTTACAGGTCCAAGCTGGATTCTCCCCCCAGGACACCCCAGGTGCCTCCTTCCTTTGCAGCCCCTGTCCACACAAAGCCCCTTTCCACCAGCAGACACAGAGTAGCACTGAGAGGAAACATTACCTCCTTATTTTTTTCCCCTGCTAGACCTTATTTATTGAAAGCAAAATAAACCACGTGTCTTGGGCAAATATTATGACATTTCATTGCTCACACTAAGCGTGATAAGTGAGCTGGTCTAGGGATGGTGGTACATGATTTATTTAGCTTGGATGTGGATATAAATCCAGCCTTTGGAGGAAGCATTGCAACTCTATAGGAATGCGGATGCTCTCATGTCCACTGGAGCACAGCCAGCACCTAGTACCTAATTCATGTTGTTTTAATGTAAAAGGGCACCCGAGACCATTTGTAACACATTGCAGGAACCAGGTGATTTCACCCCTGTCTAAGAGGAGCTGGGAAGTGGAAGGTGCACATCAGAGATCTCTAAATGGAGAAGGGAGATTCCATTTAAGATAAACAGTTTTTCAGTGCATAAAGTTATTGATTGCTATGCTCAGGTTATAAGGGAGAAATAGAAGATCGGGTCCTGCAAGGTGCTGGTGTATCTGCTGTGGCTACAGTCAGTAATCCCAGCTGGGTCTTGGCCTGTGCTGATGGTCTGTGAGCCTCTTCCAGTCTCACGCTGAGTTTTCCAAGCATTAACACTGGAGTATTTGTATTTTTATGGGCGCTGGCTGTCTAGGGCTATTTATGACAGCAGAACTAAATGAATTAATAGTAATAGACTTCCCTGGCGATACAATATAGATCATGGGTGGTTGTGACAGTGAGCCCTTGCTCAGACCACAGCATGGCAGCTGCTTGGACTCAGCTGGACAGTCTGTGCACAAGTTTAACTTGCTTTCAAGAGCTCTGCCACTGCCTTCAGCAGTGCAGGAGCAAACCTGGGCTGGTTGCAGGGTGATGCAGCCCCCTGTGCTTCACCCCTGGAGCTGTGGTGGCAGCTGGGCCATGGGGATGTATCAATGGGTGATAGACCTCTGAGCTGTTGGATCCAGAGCTGGACCTGAGCAGCTTTCCAGGCATCACAAAGCAGCTTTGCAGATTGATTTCAAATCTGAGGGATGTTATGGGAAGTGGCATGAACATACAGGTTAGAAAACTGTACAAGTGTCTGCTAGCACTGCAGCCAGCCCACTGTGGTGGCACGGCCCTCCTGAGGACAGCAAGGTGGGGGGAATTGCCACTGAGACCCTGCCTGAGTGGTGCCAAAGGGTTCCAGGAGAAGGCTGGCAGCAGTGAGAGCAGAGGATGGTGTCATTGCCTTTACTCTCTGCTCGGGGCAAGTGTGAGCAGGACAGGAGTGCGTGCACCTTCAGCAGGTCCAAGAAGAGCTGTTGCTTGGTGGGGGTATCCGAGAGCAGCTGTGACAGCTGGAGGTGCCCAGGCTGCAGGATGTGGAGATGTGTCCACCTTGTTCTTGGGCTGCAGATCCGGGTGGAGGCAGTGTCCTGATACAATGGGTGAGGAAGGAGTGACTGGGGGTGCTTGTGGGGGCTGAGGGAGAAGCTGGGACTGAGTTGCACTGAGATTGAGGCAGAAGATGGACAAAAAGAGAGAGTGCAAGAAAATGAATTGACAACGGTACAGATGGGAGAAAAAGTAGAAGAGGGTCTAACAAGATCCCAGCTGTGTCGGAATCAAAAGGGATTGGATTTGTGTGTGTAATTCCTTCATTGGAGCTGGTATCCATATGTGGAAGAAAGCAACGCTGCTGTTCTCCCGCCGCACACTATTTCTGGTGCTCTCAAGTCATGCCCAAGCCTTGCTGGTATTTCATGAAGAAAATGCTGTCTTTTGGGAAAGCAGTGCCAGAGTCCAGAAAAATAGATACTTTAAAAGCCATGTGATTGAAAAAATGTTATTCTTTCCCTTGTTTTTATAATAAGAAAAATAATTTGGTGAGAAAGCTTTATCACTTGAAAGACTGACATCTTCCATCATTTCAGCCCTACCACTTAGATATGGAGAGGGAAAGGGGAAAGCTGCACATCCCTGAAGAAAACAAGCAAAGCATGCTGGAGCCTCGGAAGTGCCATGATGTGGCTGGTGGAGACCCTGCAAAGGCAGCTGGAACCATGGAGCCAGGACTCCTGTGCCTTGGGCCACCTTTGCTGTGGGGAGAGGGACTGGGCAGGGATGTCTTAAAAGGCATGGAGAGATAGGATGAGGGGAATGGTTTTAAGCTGAAAGAGGGTAGATTTAGATTAGATATTAAGAAGAAATTCTTTGGTGTGAGGGTGGTGAGAGCCTGGCCCAGGGTGCCCAGAGAAGCTGTGGCTGCCCCTCCCTGGCAGTGCTCAAGGCCAGGTTGGATGGGGCTTGGAGCACCCTGGTGTGGTGAGAGGTGTCCCTGCCCATGGCAGGGGTTGGCACTGGGTGAGCTTTAAGGCCCCATCCAACCCAAACCACTCTGGGACCTACACTGACATTGTTTTTCTTTGCCAACAGACACAGCTCCTGTTTTGGACAAGGGAGCAATGTCTGCTCCACCTGCGAAGGACGATGCTGAGCTGCACTGACCTGTGAGTACGAAAACTAACAACAAATGTCCAGCCTCAGGTGGGTCTTACGTGGGTAGCAAATCCTTCCTTTCCATGGTAAATGTGCTATCAAATACCCCAGCAAGCAGAGGAGGAGCAGGAGGTGTTGGTGTCCCTTAGGGGACTGGGTGAGGTTTCTAACAGTGCAGTGGCAGAGCTGGGGAGATGATGAGAGGTTCCCATGGCCAAGGGTTGCCATGCACAGCTGGAGGAGAGCTCGGGACCAGGCAGCTGCTGAGGGTGAATCTCCTACTGAAGTCTCCATGGTTTATTTTAGAAATGGGCATTTGTTACTCAGCCTGCTGCTAGAGATGGTCCCAAACAAGCCCTGCAGCTCTGGGCAGTTTCAGGTTTCTGCTCTGGGAATCCACATTACACACTTTGCAGTTCGCCTCCAATTTCCAGTTCATAAAGTGGCAGAAGCTGAGGGCAAAGCTCCCAGATTGCTCTGCACTGCCTGGGATTAAATTCTCCACCATCCTCTCACTGTTATTGCTTTAGAGGCTGTATTTTTGATCATGTGGTAGTTTTTGTGAAATGGCTGTAAAATGAAAATAATAATGGTGATCCCCCAAGGCTTCGAGCTGGAAGCAGAGCTGGGATCCATGGCACCAGCTCCTGGGCTCCTCTCTGGCACTGCCTGCCTCCAGGCTGTCACTGAGAAGCAGAGACTTCTGGTGGCAAAGTGTCCACCCTGGGGAATCAAGGAAAGGAGGAGAAAGGTGCTGACCTGAGCTGCTGGCCCTGTTGGTGTGCTCGCAGCATGAGGGTGGTGGAGGAAGCCCTCAGTTGGACCCCACTGGCTTTCCTTTCCCAACCTGGGTGGCCACAGGTAGGTCTTTTTTTATGATATTTTTGAATATGCAGAAAACCAAAGGGCTGGGTTGACTGACAAGCTCTTCCAGGTGGTTGCTGGATGGAGATGCTCTGAGGTGAGCAGTGCCTGGCAGTGAGACTCTGCTTATTAGTGCTTAAAATAGCAGAGCTTCAGGTCTGGAGACAGAACAACTTGTGTAGTCTGAGGTGAAGCTTAAAAAGAATTTGAACTGTCAAAAGCAGAAAAGGGCATTTGAAAACATAACACTCCACTTTCCCAGTTACTTGTGTAACTAAATCAGCTGAGCCATGTTGTCATCTACATCCAGTTCTCCTTTTATAGTAAAAAAAATATTGGAGGGACTTGGGGCCAAATGCTGCTTTTTTCTGTCAATCTACTCTGCTGGCATGGTTTCCAGAGCTGCTGAGCTATCAAATCTTGACCAGAGGCAGGAGAAGTGATGATGGTTTGCACCTTTCAGAGCTGGGCTGCATTACCACCACCTTCCAGGGAAGCCCCTGTGTGTCCTCAGCACCATCAATGCCTGGCCCTCCTTCCCTGATGGGTGCTCCAGATCTCCTGGCATGAGCAGCAGACATCCTTGAGCATCTGAAACATCCTGTGCTGGTCCCCGTGCAGAGCTGGGGCACCTTGCTGGGACATGAGATGCCGAGCACCAGGGGCTGTGGGCTGGGCACTGCCCTGCGCACCCCTCCTGCATTGCCCAGGGAAAGGGCACTTCTCCCAGTCCCGGGCTGTGCACAACATGAGGAAGAACGCTGTCCTCAGAGGGGTGGGGAGGACACGAAGCCCTGGCTGCCCTTTAGAGCTCTGCTGCAGGTGACTGTGGGTCTGTTGCCTGAGCTGGGTTTATCACTCTTGTGGTCTCGGAGACAGACAGATCACCAAGCAAATTCCTCCTACAAAGGAGAAGTACCTGGGGAAAGGGGAACTGTTGTGTGCATAGAGATGGAAATATGGCATGTGCCAAAGGTCCCCTGATGTGTGGCTGCTCCACCCTGTGACAGGCCTGCGGGCTGCTCCCCATCACCACCTGGCAGTGCTGTGCATGTCGAGGTGCAGGGCAGCCCAGGAGCAACTGGGAACTGGGCTGGGGCTTCAGCACAGCTCACAACCCCCTGCCTGCCTCTGGGGCATCTGCTGGGTCTGTCCTGGCTTCAGTACTAGTGAAGAAGCAAATTTGACCCTGAAGTAGGGTGTTGAACTTTTTCCACTGCCGCTGCTGCCATGGTGTGCTCCTCTGTACGGGAGGGAGCCTTGGCTTTGTTTCTTCAGCAGCTGAGTGGAGGGAGATGGGGAGACAGGTCCTAAAGCTGTCTCCCCATTGCAAAACGCCTGCAAAAAATGTGACTCTGTGAGCCAGAGCGATCCTGACCTTGGCCCAGCACCCAGCTGGCTCCAGTGGGGTTGGCTCAGTGGCAGTGAAAGCTCTGGGTTAGAGCAGATCAAAAGCAGCTCCACTGAGGCTGTGGCTGCACTCCAGTGAAGATGACTACAAATTTCCCTTTGTAGCTTTGCACCCCGTGAGTCTGGATGGTAAAATGGCCCCATGCATTAGTGCTGGCCTTGATCTTTCAAAATAGGTTACAGGCAGGTTTCTCACTACTGCTCCACAGTGGTGTATGGGAGCAGTGTGGCTGCGGCATGGACCTGCTGACAGCCAGAAGTGACCTCGGCTCTGGCTTCAAGGAAGAGTAGTGTTCAAATCTTTTCTTAAAAAAACAAAAGCTTTTTATTATAGAGCTAAAGAAACAGGTGGGAGAGGATGCAGTGAGCCTGGAGTCCTGGCTGTGAACCCACCACGCTCAGTGGGACACAGCCACTGGCTTGCAGGACCCTTATGCCCAGCTCTCCAGAGTGACCACTTGCTTTGTTGCTGCTACATGGACATGGCTCCAGCTCTTCCTTCTCCAAAACTGTCATTAATGAACCATTACATATTACATAGGAACTGATGCTGACCGTGGTGTTCCATCCCCCCTAAAACCAATGACTAGGCATTCTCTGTTTGGTTTAGAAAATACAAAATAGAGGGAAAAAAACCCCAGATGTAAGCACTCCTGACTTTATTTTGGATGGTTTGCAGGCAGTGGTGGTTGGTGCAGGAGCTCTAGGAAGTCTGAGTGTGTGCAGAGTAAGGACTGAGATGAAACTTTCTCCTGTGTAGAACTCTTATGAAATAGTCTTTATTTTTAAAAAGCTTTTGTATAGACTCTTCAAAGCAGGTGAAAAGAACATTTCATAAATGTGGCTGAAGAATAGATGTGCTACTAGCAGCTTTGAATAAAAAATGGATCTTGGTAGTGGATATGCCAGCCTTAAATATTTTATCAAAGTGGAATTATTTAACTAGGATCTTGGTTTGGATCAATAAGGTATGGGAGACTGCAGGAGCTGGGCATGGAAGAATCTGATGCTGTCAAAATATTTCAAACTTGGATTTGGAAATTATTTTCCATTTCAAAGGACAAAATTTTGTACTGTATATAACAAATAACACATAGTGAAAAGCTCAAGTATTTGACTGACATTTTTTGTAGAACCTAGAGGTTGTTTTGTTGCAGCAAGAAGCCAAACTTCCAATATTTGATCACATTTTCAAAACAGGCATGAGGACTGAAGGTCCCGACTGGCTCCGGAGGTCAGGAGGGCTTCGTACCTTCTGTCCCTTCGCTGTCCCTGCGTCCCTGGGCAATGCCGTGAGTGTTCCCAGCGCCTCTGCTGGGGGTGGCTCTGGGGGACACGGCCCCGATGGGTTTATGGGTGAGCAGTGCCAAACCCGTAAGACAAGGAGCGTTTCCATATTGTTCTTTGATTTATGCTCTTAGTTACTTTTTCCACGGTTATTTCATGGCGTCGGGATTCCACCGTAGGGAAGTGAATCGCTCCGGGGGTGCCGGTGTGTGTTTGGTTCATTGTAACGACCACATCGGGACGGCGAGGGCGAGCCCGGCGGGCGGCGGCGGTTCCCGGGCCGGCAGCACCACCTAGTGAGGGGCTTCCCGGGAGCATCCCCCTCCTGCCATTGGCCTGTTATATTCAGTTCTGTATTTTTGGATAAGTATCTACTACATGTACCTATTCTGACAGAGTTATTTTTACACCCATTTTTTTTGTGCACAGTTATATTTATTGTTTCTTCCCTTCATGGTTTAATGATAAGAAAAGATAACTTTGGTTCTGGCAGGAAGCATTGCTTTTCTGCTTTGAACTAGTGATAGTATTTTAATAGCTTCAGATAAAGGATTAGCCCTTGGTTTTGGCAAAGAATTGCTTTTACTGCCTGAAGTAGTGTGGAGTGTGTATTTTGAATGGGCAAATTGCCATTAAAAATGATTTGTACTCACTCAAAAGAACAAAGCCCAACTATTTTTACTCCTGAGATAAAACAAACAAAATCAGGCAGAAAATCCTGTCCTAACTGGGGTTTGGGTGAGCACAGGTGGTCTGGAGAGGACACCTGGGCAGCTCCTTCTGTTCTCACTCAATGTTGCTTTACTGTGGGTCAGAGCATCCTTGGGCAGGTATTTCAGCAGCCGCCTGCTGCCTCAGAGCAAAGAGGAAAGTGTGAGGGAAGGGACTTAAATATATTGATATATCATTGTACAGCAGCTTAAGAACTGAAGTTTATGGGGCTGATTCAAAACCTGTAAGTCTCTGGAAAGTTTTGTCAGCTGGATTTAGGTTGGGCCCCATCTTTGAGAAGAACAAGATCCAATTTATACCAAATTGGATCAAAACTACTGACACCCTAAACTGAGCACCTGGCCATGAAGTAGAACCATCCCACAGAGCTGCTCAAGGCAATGGAGCATTAGGGAGCACCAAAGGCAGACACCTCAGTGAGGCTGGAGATGCAGCTTGACTTTTCCGGGGGTTTGGGCAGACACTGATTGCTGTGCTGGTGTCCTTCATATGGGCTTCACCGAGATGGAAAGATAACACAGAACGTCACCGGCGAGGTGTTAGTGCTGATGGCTGGGACAGAGTGTCAGGACGTGCCTGAAGCTCCGCCACGTGAGCGGGGTGCTGAGAAGTTGATAAGGACTGATGGGAACCCGCTGAAACTGCTGCTCCCAACTGTAAATATTATTTCAGTTACCTGTCCATCTGTAGCCACCTCAGGTTTTACATTTCTAGCACAAATAATCATCTCAGGTTTCCAGCACTGGCTCTGTTTCAGCTGTTTGGAGAGGTGGGAGTGAGGGGGTGAGGGCTGGTGGTAAGGGACAGCTCAGCCTTGGGGCATGTGGGCCAGGGAGATGGTCACAGCCCCTCATCCTGGCTGGGAGCATGGTGCCCTGCTGGGCTCCCCCTCGGGAGAGCTGCCTGGACACCAACCCGTGGGATGGGTGATGCTGAGGCACTCATCAGGTTTGTTGGTTTTAAAGGAAGAGTGCCCACACAGGTTTGGTGACAGGGTGGGTGACCAGTCCCTTGTGTCTTTCGCCAAGACAAAGAAATCTGTAAATCTGTTCTTGTAGCATCCTTGACTCAGCCTCATTGTGACCCCTTCCCGCATCCCTCGTGTTCTCCATTAAGCAGAAGCAGAACTTCATTTTCTTTCCAGGGTGTTTGAGCTTTGTTAGTAGTTGGGATGCACTTCCCAAAGAGCAGCACTGCTGCTGCTGAGGTTTACTGGGGTCCTGCATGCTGGCAGCAGCAGTAACACACGTGTCTGTTGGTTTGCTTGTAGCTTTAGTCTGGAGCTGCTGCTGGCTTTTGAGGCCACCAACTCTCTCCAAGCTTTACCAACTCATTTAACATTTACTATAGCCTTCTGTAAGTGCTTGCCTGCCTTTCAAAAGCAGCTCTGGCACATACCTTGCTCTGCTCTGCAGGTCTCAGTGCTGGGAGGGAGGATGGCTTATTCAGATAGCTGCAGCCATGTCACATTTCTAATTGCATGTGATAATCCCCAAATCCCGTTGTTTAATGCTGTTACGCATAACCCATTATCCTATTCCACAGAACCAAGGCTTTCCTCTGCTGGGATTGTTTTTTGTAGCTTGTTTTTCCAGTGAAAGGGGACAGTTCAGGAACAATGTTATCATGATCCAGCAGGCCCCTTGGTGCAGCTTTGTTTTCCTTTGTATCCTACTATTCACATGCATTCAAGGGTGCGAGCAGTCCGAAGCAGTTATGCTTTTGAGTGCTTTACAATTACCCTGGATAGATTTTAACCGTTGACACATTTCAGTCTCTGATACAACATGCAAAAATAGAAGAGCAGTGCTTTCCCAGAGCGTGTGCCCAGCAAAGCTCTGTGGCTACACAGTCACTGCAGCTGTTACAAGGATGCTCAGCAAATGCTCTCCAGGCATTTGGCTGGCGGGGGCTGCCCCATGTGCATATGGAGCAACCTGTGCCATGGGCTACGCTCTAGGATGGGGCTGTGGGGGTGCAGGTCCGTGATGGGACACTGAGCCCTTGGAAGGGAGCAGAGCTCCTGATGTTGGGTGGCTCTGGGAAGACACATACCGGAGCTGGCTCTGCACACTTCCTTGCTAAAGGGAATTTGTTTTGCTCTCTGTCCTGGTGTTCACCCTGTGAGTGAGGTGCAGAGGAGCTCTGCTGATGGGCAATGGGGCAGGTACCCACTGGGGAATGGGGCACCCCCGTGTCTTGGCTCACCCCCTGCAGCCCAGTTAAACTGGATGATAAATCTCCTGTCTCCAGTGTCATTCACACTGCTGAACACCCCTGTGTCAGAGGCTGTAGCTACATGGACTGTCTGAACATAATTAAAACCAGCTTGTGTTTGTGGTGTTGATAGTCTTAGCTACATTAATTATACCCCCAAACAGAGCTGCCAGGCTCTGCTGTCCAAGTTTGCACCGTACCACAGTGAATAAAACACCAAATCTCACCTGGCTCTTGTTACAAAAGGCTTCAGCAGCTGGAAGCTCATGTCACAGCCCCACTGCCCTCCGGAGCACTGCAGTGGTTCACTGACTCTGTGGTTGCCTCCCCTGGCAGCCCCAGTGCTGAGGGTTGTGGGTCCGTGGAGGCTCTTCCCTACCTGCCCCCAGTGCTCTTCTCCACATTTTTAAGCAGCTGCCTCCTGCCAGCCCTGGGCTCTGGTGCTGGGCTGCAGCATCCCCCAGCATCCCCCTGCTAACGTGATTAATGCTCCCTGTGACACTGCACGGACATGGCAGCAAAGAGCAAAGCCCTCCAGACACACACAGCTAATGAGCTTTATTACCATGAAATCCAATTAGGCATTTACTGAGGCAGGTTTGGACTTGGATGGGGAAAGGATAATCTGGTGTTAATAGCTGTGGCCCCGTCTGCTGCCACACCAGTGTGGAGGCTGGTGTATGCTGGTGTAGTTGGAGCCTTGAATGTATTTAGGATGTTTAAGCCATTAATTGATGCTCTAGAAGAAAAAGCAATGCAGTTATCAATAGCTGCACAATTTGATTTGGAAGGACCCAGGGAATGGTGGCTCCTCCAGATGCTGCCACGATGGACCAACAGCTGAGGCTGTGAGGCTGCAGAGCCACCACTTGGCTCCATTGACTCCGTGTTCTCCACCAGTGTTTTCAGTTCTTTCTACATTTTGAGCTAAATACTGGACTGGAAGGGCCCTGTCCCCAGTGCCCAGGACCATGGTCCCAGCCCTGTGGCATTAACTGTGTCAGCCTCTGCTGCTGCCTCTCCATGCTCATGCGCTGGTGATGGGCTTGGGGAGAGCAGGTGGAGAAAGCACAAACCTGGCACACCTAGAAGGAAGGCAGGAAAGCTGAGAGTAGTTCAGCTTCCATCTGAGCATCTGCCTCTCCCCTGGGAGCCAGCATGGAGCACATGGGCTGCCTGGCACTTCCCTTCCTGGCAAGCTGCGGCTTCGTCCAGCTTTGACGTTAATTCATGAATCCCAATATCTGCATTGTTTAGCAGGAGGGAGTGGCTCACAGGGGCTTGGTTTCATTGCTGTGAGCACAGAATTGGTGGAAAACAATGTATTCCAGAGGAGATTGCTGGGACGGGATCATCTCTGCTCCTGGCCTTTGAAAATGGAACAAGAGATGAAAGCAGACAGTAAGTAAAACTAAAGGCAATACATTGCATGCCATGCTGCCGAGTTCCTCTACTACTTTTATGCAGTTGTACTTCTTAAGATATTAATAAAGTGTGTTTTTAAGTAATATGCTAAAAATAACTGTTCCCAGAACTGAACTCTTTCACCAAACATCGGTGTATGCACTCGCCCAGTCGGTGTTGGTGGAAGGGGTCGGCACATCGGCTGTGCCATCACTGTCACCTAAAGCTGCTGCTGTACCTCTAGGTGCAATGCAAAGCCCAGGGACTCCTGTGGGACAGGGGCTCAGTCTTTAGAGGTGTGAACTTAGTCCTTGAATCTCTGCTCCTGGATTGCTTCCTAGTTTTGTCTTTAGGATGGGATTCTTGGAGTTAACTATAAACTGCCTGACGTGGGTTAGAGATTAAACTAGGGTTTGTTATCTTTTAACAAAATGCTGCTTAATCAAAATATCTGTCATGGTGGAGCTTTGATCTTATGCCCTTGACTGTGTCTTCTTCATTAGATGTTAATATGGTGCCTGAAGAAACTCTAATTATGTGGGGCCCCAGTGAAATATCGCTGTCACCGATGCTACTGCAAAGTAATTGAGTTCTGAGGCTCCTTGATTTATGAACGAGAGAGGCTTTGATTAGCTTAAGAAGAAATAATGATGCTACAGGAAGTTTCGGTTTAATCAGATGGAAAAAGCCCCCAAGTCTGCGGGCCTGGAGGTGCCATGGGGAGGGCTGACTGCCAGCCAAAGAGAAGCAGCAGGGAGGTGATGGATGGGGACAAGAACTGCAGGTTAATCGATAGGGTTTGCCAAGGACTGAGCCTCTCCCAGGCTTTTGGCTCTGGGTCCAATCCAAAATGCACTGATGGGGTGGGGGGTGTCCTGCTGGCAGCGATCGGCTCTTGCTCAGCCACTGCTCTCCTGTTTGCTGTGCTGGAGGGGCCTTGGTTCGTACTGCCTGGGACTTGTCCCTCTCTGCAGAGGGGTTTCCCAAGCGAGGAAATATGGTCACTGCTCCATCAGGAGGAGCCCAGCCCTGGTCCCCTTTGCAGAGCTATGACAACACCAGTGTGCCCTGCTTTAGCTGTTCCTTCCAGCCGACCAGCAGCCATGCTCCACGTGCTGCATTTTCTGAGGAAGATGCTGGAAGCCACTGGTGTCCCTGTGCAGGAAGGGCAGGAACACAGCAGTGCCCAGAATTGCCCAGAGAGGTTTGGTGTTATTTTGACAGCCACCCAGGACTGCCCTGTTTGCTTGCAAGAGGCCAAACCTCTGATAACCCCAACTCAAACTGCAGGTGAATCCAGGTCTGACCATGGCTGGGATGGCCCTGGGCAGAGCCAGGCTGTGCTGCCGGGGCTGTGCTGGCTGTGCTGGCACCCCATGCCCTGCAGCAGGGTGGGCTTTAAGGGATGCTGTGCCAGGGGTGGGCACCCATTTGGCAAACAGAGCTTCCAGCCTGAGGCTGGACCCTCTCTTCCACCGTGGGAATTCTGCTGGCTATTTTGGTGTGCCTAGAGCTGGATCCCGAGGATACAGAACGAAACCTGAAATATCAGATGAGTAACAGCCTAAGCCCTGAAGTTCCTGGCTTTGGGTGAAGTCTATCTTGGATTTACTGTTCTAAAATGGGGCGGTGTGTTCATGTTTACAGACTATTGAGATTTCCAAAAACATCACCGTAGCAACAACCGTGCACTTGATTTATTTAGTCCAAATCTGGGATATTTTTAACTTGGTCATTTAAACCATTTCCACTGGACTGGAATTGGTACTTACACTCTTATCTCCAACTTTTGTTGGAAACAGGTTTTTGTTTAACATTTGCACGTTAAAAATAGGCACTCAGGTTCTCTTGGTAACCTGTACAGAATTCCACTATATTTTGGAATGAAAATGAAGGATTTGTTGTGGTATAATAGTTAAAATAAGAACCTGGGAGCTCATGCTCCTGGAGCACTTCTCTGCATCACACGAAGGGAAGGCACTCGCCCTCCCTCTGCCCTGCTCCCCCCCAGGCCAAGCATGGTGCTTGCCCACCCGAGCAGGGCTGTGAGCGGCTGGGAAGCCGAGGAGCCCTCGCTAAAGGTGTGCACAGCTCTTCCAGTCATTAAAGAGTTGTAAAAGCTTCATTTTCTGAATGAGGAAATCCCCAACGCTTTCAATCAGTTGTGTCCTTTTCCTTACGAGCAGTCAGTTGTGTACAGATGGATCCAAACCAGCAAAGCAGGGGAAGGGACGGCACCTCTCCAGTGCTGCATGGAAGGGGAACTGGAGCCTTCTCCTGAATGTGAAGTCCCACTAGACTCACATGGTCTATGAACTAGTTGGCCAGTGAACCCAAAATTGTCTGGGATGCTTTACTCACCCCTTGAGGAAGCTGCTTCTATATTTGACCTAGCCATGACCCAGATAATCCCACTGAAGGCATCTCACTGATGTATTTCTCACAAGAAAGTTCTCCGTCATGCTTGTTGCTCACCATCACTTGGAATCCTGTGCTCCTTCAGCTCAAGGGCAGCCTTGTCTTCTCCTGAACAAGGGATGGGATGCTTCAAATGAAGCATGTAGTTTCTTATTTTCTTAGGAAGAAATAACAGAGAGATTAATTTAGCTTTCTGGAAGAAAGGAGCATGCTCACCAGGAAAGGTCTCATAAGTCAAATTGATGGATGAGCACCCTGTGCCGGTCCGATGGTGTGCTGGTGCCAGGCTGGCATTTCCTGGCTCCTCCGCGTGCTCTTTCCCTGCACAGCCTGAATTCCCGTGATCAGCTGCTGCGATAGGAAAGGTCACTGGATAAAAGGCTTAACAAAAAGAATTGTTTCTGTGCTGGCCATCGGAGGACCAGTTGCTACAAGTGGTTATTTTTAGAGAGGTACAAAAGGAAACAACCAACCGATGTCCCACCAGCAGAACGAAGATAAGCTGGAGCTTTTTTGAGCAGGCGTTTGCTTGAGGAGCAGGGTCCTGGCTGGTGGAACCCGTGCACTCAGGGAGGCCGAGAGGAGCCGACCTTCGCCTCTGCTCTTGTCCCGTTAAAGATGTGAATGTGTGCGGTTCAGAGCTCCCCTTCAGCTGCAGCTTCTCACCCGGTGCCTTCCCTGGTGCCCTCACTGATGCCTTCCCCGGGCCGGGCTCCATCACATCCCAGCCCGGGGTCCACCCCAGCCCGGCGATGCTCCCAGCCGGGGGCTCCCGGTCTCGGCTCCCGGCAGGAGCTGGGGCCCTGCAGGGCTCTGTCGCCTACACAGGGTGTCAGTGTTGTTCCACTTCAGCGCAGGGACCGAGCTCCCGGGAGCGCGGCAGCGGAGGCACCGTCGAGCCCCGCACGCACCGCGGGGCCCCCTCGTTCGCTGCTGTTCCCGGGGCTCGGGACGCCTCCCGACCCCTTCTGCCCGCCGGGGCGGTGATGACCACGAGCGGGCCGTGCGGGGCAGCGCTGCGGGCACGGGCACGGCCACCCGACCCCTCCGGGACCCCCCCAGCGCTGTGCTGGAGCGCACTGGGAAGAGCCGGGCCGGCAGCGGTTCCTGGCTGGGCTGTGAGGGTGCTTGGGGTGCAGCACCCCGCTCCCCGGGTCTGAACCCGCCTGAGCTCCTCCCTGCCCTCTCCCGCAGGATCAAAGCCACCGCCGGCACCCGCGGGCCCGCCCGGGGAGCAGAGGAGGAGCCCCCCCGCACCGCACAGGTGAGCAGCTCCGCCCCGGGCATCCCACGGCTCCTGGGGGGGGACACACGGGTCTGGCTGGGGGGGAAGAGCTCGGGCCAGGGGTGCAAGCTGAACTTAGGGGTGCAGGGGTGCTGGAGGGCTGGGCTGGCCGGGCACGGGGGCAGCAGAGCTCTCATCTCGGCTGCCACCGCCCCGACAGGGACAATTCCTGATGGCACCGTCTGGGGTCAGAGCGAAACACCTGCTGGGGCGCTCGGCCACCCCGGCTGGGGCCACCGCGGGCTCTGAAGGAAGGTTTAGGGGCTGTGTGTCCCCACGGAGCAAATGCTGGCATCATCTCCTCTGTCACCATTTCCTTCACGGTATTTAATGTGCTTTCCAAAGCTGTTAAATTGGAGGGGAAAAAATGGGTAACAGGCAGTCAGACGTTACGGTGAGGACACATGGAGCCCTCTCAGCCTTGGGCAGGTCTTCTCTCTTACAACAACCCATGGGGATTTTTGAGGAGCCACCTCTGAGAACCAGCCTTTGGGCTTATTTTTCTCTCTTCTCATCATTTGTCTGTAGCCCTGCTGGCAGGAGAGGCAGGAGTGCCCTGCACTGCCTGTCCCCCCCCGGGACTGCTTGCTCAGGGGGACGTGGGGGGCACGCGGGTGCTTCGGTCACAGCTCAGGCTTCCTGCGGCTGTTTCTGTTCACTGAAAATAGGAACCAGCTCAGAGCAACAGGGGTCTTTGGGTCTGGGAAAATCAGAGTGCAGTTTCTGACCCCGTGAGCTGACAGGGGAGCTGTGGGTTGCAGACACAGTGATGTCTTGGACCATCTCTCCGTTGCCTGGCCTGCTGAGGGCGAGGTGTTACACACGTTTGTTTGAGACTTTAACACTGGCCCTGTGGATATCACGTGAAGATATTTTTTAGCACACGAAGGTATTTTTTAGCATGCAAATCTCTCTTTGTGTTGTAATAAGAAAGATGCCAGCAGTGACTGTAAAGAGGTGGGTGCTCCCAAATGAGCTCTGCTGCACTGAATGTTTCCAGCTGATTCTCTAGGAGGAGGCAAGGGTATAACCCTGCTGTGTTCCTGTTGCCCCCAGCGTGTCCCCGCTGACGGAGGCGGTGGCCAGGCGAGCCCTCCTGCACTTCCTGGCCTCCCGGCGCTGCTACAGGAGCCGCACGGCGGCCGACCTGAGCATCGGGCGGCTGCGGCAGCTGGGCACCTACCGCGTGAGTACCACCAGACCTGGCACATGTACCACCACCCAGAGCATGTCCCATGGCCTGGAGACATCGGGCCACGAGAACCATCCATTAGTTCACATAGTTCCCATTTCAGTGCCCACTCTGTGCACGTTGTCTTCATGGCGAGCACATGATTTGTCTCTTCCAGTACCGGCTGGAGACGTTCAGCGAGTCGAGGTTCAGCGAGTGGGCGTTCGAGCCCTTCACCAGTAAGTGACTGTCCCCAATCTCACCCGGATGGCTCTGGCTGCCCAGGGCTGGTGTGGCTCCTGGAGATAACCTGAGCCTGGTTTAACGTGCACCAGGTTTATCTGATCCCCTGTGCCTGCGTGCACTCTGCAGAGCCCATGAAGCTGGGCAAGATGCTTTCCCTCACAAGCTTGGCTTGCTGCCCTCGTGCTGGGGGTTGGGGCATCCCCTGGGAGCAGAGGCCACTACTCCCCTGCCTCTGCAGTAGCAATTTCCTACCAGGTGCCGTGTTTGCTCAGAGCCCCAGTTGGGATGGGCACCTGCACACAGTGGAGCTCCTCACCCACCTGCTGAGGACTGGGGGCACCTCTGCCCCTGCTTTTCAGGTGACAGCTGATCCCAAGTGCCCACACTGGCCCAGGGGGGCCTGCTGGGAGGCATGGGAGCTGTGCCGTGGTGGCAGGAGGATGCTCAGCACCTTGGATGCCCCTGGCACAGACCATAGGGTCAGTCCCTGGAGACAGGGAGCGATGTCAGCCGGCATCCCAACACTGCCTCCAGCACGGTGAGTAAGACACCATTCCCCCCTGCAGAGCCTGGAGCAGCCAGACCCCCCGGGGATGCTCCCCTGGACCCCTGGGACATGGAGGTGGGGGCCCCCTCGCCCTTCCAGGGCCAGAGGCGGCGGTGCCGAGTGCCCCGCTCAGCGCTGGTCAGGGTGAGTCTTCGGTCACTTCCCCGGCGATGGGTTCCTGGGGGCTCCTGGGGGCTTGGGCACCTTCCCGGGACCTTCAGCTCCTCGGAATGGTGACAGGCACCTCACCACAGTTCTCCTTTGCCTCAGTAAGCACCAGGGAAAACAGTCACAGGTCCCTTCTTGCTGGCATTTTCTCGCTCTGGGAGTCTGAGGGCAGGTTTTGCTGCAGCCTTCTCAAGAAGCAGCACTGGATAATCTTTCCTCTTTTGTTAATTTTTTTTTTTTCAACACTAGCAGAACATTTGTTTGTGTGACAGTTCCCATTTAGCTTTGACAAGCTCTATAGCTGGTCAATTTATTTTACTTTTTAAGCGAAATGATGAATAAAGAAAAAACATTACTTTCCTTTGCCAGCACTACACAGACATTTGCCTTTGTTAAATAATTATTATTTATGACTCCTTTAATGGTCGTTCAGCACAATTTTATGGTGTTGGATTCTGTCCCGTTAGGACCAGAATTTTATCACTGAATTTCGATGCAGGAAGAGTGCATGTGCATAATATGAGCTGTCTGAAATCCCGGGGCAGCTCTGTGCATGAATAACCCTCTGCTTTCAGGACTGTCACAGATGCCACGGTCACGGCCGGTCCAAGTGTGGGGTGTGCCACGGGGCAGGTCGGGTAAGCAGCCAGGAGACCTTCCCTGGGCACCTGCATTCCCATCCCTCCGCATCTGGGCTTCACTTGCAAAATTCCATCATGTGCTGCCTTACTGCCCTGCTGCCTCGGAGGGGTGGGAGGCTGAGGGCAAGTCCTGCTTTATTCCCCCTTCTCCAGCCTGTATCCCAAACCCGCTCCCGTTTGCCTGGGTTCCAGCTGGTGTTCCCGGGTCCTGCAGAGGTGCTGGATGGGGGCATCAAAACCCTGCCCAGGTAGCAGAGGTGTCTTGCCCCATCCTCCAGCGTGAGCCCACGCGTTGGAATCGTGGGAGGGAAGGAGAATTCGCTTCTGCGCTGTTGAAATGAGGTCAGATCCTGGGCATGAAGTACAGCAAACTGCTGTTCCCTCAGCTCCCGTTCCCGAAGGGAAGAGGAGGCTTAACCCAGGGCTGTGGGTGCAGCTACAGCTCTGGCCTCCTGCCTGTATGCATTCTTCTGCACAGATATTGCCCAGGACAGCCCAGTGATGGATTGGTATTGCACAAATTGGCCGCTTAATTAAATGTAATCTGATTAAATACATATACTTAAATGAAAGCCTACTGCTAACTACAAGGATAAATAACAATGGGAAAACACGTGTGTCAGAAAAAGGGCATTCCAGCCTAGATCCGTGTGTCCAGTCTGCATCACTGGTGAGTTTAACTGGGACAGCTAATTAACCTGGAGCTCCTCGTTTGCAGTGTGCATCCTTGGCATCTGCCTTTCCCTGCGAGCCTGAGCTAGCCATTACCCTGATAACGTACAGAGAAGCTTTCAATCTGTGAGCCTCAGGTATTTATTGTGGCATGGCCCGGGTGTGTTTGCAGGCGAGGTGTGTGACGTGCCAGGGGTCCCGCCGGAGGCAGCAGCAGCAGGCGAGGTGCCAGCTGTGCTCAGGTTCAGGTCGCACAAGGTACGAGGGGCTCCTGGGCACGGCGCTTCAGGGGCTCTGCCCCCACTGCCCCCCTTCCCCGAGCCCATGCTGGCTCACGCAATGGTGTGGCTGGTGCAAACCAGTCACCCCAGTCCCTCTGGCTGGGTGGAGGTTGTCAGCTGAGTCTGCTGGTAGGAGAAAAATACTGGAAAGTTGGTAGGGAAAAATAAACCCCTGGATCCAGTGTTTGAGCCAAAATAACTCCACTTGTGTGCTGCTGGCAGGGGTTACAGCACAGTGCTCTACCTGCCTGTGTGTTTTTCAGTTTTCCACCATAGCAATCACCTAACTGATACGACAGAGCAGCAGTGGCTTCATTCTCCAGGAGAGCAGCTCAGGAATAGCCTTTCCCTCCTCCGATTCTTAAATGCACTTTGCATTTCGCATCTACTGTTCACTCTGTGTGAGTGCAGACACCAGGCTGGTGGCCCAGACTTGCTAGATAAGCTCTTAAGCTTTTGGAAAATAATAATTTTTTGGCTTTCTTTTCTTCCATATACCTTACCTTCCTACTGCAAGACTGTTGCATTTCCTGGCTTCTCTGGGAACCTGAGAAAGCTTTGGGTTTTCCAGTGAGCAGTTTCTTGGACCTGCAGGAACTGTGGCAGATGAGAGGCTTTGGGTGTCCCCGGCTCCATGCCATGCCTCCCGTGCCATGCCTCCCATTCTGGTGGGCTCAGGGCTGGGGGAGCCGGCAGTGGGATGGGGCTGGCAGGAGCTGGGAGGGCAGCAGCCAACTCCAGAGCTGCTCTGAGGTCTGGGTCCCGCAGCGCATGGTTGGGCTTGGGCAGGTCCCACGGCCAGCCCAGCCTGGAGAATTGGTACCACCCTCTGGTTTTTCTAAACGTGAAACTCAACAGGCTTAGAAATGATCTTCAAGTGACAAAAAAAGAAGGCAGTGTTCTAAAATGGTTTTGTTTATGTGGCTCCATTGAGTTTAAAATAACAGAGATGGTATCGTGCATAATTGTGGCAGTCATTTTAACGCATGAATCCGCTGGGGCTAATGATGGTTTGAAGAGCCTTAATGAATCAGTTGTTAACTGCTGCTAGTCTGTGCTGCACTGGTGCAGTGGCAGCACTCCCTGCATAGCCACGTGCCTCCTGCAGCTGCCAGCACCCGCAGCAGCGTCCGCCAAGTGACACTGGCCTTCACCCTCGCGTGGGGACGTTGGGGCTGTCCTTAATTAGATGCACAAATACATTCTCTGAGTAATTCCACATTTACAAATGGATTTGAGGCTGGCATTAGTCACTTGTTTTCCCCAGCAGCTCTGTGATCTCCCTGGAGTCAGGGACCAGAGGCAGACGGGTGTGTGGGGCATGTGCTACCGCCGAGTCCTGTGCTGCTGGCCCAGCTGAGCTGCACATCTGGCCTGCAGCTGTGTTTAAAATCCTCTTTAAAATCCTTGTTGTTGCATCTGAAGGTGCAATACCTGTTCTGGCCGGGGCAGCAAGACCTGTGTGACCTGTCAGGGAGAGAAGAAGCTCCAACATTTCCAGCGGCTGGTGATAACCTGGTGAGTGGCACGGGTAGAAGTTCAGAGCTGGTCTTTTTATTCCTTATTTTGCTGCAGGGCTCCCTGGAGGGAAGCTGGGCGAGTGCTTATAGCCTTTGGCCAGGCAGAAATGGGGGCTTAGAGGAGCAGCTTTAGTCTTTAACAATGGCAGCCTTGTCCATGGGGTGCAGGGGGAGCTGAGGTGTGTTCACAGGGGCAAAGTGTTGTCCTATTTTTGTACAAAATGCCTTCAGTGACACTGTGTGAAGACCTTCATGCTTCAAAACACCATATCTGTCCAGCCTGAGAGACTGGAATGGTCACAGCCATCTTTGTCCCTCCTGGGGGTATGGGGGCTCCAGGGCTGCACCACCCCAGGCAAGCACAACTCTGCCAGACCAGACCTCCAGCTCCTTCAGAGGCCACCAGCAGCCACTGACCGTGGCCAGGTCCTGCAAGTAATAGAGCAAAATGGGTCACTGTCACAGGAGCCATGGCTTTGGAGAGGCAGGCTGACTTCTCCTGACATTGTAGGAGGCTCTGAAAGCTGCAAGGTGATCACTCTGAAGGTCTGGTTCGAGGATTATTTATGCAAGAATCACCTGTGGTTGTTGCATATGAAAGGTTATTAAGAAACTAATGAGGGAGAGCAGAAGGGCTCTGCAGGCATCATTGCTGTCCTGGGAAACCAGGGAGCATTCGAGCATTGCCTGGGCATTCAGGAAGAGTGTGGAGACCCCTCAGTCCCTACAACCAGCCATGGCTGATTTGGTCATGTTCCCTCTCTCCTGCAGGAAGAACAATGTCTCTGAGTTTGTTTCCGAGCATCATCTGGACTTTCCAGGAGAGCTGCTCAGCAAAGTCAGCGGAGAGAATATATTTAGAGATGAAAATGTGGTGGTGAGTGTGACCCTCGGGGCCAGAGCGATCCCTCCCTGCACAGCCATGGACAAGGGGGTGTCTGAAGGGGCTCCCAGCCACACGTCTCTGCGGTGGTGGCAGCGGCCGCTCTGGACACGGTGATGCCCAGTGCCCTCTCCTGCAGCAGAGCTGCCGAGTCCCTGCCTGCTGGACACAGCTCCTCCCATTTCTACAGTCAGGAAAAATGCAGGGAGCAATGGCATTATGAAATCCAGCAGAAATGGGTCTTTTCCCATCAGCAGCCCCTGGGAGATGGTGACTTTGCTCCTGGGGAACCTGGGGCCAGGGAGCTCCCAGCCTGGAACAGAAGCGCCTGGGCAGGAGCAGGTACCTGCAGGTGACCTGTGTGGTTTGATGGGGTGGCACCAGCAGCACAGCACTGGGCCATTGTCCCTGGCTGGTGCAGAGCATCCTTGGCTTCCTCTAGGGAATTGGGAGTTGTTGGGGTTTTTTTTTAATACAAATGCAGATGAGTCAGGATTTAACTGTGCTTTCTTACTATTTACTAGTTGTTTTGCAGTAACCGGTAGAACCTACAGTCACGTAGCAGGCCTGGGAGATAGGCACCATCCAACACGGACCAGCTCTCCCCCAGAGAGCTATTACTCACTGTCATGCACCTGCAGCAAGAGCTTTGCATCTGGTGCTGCAGAGTCCCTTTGGGATTTGAGTGATGCCTCAGCATCCAAGTGACTCTTCAGCAAACGCTTTAGATCCCAAGTCCTCTGAGCATTAATGCTGATGGGTTTCCCCCGTGAAGGGCTCTCACTCCTAGCACAACTGGTTCTGCTTTGCCCACAAGCCCACTATTTCTCCAAAGCTTTCAGCAAACCTTTCAAACGTAACAGCGCTGCTGGAAGAAGGTGGCAGTGAATCCTCTTGGGCACAGAGTCACCCAGGGCCAGCCTTTACCCAAAGCTGCCAGGTTGGGAAGAGCAGCCTCTCCCCAGGCTGCCCTGCTCCACAGGCAGCACTAACCTGTGTCCAGAGGGGCACGGTCCCTGTGCTGGACACTTCTGCATCTTCACCCTTGCTTTTGGACGTTTATTCTGTATTTTTCCTTTACATGCCCAGGTCCTCCCTTGCGTGGGCCAGCAGCAGGTGACACGAGTGTGTCTGTGCCAGACAGACAGGGTCTCTGCAGGGCTGGGTTTGTCTCTTGCAGGTGTACCCCATCGTTGACTTCCCGGACCCCGCCATCTCCTTGGCCTCGCAGCGTGCCATCACCCAGCACAGCGCCGCCCTCGCCAGCTCCTCCCGCATCCTGCGGCAGGTCAGGGGTCTGCTCGGGGCTTGGTCAGGGAGCTGGTTACACACGGTCAGATGTGGAGGACAGTAACTGATCTCATTTTTTATTTAGAGGTGATCTTTAGCAAACAAAAAAGGAATTCCAATCACTAAACAGCTCTTAACCATTTAACGAAATGCCAGGGAAATAGTTTTTCAGGTTATTATTGTTCCTTTTACCTTTTCAGAGCCCTGGCAAGCATTATTTATTACCACTATTTTTATCTTCAAAGCTAATTTTGCATAAACATTAGGATTCCACTCCATCTGATTCTCACTAGTGTTGTAATTTCTGATGCTGCTATTATAGATGTGGTTGCAGATGCAAAGGTTTAGCTGGAACATACTGTCTTTTCACCCACAGGAAAGAGAAGGTTTCACATTAAAAATGCAAGTAAACTGAAAGACCAAAATAAACTTAAAGGGAGGTGGTTTGATTTTCCATGTGGTCTGTCAAAACCAGCTCCTTGGCATATTTCTGCCTTCCAACTTAATTCCAGCCTGTAATTTCCACTTCTCAGCATCAAAGGCAGTTTGCTCACCAGATGGCTGCCCAGCAGCCAGCGCATCCTCTGGCTGTGTGGGATCGCAGGTGCTGAGACCCTCTGGCCCTGCCATGCCCCAGCACCTCGTGTTTGGGCTGAGCCAGGCTGCCCTCTGCCCGTGCTTGCCCCACCAATGAAATGCTCATCCTCTCTGCTTGTCGCTGGCTGAAGTTCTGCTTAATAATAACCAGCATCTTTTGGAGAAAGCTTCGGGGTGGGGACGAGGAATCTCTGCTTGGCTGATGCTATTCTGGCTTCTTATGATGTTGGCCGTGTGCTGGAGGTACCTCTCAGGACCACACCTACCCTCTGTCTCCTGTAATTCAGCCATGAATAACAATTAACAGATAAGTGGAGGCCAAAGCAGCTCCTTCCCCCCGGGCCAGGGAAGGGAGCAGAGCTGCAGGGGTTCTATCTGCAGCAGTTCCTGCTGCAGTGCCAGCACAGTCAGCCCCTGGTTGACATCCCATCCCTCTGTGTCCACAATGATGGTGATTCCCCACCAGTGCCAACCTTTGCTGGTGCTCGTCCAGGCTCCCCGTGTTCCCAGTGCAAGGCCAGGGAGCTGCCTGCACACCCAGACCCCAGTGACCCAGGAGATGGGGCATCACTAACACAGCCAGGGCTGGAGACACGGGCTTACAGGGTATCATTATCTTGAATGAGTTCCAAATGCAGCAGAAGTGGTCTGGGATGCAAGGAGCAGTCTGAGGGGAGATACAGCATCTGCTCCGAACCCCTTATTTACTGTGAGCTTTTCCTTCCCCAGCGCCAGACCATCGAGCTGATCCCCATCACAGAAGTCGAGTGCCAGTACTCGGGGCAGCCTCACCTCTGCTACATCTACGGGCTGGAGAACCGGGTGTACGCACCGGGCTGCCCCCAGCGCTGCTGCTGCTGCTGCCCCCTGCTCTGAGCCACGGCAGCGGCTCTGGGGTGCTCCGGGACCCTTCCCACCGCCCCGGGGTGCTCGTGCCTGCAGCAGGACTGCACACAGAGTGGGGAAGCAAACCTGGACACCTCCCTGCAGAGCCCCCGTGTCCCAGGATCGAGCCCTCGGGTGAGGCTTCCCCCGGGGTGCTTCCCTCCCTCCCTGCACCTCTGTATAATCATGCACATTGCCAGGGACACCCTCAGCCCAGCTGCGTGGCTGTGGCTGCTCCTTCCCTGCCCTGTCCTGCCAGTTTTCCTGAGCTCCTACACAATCTAGAACGATATATTTCCAAATCTATCCCATTAGCAACCCAGCCCTGGGCGCCTGTGGGGTTGAGGCTGTGGGGGACGAGGACAGGGGGGTCACCCCTGTGCCTGGGGGCTGGGGGGGACCAGCTCTGCCCCTGGGGATGGCCCCCACTCCCCAGCCTCACCCAGACAAGGGGCACTGGCTCCAGTGCCTGCAGGAGGCAGCTCTGCCCTGTGCTCCTCTTTGGCTTTTTTATCACCAATCTCACAACTTCTCACAACTCAAAAGCTTGCCAGAGAACCTGGGCTCACTTGGGGTTTAGGATTAATTTAGTTTAAGCACAAATACCTGTTTGCAGCCCAGAGTTTGAGGAGGTGAAGCAAACAGACCCTAAAAAGTTTGGAAATGGGCAAGCAAACAGAAAGACACCAATGTGTATTTCAAACCAAACCAAACCAAACCAAACCACCCTCCCCTCCTCCCCGGGAGAGTTCTTGTGCTGCTTGGTGCCTGACAGAGGGGTCTGGCACGGGTGGCACTGGCAGCCCCCAGCAGACTGTGGCATCCACTGGGCTGCGCTGGCCCAGCCTGGCACTCAGGTCTGTCAGGGGCCAGCCCAGCTCCTGGGTTGTCACAGCCAAACCCACCTGGAGACACCCAGCTTGAGGGGCTGGGACAGTCCTGAATGACAGGGACCCATAGGTCAGCTTGCATGGGGATTGTGAGGGGGGCGACCAAGGGGAAAGCAACTGGGGACAGTCAACACATTGTAAAGAAGTGAGCTGGAAATTACTTTGTAAAGGAAATGCTTTCTAGTGCTGTTTCTAAAATGAAAATAAACCCCACGTGGTTTCTGCTGATGTGTAAGCAGAGGCTTGGGTTGGTCTTGTTTGAAGGGTTAAACCTGGGTGAGAGCTGAGCTGCAGCTCCCTCCTCCCCTCACTGTCCAGCCCCCCAGAGCCCAAAACCATGGGGAGACCTAAACTGCTGCACAGCAGCACAGAGATGGGTCTGGCTTGGCTTTGGGTAGGACAGAACATCTTCATCCTGGCTCTCAAGCCAGGACAGGCTGCTGGAGGTACCTTGTGTTTGAGAAGACCACACAACACCATCATGGCAAAGAGGGAAGCAAGGAGGGTGTTTTTCTTCTGAGCCACCAACAGAGAGGGACCAGACAGTTTGGATAAGCAGTAGGAGCAATCCAAACAGCCTAAATAATGACCAGGCCAGACTCCTCTGGGCTGAGCAGTTGCTAGTGGTTGTTCAGAAACAAATACAAACCCCACTTTGCTCTCATCGACTCATGCCTGAAGCACGAGATAACCCTCATCCTCTCTGCTGCTGCTGCCAGGGTGGAACAGGCCCTCCCGTGGGCTTGTGACAAACTGCCCCGGTCCTGGTCCCACCATGGTGGCCGATGGGCAGCAGGACGGCTGCTCGGACACCCTCCCTCTGCCACATCCCTGCTCCCGCCCCGTGCTCGAGGTGCTGAGGCCACCAATGTCCTACCTGGGCACAGGGGGTGGTGGGAGCAGCTGGGGACCATCAGCCCTCCCTGCACTAAACCCTCAGCCAGGGGAGGTGGGATGGGTGTCCCAGGATGGAGGCACGTGTGGACAGGAGGGATGGACACCCAGTGCTGGGTGCCACCTCCCCCTGTGAGCGCCTTGGGGGGGAGCCCTGCCATTCCTGGAGTTCTATAATTGGAACTTCAACTATATTTAGATCAAAAACAAATACATTCTTGGCTTGGGCATGCTTTTCAATGCCTGGTGAATGAGCAGGACCTCTTCCACAGGAAACTGAAGTTCCTGGGGTGGTGGCTGGCCTGGGCTGGGAGAAGGGGAGCTGAGCTCTACCAGCCCGTGCTGGGTGTCCTCGCCAGCAGAGGCCAGCTCGTCACTGTCAGTAGTGACTGCACTGCTGTGTGTGTGACCAGTGCTGCAGGGAACAAGGAGAGGACCCCGATGATGCTGAGATCCTTATCCCGTGCTTTGCCCTCTGTAAGGCCCTGCTGGGTGACAGCAGAGGTGCCCTGCTCTGGCTGGGCCATGCTGTCCAGGCACAGGACCTGACCCTGGCCATTCTCTGCCACTTCTTCCCCTCGTGTTCTCCAGCACCAGGCATGACTGGGGGTGTCCTGGGGCCGTGGCCGGTCCCTTTATCACTGTCCAGGCACAAGTCCAGCCTGGTCCCCAGCACCCACCCCCCGTGCCTGTGCCACAAACGATTCTCCACCTGTTTCTGCTGTTGGCACCTCAGAAATAATGTTTATCTGCGGAGCAGGTTCCTTGCTCTAAGTTGAAAAGCCAAAAGTCTACTGAAGAAATGCTTCAAAAACCCAACATCTTCCAGGTGCACAGAAATTCTCACTGCATTGACCTGTGTGCCTGGCCCAGCACTGAGATTCCTCACGTGGGACCTAAGGTTCTTCACACGCTGACCTGCGGAGCCCCCGTGCTGGTGGGGACCCTGCTCCCGCGGGGCTGCCTCTGCTCTCCCAGTGCTGGGGCCTGGAGGGTTTTTTCCCAGTGTTGGCTCTGTGCTCTCGACACGGTAAGGTCAGATCTGAGTGTTGGGCTCGCTAAGCATCAGCCAACCCCCCATTTTAGGGCATATTCTGCCTGCAGCGCTGCCTTATTTGGCCTTTTCCTCTCGCGGTTCCGGTGAGCTCAGCCCCCAGGCAGCCGATTCAAAGGCCTTTGCCCCGGCCAGTCCCTGCGTGGGGCCAGTGCCCCCTCCCCGAGGGACCTGGGGACAGCGGGGCCATGGGTGGCAGGGGTCTGTGTCTGCAGGGACCCACTGCAGTAAATTAGAGGTGCTGTTTCCTCCAGTACAAGCCAGACATCTCTTTTCCCGCAGAATAACCATAAACCAGCTCCACAGCTTACAGGAAGGCTTCCGCTCAAAATCCTGCTCCCCCAAACACCTGAATAGCTGTGGCTGCCCCTCCCTGGCACTGTCCAAGGCCAGGTTGGATGGGGCTTGGAGCAACCTGGGCTGGTGGGAGGTGTCCCTGCCCATGGCAGGGAGTGGCACTGGGTGAGCTTTAAGGTCCTTTCCAACCCAAAACACTCTGGGATTTGATGATTCCCTTCCTCGTGCTGGTGCTCCCAGCTCTATCATCCGGCAGAGCCAACACGGTGCTGGGATGGCTGCCTGCCCAGCGCCAGGCATGGCACAGCTGGGATGGCCTGGGACCACTGGCTTTAGCTCCCTGGGATGCTTTGGGATAACCAGCTTCATCTCCCTGCTCCAGAACTTTCTTGCCCTGTCAGAAACATACAGCCCAAGTCTATAAATCTCCATCTGGCTGAAGCCCTGCTATAAAAATATCCTGTGCCAAGAGCTAATTAGAAATAAAAAGATCAATTTTGAAAGATCAGCTGAAGTGGGATATTTCTGGGTCAGGGTTATTTCCCCAGTGCATAAACCCAAACAAAACAAAACTCGCATATTAACAACCCCTAAGAGATAAACCAATTTGTTTTGTTACATTTAAGAATTAATCTGAGTCATTTTATTACAAGAAGTGGCTTTGCCAGCTCCTGTTGCTGGTGTTTCTGGCAATAAAATGGCTGAGGACTCTCTAGTTCGGGATGTCCGTCACCACTGGCACAGTGCCCATCCCTCATGGATGCTCCTCATCCCCACCTCAGGAAACCCTGGTTTTGGTGCCATAGACCTTGTGGGTGGTGAAGGGGCTCGGGGAGGAGTCCCCAGGGGAGGGAGCAGGACACCCTTGGGCCAGCTGTGGGTGGGCATGCGGGAGCTGCTGCAGGTGCTGGTGGGGATTGCTCCTCCAGGCACCCCTCGCTGTCCCTGCCAGCAGGGCACCACCAGGACTCTGCCAGGGCCATTGCCCAGGGTGAGCTGCTCTGCCTGGTTATAACAAGAACCTAGAGAATGGAAAAACATCTTAAAAGTCCCCATTTGAGACAGCATTCAAGAAGCATCAGCAAGAATTGGGCAAACCCTTGGTAGCTCCATGGGTGCTGGAGTGCCCTTGACTTCCCGTGTGGATTCTTGGCAGGGAGCAGCTCGGATGAGAAGCCCCCAGCCAGCCACGCGTGCCCTGCTCTGCAGGCACGGCAATGCCTCTCCCCCACCGCACGGGAAGGGTTCAAGCCCCCAGCAGCTGAGTTGCAGGCGCTGATCGATGCCACTGGGGAGGCTGCGGCAGCCTCTGCAGAGCCCCCGGAGCACACGGCTTCCCCCCCCACCCCTGCTGAGCCACAGCAAAGCAACAGAAAACCCAACCTTCACTGTTGTGCAAGGAAAACACTAATCAAACCCACTCCGAACCGCTGAAACACAGCACCACCAGGGCTGTTTCCCCTTTCCTCTCCCCAGGCTGTGCTCCCCAGGCAGCCGAGATGTTTATGTGCCTGCGCTGGAGCTGGGAGCTGGACAGCCCTGTCATTGTCACAGCCCAGCCGAGCAGAGAAGCGATTTTATCTTCTGCTCTCTGCTGGTTTCGCTCCTCCAGGGCTGCCCTTGCAATAGAATAGTAATTAGCAACCGGGCAGCAGCTCAGGGGAGGTTGTGTGATGTCTGTGCAGCTCCTTGTTTTCCCAGCCAAGCAAATGTTTCCAACTCCTTGTTTTGTGTAGTTCCTGGGTTCAGAATGACTATGAATTCATTACAGGGCTTGCTATCACAAAGGAGTATGTTTTTGAGGACAAGAAACTACACTAATTGGTTTAGGCACTAAGAACATATGCAATAGATTGAATTTCATTTTGGGATTAAGGAGGAAAATCTAGGGAGGCTCCAAGACAAATTTGAGAAAACATGATAGCTGCAGTTAATTGAAGTGTTTCAACCCTTTTTTTTCTTAATCGTTTGAAACTTGCTTTCCCGGAATCGGGATCTCTCACGGAGAGCTGTGCTCTGGGCTCACACACAGAGCTGGTATTGGATACCCCAGGACTGACTGGAACTGTGCGCTCAGCTGCAGCTCTGTGCAGTGCCAGGGTATGGCCATTACTGTCACTGCTTGATTTTTACGGGGGTTTTCTGCTCCTTCTCTTTCTTTCCAGCTCTCCACTGGCTTTTCCCCAGCTGAACAACCTGGTGGCAGTGCTGGCATGGGGGACACTGACTCTGCTTTGGGGACCAACTGTGGCTGCGGGGGACAGGGATGCTGCAGGGCTGGGTGGGGGCCGGGAGCACCCAGGGCTCTGCCAGGTCCTTTCATCCTTCCTCTGCTCCCTGCTCAGCTCCTTCCAGAGAGCCAGAGGTCATTGCAGGGACCTTCCACCACCGCCCTCAGATGTGGCTTGTTGGCATTGCCAGGGAAAGATTTATGAGCTGTATGAAATAATAATAAACATTTTCTGTTTTATTCTAAGGCACTTGAAGGAAACAAACCCCCTCCTGCATGCAAACAAGCCGAGCAGAGGGAAGGCACATGGAGTGAAGCCCCAAAGTTGTGGGAGGCTGATGCAAGAGCAGAGCCTGGGCGCTGCGGGTTGAGCTCACCCGCTCCAGGAGCACGAGGGCACTGGGGCCGCAGTGGGTTTAGATGGGTTGCACTGGAAGCCCTCAGCAAGAGACAGGGTCTCATCAAGGCATCCATTTCACTAGGGCTTTCCTTCATCCTCGCCCCCAGTCTTTTCTTTTGGATAGCTTATGGCCAAGCCCTGCATTTAAAGAGGTATCTTGGAGACCTAACACCTGGCCATGGAAGACAGTGTTCTGGATGCTGATATGTCAAGGTAGCACCTCCACATCCTTTGGGCAGTGCTAATATTTGGACAGTGTTAAAATATAACCAGGGTTTCTTCATTTAGATTAATGCCCTGGCTGTGCCCCAGCCCTCGCCAACCTGCGAGACACTGCCTGGCTCTGCTCCCGCTCCTGAAGCAGCACAGGGCTCAGGGCTTGACATTGGCACTCGGTGTTTAAACAAAATACACATTTATGTCTGCGGAAGTAATGCCTGAGTAATAGCTGCAGGAGCAGACATGATTAAGGGCTGTGGAGAAAAACAATTAAGCAGATCAGCCAAAATATTAGGAAAGCAACTCTGCAAATACCATTTTTTTCTCTCTCAAAAATAAAGAAGCCGGAGGTTGCTGGGAGCTGTGCTCTGAATATTCATGGGGTGTGAGTGGTGCTCAGGCAGCTCTCGCTCACTCGCTGGGGATGAGGCAGGACACCAGGTTCACCTTTGCATGTGGTCCTTCATCTCCTGTGCTGGCACACTCGGAGCAGGCTGAGCGAGGTGGCCATGGGTATCAGCCCCAGCAGCGGCTGGAGGAGGAGG
>VZRW01013326.1:755496-784438 GCA_013398125.1 Aegotheles bennettii
CACCGATGGCACTGCGGGCAGGGCAATGCAGAGCTGGGCCTGGGGACTGTGGGACACGGATGGATGGATGGACAGCATTCCCACGGGATGGACGCTGTGGCCTGACCAGCCTCAAGGGCATCACGTCCTGTTCCTGTCATGTTTATTCTGACTGTGTCATCTCCTCAGGATTGAACTCAGTCATCTAAAAAGGAGCCACAGAGAGCTGCTGACTGCCTGCAGGCCTCGGGGATGCACAGGCTCTGCCTTCACGGTGTCACGGGCAGGCAAATGAACTCCAGTACAAAGCCTGGAGCCCTTTGGGTTGGACTACCCGGGAAGGGTCATTTTTCTCACCTGGCTCTGGACTTCCAGCACTTCCCAGGCTCTCCTGACTTCTCCCCCTGCACTGGGCAGTTCTTGCTTTCTCCATCTTTTGCAGGGCCTCCTGTGGGTCTGGTGGCCAGTGTGGGTTGCTACATGACAGATGCTGACACTATGCAGGACGGTGCTGCTGAAGGCAAAGCCGCTCCTCCCTGGAGCAAACCACAATGTGGTTGATGCTTCAAAGACCAAAAACTGAATCACAGACCAACGTGGATCTCCTGGCTTCACTCCTGCCGTGCACGTGGGAATGTGGGGAGGTACACAGAAACATGCATTTTCCGGGAGATCTGAAATCTGAGCAGGTATGGACCAAGGGAATGGTGAGCTGCAGGGCTGCAGTGGGCTGGGGCAGGCTGCCCACCCAGCGCCGGTCCTGTCCCCTCCACCCCCGCTGCTCCTCATGCCGGCGCTCACCCAGGAGGGGCAGTTTGGTGGAAAAACCCTTGGAAAAAGCAATCCGAGAACTGCGTGGCTCTGTCTCTCTGGTGGCCCAGCTTGTACAACAGCCATCTGTCTGTGGGCTCTGCCTTCGGAGGAGGTGCTGGTGAATTAAAGGCTGAGGAACAAAACCTTTCCCTTGGGTCTGTGGCACATGCATGTGCGCCAGGGCAGCAGAAGAAAAGGAGCGGTAACTCCAGCGTGGTGCCCATGTGAGGCCACACAGGCTCCTTACGTGATGTGTATGACAAACTGGCACTTGGGAAGCTCCTGCCCACAGCCCAGCTCCATCACACACAGCCCAGAAGTGCAGTCCCTGTGCTTCCCGCTGCTGGGATGGTGCCCTTCACTGTGCTGGCACGACCCAACCAATGCCTTTGGCACTGTCAGCTCTGCTGGGCTGATGGGAACACACCGCTAATTGCAGCAAGGATGATTTTCCCATCCGAACCTGTCCCTTCTTGTCTTCCCTTCAGCTCCTCAGCACGTGGCTTAAAACCTTTTGTTAGTGCAGGAGCCGCGATGCTGCATCTGGAGAGGGATGAGCACAACAGACCCGGCAGTTCTGCAATGCAGCAACTAGTGAGTAACTACATACCAGGCATGGAGGAGCTCAGGAGGACAGGAGGAGTTCCCTAAAGCACAGCTCTAGTACAGACACGAGGCAGCCCTGTACTTACACTGTGTACCAACCTGCTGGCAGTGTTTGCAGAGGGATCTGCTGCTATCACCACCTCTTCTGCGCTGTTCTCCCCCTCTCCCCTGGTGCAGTGGCACTGCCATAGCTGCCTGTCACAGGAGGGTCCATCACCAACCCTGGGGAATTTATGAAAACCCCTCAACACAGTCAGATTATCACATGTTGTTAATTACAGGTGACTTCTTGTTATTAATTAGGCGATTCCCAGAGTCTGCGATTGTTCAGTTCCTGTAAAAGCACCAGAGAAGAAAAATTGCTGCAATAAGTTTCCCTTGGATTTGAAAAATGACTTTTTTTTTTTTCAGGGTAAATTCAGAGCTGCAGAACCAAGCGTCTGGTGCCTTCCAGTTGAACGGCTTTTGAGTCCTGTTCCACTGAAAGGGCTGCCTTTCAAGCCTTGTCAATCTAAGGAAATTTATTTAGGCAGTCTCAAGGGAAGGTCTTGGCAAAGCATTAATAGGTTTCTTTTATAAAAGAGCCCTTTATTTACTGATCTTTAGGCTGGCCTGTGTCTTGCTCGGCTTTTGGAGTTCATGTGCAGAGAAAAGCCTGTCTTTGACAGTCTCCATGCTTCAGCGCCGCTGTGGGGCTCCGGAGGAATTTGCTAAGCCCGTAATGAAACATCTGGCTCAACAATAACACAGCTGCACGCGGCGCCTTCGCACCCCAGGCCAGGGGCTGCGGCCCTCGGCACCACCGGCACCACCGGCACCGTGGCTGGAGCCGCCCAACGTGGGGCCACGCTGGGAGCTGTGGGGATGCTCCCATCACCCCCTGGAACAGGGCAACGAGGCACAAAAACCTCATTGTGGAGAGATTTGCTCTTTGGGTGATTTGGCTGAAGAAATTGAGTTATAAAGTAAATAAAAGCTCAAATTAGATTTATATAGGCATAATTAACCTCAGTTTTTATAGAATAACACATACCCATGTGAACTTCATTTAGCTGAGCCCTAAAGCAGCAGCTGGTGCAGGTCCCTGGGAGGGTGTTTCCACTGGAACACACCAGCACTTCATGAATACTTGTTTTTGCACCTCTAAATTTTTCTCTCTGGGGCTTTTAAGCAATTTTTATTGTAGTGTTTATACAGCCAACTCAGCCTGCCTTTGGTTTATGTTTTCCTCACCTGGAGCCACTGAATTTTGAGCTTCATTAGTTAAAGGAACCTGAAATCACATTCTGTTAAGAATTGATTGCACTAATAAGACTCCTTCAAAGACTCTGCTTAAGGCAGTTGTCTTCTGCCCAGGTACCAGGCTCTTGAGCTATACTCAAGATCAACACCTTTCGGTGGCTGTTCATTACCACTGAGGTCAGTAACCACAATCCCATCAATCCCAACAAGTCAGGACCAAGTCAATTTGTTGGAGAAATATCCAAGCACACAGATTTTTTTCCTGAAAAGCGTTGCAAAGGAGAATGCAGCATAGCTTTTCTTGTGGAGAATGATGTGAAATGCAGCCTGACCTCCATCGATCCAACCCTCCACCTCCCCAGCCCCGGCAAGACGGCCTCCTCCAGGCTGGGGGGAAGAGCCCTTCAGAGCAGAGCTGCTCTCGTGCCCCAAAGCTGTGCACTGCAGGAAAAGGTCAGAAAAGCTTATTTATTCTCCTGTAAGGCCTTCCCTGCCCTTTCTGCATGGCCCCACAAGTGCAGAGCTGGCCCCAGGCCCACACCCCAGCTGTGATGGGGCTCCCTCACCGGGCACTCAGCACCCAGGGATAAATCACAGTGCCCAGGAATAAATCACAGTGCCCAGGGATAAATCTCAGTGTCCAGGTGTTTTCCATGGTCCCCTGAGGAAAACCTGTTAAAGTGCCCCCTGCTCTGCCTTCCCCATGGCTCTGTCTGCGGAGCCCCAAGCAGCGTGGTGCTGGGGACAAGCCTGGCTGTGGGAGCCCAACCAGGCTCCCAGTGCCCCCAGCACTACTGGGCTGGCTGACACCCATCATTGGAGGTGTAGCCCAGCAGCAGTAGGACACTGTCCTCTCATGGGGTAGCTGGTTTTCTCCAGCCATCCAAATGGGGAGATTTCATTTCAAGTGCTATCGTTTGCCCTAGAATAGATATTTTAAATACACACAGAGTCAGCGTTCCCTCCTGCCAGCCCACCTCCTCAGCCGAGGGTTGGAAAGGCATCGCTCCAGCCACTGCACATTTCTTACCTGTTTTTTCCCCCCAGGATGTCCCCACAGCTGGGGTAATTCCTGCGGCAGCCCCAGGGGACGCATGGGCCTGGGGTGGGAATGAGCTGGCAGCACGGGGGGATGCTGTGTGAAACCTGTGAGGAGGAGGAGGGTGACCCAAAGGGAGCCGCTGTCCTCAAACAGCCTCTGCCTTTCCACTGCCGAAATCCTCCCAAATCACAAACAGACGGTCCCTTTTCCTCCCTCAAATATTTCTTAAAAAAAAAAAATAGAAAAGGGACCACAAATAAGACAGCACTGCAAATATTTGCAGATTCAGATCAGTTAAGCTCTGAAAAACTTCAGCTTGCAAAACTTCAGTTGAAATGTGGTTTCTCCCCAGTCAATGGTTATTTCTCTCTTGGCCTATGGGCTCTGCTCTCCCTCCCACCCATCCCACCCAGTTCCAGATGCTCTCACCCTGTGGCTGCTGGTGCGTGCCTGCCCATGATTCCAGCCCAGGGCCAGGGCTCTGACATGGTCACCCTGCCCTGCCACACTCCAGTATTCATTTCTCCTCCATTAAAGAGTTTATTTTCAAAGTGCTTCCTCTCCGAGACCATCTCAAGGCCATACTGGAGGTGACTGCACTCACTGAGCCTGCTAAATGATCAGCCTCCAGTGAGTGGGGACAGCAGCGTGCTCTGCCCTGGGAGAAGCAGCAGCATCTCCCACCTCCTCCCTCACCCCACGGCAGCTCCTGCCCTTCCCTTGGCACCACGCCTGCCCCACACCGCCAAGGGAACCGAAGCAAGACCTGGGAGACTTTCCTATCCAGAAATAGTTTATTTAGAGACTTAGGAACATTTTCATGTATTGTCAGTCATATTTAGGAGAACAATTACACAGAGCATTTGAGTTCAAATTGGAGCTGAACGTTCACACAGGAGGCACAGAGTCCTTGTGCTCACCACCTCTGGCCATGGGCAGGAGGACAATACAGGGACCCTCTCCCCATGGTCCCAAAGCAGCTGAGGGTCATGCACAGAGCCAGGCAGACCAGAGCCATCCTTGTGCAGGAGCTTGTCTTTGGGAGCACGGGCTGACACAGCTGTGGTACAAGATGCTTTCCAAACAGTCGCACAACACAGTCTGCCCATAGCCTGTCCCTGTCGTACCCTGTTAAACACCTCCATCTTTATTAACATTCTGGGCTCACACATTGCTTGCTGATGGCTATCAGACAGGCCAGCAGATCCCTGGAACTTTAGCTTTCCTGAAAGCGAGAGCTTGTGACTCGCAGCTGCAGCCGCCCCCTTCGCTCCAGACGATAAACCAGAGCAAAACACAGCGCCACATCTTCACCTGGGGTATCTTCAGTTTTCATATCAAAACTAAAGACTCCCATATGTTTTGAGCTGTTAGATGCATTCATTTCAGGCTTTTGCTCCTGATACTTGAGAGGCACAGGATTTTGTTAAGCTGTTTAATTGCAGTGCATTTAGCAGCAGACAGTATTTTCCAAGCTGCAGAAATACCTGAAAGGCTCGAGTGGCCACCAGCAGCCCAGAAAGCCTGAAGCAAGTGTGTGTATGCCAAAATGGGGACTGCAGAGCAGAAGAACTACCAGTTACAGACTACAGAATCAAAACCCAAAGCAGAACGTGCTGCAGGGGCAGCTTTGTTCCAAGGAGCCAAATGAAGGTGTCAGTGATGGAGGACTGTGCTAAGGGAGACAGGCTGGGTAAGGTGATGCTGCTCTCTGTGGACTGTGCTCACAGCCCAGCAAGGTGAGCCCAGCAAAGGCTCTACCACAAAGGACAATCCCAGTATCTAACACGGGCTTGTCCTCTCACTTGGAGACCATCCCACCACAGTGAGGTGGGGGTGACCCAGCCCCGAGCGATGGCTGAGGACGAGGGGAGGGCCACCCCCGCCCAGCAGACAGGCACCAGTCTCCCCCTCCCCACTGGGGTGCCAGTGCTCCCCCAAGACCCCATCCTTTCCCAGCACTTCTGCTCCGACATTTACTCAAGCTCCCATCACACACGTTCTTCTGCAGCAGGGAAACCAAGAACCACCTCTTCTCCACCACTCCATGGAAGCCTCCCGGTTTTTAACCCTGGCTGGGGTGGAAGGGGGGGTGTCCCCTTTACCCACCCACCTCCCCAGACAGGGGAGAGGGGTCCCTGGGAAATCCCACTTCTGATGGGCTTACAAGCAGGTGCTGCCCCACAGAGGCAGCAAAGACACCAACCCTGGAGAGCTGGGGGCAACCTCACCCCGCTCTGCAGAGGCACAGGGCGAGGGTCCCATCCACGCAGGTTTAGTGACCGATGCTCGAGGCTTAGACAATCACTCTGAGGGGTAACCAGCTGTGTGCACCAATGGCCACCGCCTGTCCATCAGGGAATGCTGTCTGGATGGCAACATCTGTGCTGAAACAGCACCCTGTAGGTGATTCCCTGCTGACATGAAGCAAGTGCACTTTCGGCTGCCTTAACATCGCAAGGCTTCGAACAATGATGTGTCTTTAAAAATAAATAATTACAGAGCATGGAGTGTGGTTCAGGGGAAACCAACGCCTTCTGTAGCAGAAAAAACCTAGCACTTGTGAGATCCATGCACACTCACCTCTGCAAAAAATATTCCAGTTCTCTGGCAAAGAATGTAGACATTTAATATAAGAAAAAAGACCGAGCACACAGACACCCGCCAGCCTGGACTGTCTGAGACTTTCAGTGACTACCAGAAGCATTGCATGACTTGGGAACAAATCGGCAGAGACCCAGTACCGGGTCCTGGGATGGCATCATCCCTGTCAGATCCAAGAGGTGACAGGGACCTTCCGTAGGGATGAGGGGCTGTGGGACAGGGACCAGGGAAGAGCCCTGGATGAGGGTGCTGCCAGCTCCGAGGGGAAGGTGTGGTTCCCTGGACCTTGGAAGGGGTCACTGGGTGTTACAGGGAAGAACTGGCACTGCAGAACAGGCACAAGACAGCTCAGGCTGGGGAGCTGTTTTCCATAAAATTCCTGGTCAAACCCCATGCTTCAAACACTTAACAACCCCCAGTGTGGTGGTGGGAACACAATGCTGCTCTGGAAACGCGCTAGGCTGGGACACTGGGAGTGGGGGCAGGTGGGGGGGGCCAGGAGCCAGCCTGCGGAACTTGCTGGGAACGCTCTCGCATTCCAGTTCCAGGGCTAAAGCGCACAGGGGATGAGCCAGGGACAGAGCTGTACCCATCCCATCTCACCAGGGTTAAACCAATCACCCTGAGGCCAAGGTGTCACTTTTACATCATTGTACACTTCGGAGGAGAAAGCTGCAGCTACACCTTGGTGCAATTTTATATCATTTGCTTTCAGAAACTAATCACCCAGGTTAATAAGTTTCTTCAGACCCATTGCTTCAGTTCAGTTGTCAGCAGCCTGTTAGCATTCCAGTATGGTTTTCGAAAAGCGAGAGCAACCCTTGTGTTTGACCGTGGTTTAGTATGCCAAAAGTTACTTTTGAGATGTGCTATTTCCAAAGACTATTGCAAGATCTCAGTCGTAAGCAGCTTGGAGGGACTTTATAAAAACTAGCACAGCACAGAACCTCCTTTGCAGTCCATGCCGGCCAGACACGCCGTGCACCTCCCACCCCAGGCGCACCAGTTCGCTGCGCCTCCTCCCCAGGAGATGTCCCCTCCGAGCTGCAGCGGATGCAAGGGGGCACTTGGTTGCTTACAAGTGAATAGCCAGGCTCTGATTTAACTTTGTTTTAAACCTTCCCCTTCTCACATACTTGTCAAATGCCCCAGCCCTGGTGGGACCTCGGGGAGCTACTCCCCACTCAGAGGCGTTTGCTCCTGCTGCAGATGGTGCACAGGAGGGTGGTGTTGTCCAGGGTGAAGGGTTTGCCGCTCAGCAGTGTCTCACACGCCAGGCAGGCAAAGTGCTTCTTGTGCCAGGCCATCCCCTCCGCCTGCTCGTAGTCCTCCGAGAAGATGATCTGTGGGACAAACAGGACAACTGCTTATTCCCAGCATCTCGCCAAGGTGGAGCACAGCAGGAGCAGGGAGAGCCAGCTCCACACCTCCCACCAGACCCACCAGCCAAGGGGACCAGGATTGGGGAAGGGTAAACAAAAGGCATGGGAGTGTTCTGGGCAATTAAGCACTATAAAACCATCAGGTTTTAATGCAGATAGAGGTGGGTGTTGCTGTGAGACAGATACAGCATAGGTAGCCAGGACTGTCATTAACAGAGCTGGGGCAGGGGCTGGAGCCCCAGAATGTGATGGGGAGCGGCTGAGGGAGCTGGGGGTGCTCAGCCTGGAGAGAAGGAGGCTGAGGGGAGACCTTCTGCTCTCTGCAACCCCCTGAGAGGAGGTTGGAGCCAGGGGGGGTCGGGCTCTGCTCCCAACGAACAAGCGATGGGACAAGAGGGAACGGCCTCAAGGTGCCCAGGGGAGGTTTAGGTTGGATGTGAGGAACAATTCCTTCCCCAGAGGGCTGTCAGGGCCTGGCCCAGGCTGCCCAGGGCAGGGGTGGGGTCCCCATCCCTGGAGGGATCTCAAAGCCGTGGAGACGTGGTGCTGAGGGCCATGGGGCAGTGGGGACCGGGCAGTGCTGGGTTAACGGTTGGGCTGGGTAATCTGAAAGGGCTTTTCCAACCCAAACAATTCCGTGATGAACATCGTGCTGCTTCACTCCGTTCTCTGCAGACACCCCCAGCTCCACAGGGCAGCCGCAGCGCTGGCGAGGGGCACGGGAGGATGCTGTGCCCCAGGGTGTGGTACCGGTGCCTACCTCGTCGCAGCCGGCGCAGCGCGGGCGCAGGCTCTCGCAGTAGTGCCGCCCGCACCAGGCGGCCCCGCTCTTCCAGAAGTAGATGAGGTCGACGAGGGGCTCGGCGCAGCGGCAGCACACGAAGCAGGCCGGGTGCCACTGGCGGGAGTAGCCGGCCCTGTCAGCGTACACCACCGGGCCATCCCCCGGCACCGCCTGCTTGCAGGCCTCGCAGCGCTGCGGAGACAGGAGGGTGCTCAGTGCACAGGGCGGCGTTTGCTCTCACACACCCACCTGCAGCATCTTCCACACACCCAGCAAACACCAGCACACCCGAAAAACCCATCCTCCATCCTGACCTTTCCTGTGAGAGTGCCAGAGCACTGGACCAGGCTGCCCAGAGAGGCTGTGGAGTCTCCTTCCCTGGAGACATTCAAACCCCGCCTGGATGCGTTCCTGTGTGATGGACTCTAGGTGACCCTGCTCTGGCAGGGGGGTTGCACTGGATGATCCTTCGAGGTCCCTTCCAACCCCTAGGATTCTGGGATTCTGTGATGTGTCCCGCTCCCAACAGCCCGAGGGACCTGCCCGGCACCCGCTGTGCTCCCGCCCGGCACCCGCAGTGCTGAGGAGGGCACTGCAAACACAGTGCTTGGTCCCAGGGCTGCTCAGCTGTGCACTGAGCTTGGGGTTGTTTGAGCTCTTGTTCTGTGAGAGGAAACCTGAGAACAGCAAAGCCAGGTCCTGCAGCTGCAGCAGCTCAGAGGGGACAGCGATGGGTCAGGGCGAGGGTACAGAAACAGTGCAGCGAGGGTACAGAAACAGTGCAGCGAGGGTACAGAAACAGTGCAGCGAGGTGGGAGAGCAGGGAAGAGCTGAACTGAAGAGAAAGCAATGGCTGCAGCTTGGCTTTCCTGCAGGTCTGGAAGGGGACACCTCCACTTCCACCGCTCCGGGCTGCGGGCACATTTCCCAGCGCTCCCGAGCCCCACGCCAGGGAGGGAGCAGTTTCTGCTGTACATGAATGCAGGCAGGGGAAGCTGCCATGCTCAGTGCAGAGCAGCACACAGAGCCCTACCCCTGGTGAGGGCAGACAGCACTGATGGATCCCACACCCATCGCAGGGGACTGAGGCCACATCTTTCCCCACACCCCAGTACCTCCCTGGGGCACCACTGGGCTGCCAGTGTCACCTCAGTGAGCAGGGAACCCGCCAGGCCCATCCATCCCAGCCCCACTCATCTTGCAAGATCTAACAATGAAAACAAACATGAGCAGCTTTCCAACCCTGAGCTCGAGTTCTGTGCCAATGAGAGCTGTTAAAAACCCAAACTCGCTGTTTCTCTCTATGGCAGCTATTCACAGGGCTTGTCCTAAGCATCACAGCTTCCATCCCCTGCCACTTGCACACTAAATGGAAAGCGGCTCTGCAAATTTAAGATGGAATTACAGCCTGGTTCTCATTTTACATCTCCACCGTGTAGGGAGGAGTGAGAACTGTAGTAGCAGAATTACCCGAGGTGTGGGCCAAGAAAGTGTCCCCCTCTCCTGCACTCTCAGACTTGCTCTCTCCGTGGGCTGGGGTTTTGCCATGGCAGCTCCTGCAGGAGCTCCCTGGGCACCATCAGGCTTCCCCGGAGCACTCACCACACTGCTGGCCTCAGCTTTTTGGGACAATGGCTGATTTTGATCAACTGCTTCAGTATTTAATTTGATTTCAACACAGTGGCCCATAACACCAGGAGACTTTGTTCTGAGGGGGTTAAAGATGATTTTCTGCTCAGTGAAAAACATTCTGCTCCTAGGACAGACTTATTACGGGGATGGGGCCCCTCTCTGCAGCCAAGAGGAGCTCAAAAAGCTGTTTGAGGTCAGATGCCTCTCTCTTATTATGATTTACGTTGGCCCTGGGTGTTTCCTTTACACACCAGTTTCAACACAGCTAGCCTGAGTGTGCAAGAAGTGATGGAACAGCCTTAGCACAGGGACCACACAAACACTGAGAAAATCATTCCAGCTTGTTTTTTGGTGCAGCTTCAGTGCTTTCTGGGTTTATTCTCGTCCACAGCAAGGGTGGTGGTTTTATTGTTTTTTCCACACCTAATCTTCATAAACCTATAGTTCAGACTCACTCGTTGATCTGAAATAGGGTGAAGTCAAGCTGCTGGTGCTGATTGAGAGGTTTGGTATTTAACAGATTCAAATTTGTGTCCTACTTCTAAGGGACTAATGAAGAAACATCACACAAACTCCTTGAGAATCAGGATCTCCAAAATAAGCTATTCAGCACTGCATTTTCCTGAACCAAAGGCACTCATGTCTTCTCAAAAAACATTCTTCATTGCTGCAATCCTGCAGGTCTTGGCAGGTTGGGACAAACACACTCCCAGCTAGGACAGCATGCCCTGGAGTGGCCCTGGGTGGGCTGGTGGCACTTGTGGGCATCACCTATGGCATTCTGGAGAGTAGCTTCCTCAGGCATGGGAGCAGGCATCATGTTTGACACCCAGGTTTTAGAAGACACACAGGAGATGGTCACATAAGTAAAGAGGTACCTCCACCTCCAACACCTGGAATGTGCTGATCTACATTTCAACCCTGAATAAATCAACAACACTTCCAGTGTCCTTGGCTTAGTGTGCTTCATTTCTCAGTCCCTCTAACATCAATTCTCAGTCCTCCTATAGCTCATTTTGCTCACACCTATGTTCAGCCTCACACACTGCAAAGCAAAGTGCTACAGCTCATTTTTCCATGGCAGAACTTCACTTCCAATGCAGTTTTGTGAAAGCCAGTAGACCTTCTGGGAGTTCAGCACACCTCAGGTCTTGGGACACAGCCCATTCCTGCCTGGTCAGCTGCACTAATTCCTGCACAGGATATCAAATTAAAACGGGCTGTGTTTTGTTAGGGAGCAAACAGGAGGTCTGTCCTCAGTAGGGCCAGAGACCCCAGCACTCTGCTGCGAGCTGAGCTGTGCTGGTGCTGCTCGAAGTGGATTTTCTGCAACTGCTTTTGAAGCTGTTCCATTTTTCAGCAAGCGCCTCTAGAAAAGTGATGCTTTAAGCTAGAGAGAATAACATCACAGCTATGTATTTATGTGGAAGGACAAACTTGCAGTCTAAATAAACCCTCATTGCCAAGATGACTTTTATTAATGAGTTTAATGGAAGCCTTCCTTCTTTGGCTATTTTTAAAGTTTTAAATTCTTTGTCCAGTTCAGTATTTTGTTGCAATAGTGAAAAACTTTCACCGTATCACTGGCCTCAAAGTCAGAGTTAATAGAAAAGGCCATGGTGGAGGGGAGACATTACCCAATATGGAATTAAAATGAAAACTGCTCTTAACATCTCACAATCTCACTGCAGTAATGGTTAGAGAAATCTTGCCTTAAAAACCCCGACACCATTTTTTCCTCAGATTTAAATCCTCTGCTGCAAGTCACCCTCACAAGGGACAGTACAAAATATTTTCACTCACTGTATTTTATGATAAGCATTTGTCCAGCAATCACAGCAACCACTCCAGACAGCACTGGGAGAATGAGTCTATAACGGTGTTAGGGAATCTCAATCATTTCCCTGTGGCAATGTGTTTTTATGGCCAGAGACAAGCCCGGTCTGTTCAGAGTCCCCCGGAGTGCTCCCAGCCCTGGGAGCACCATCTCCATGTGCACAGCTTTGCTGCCATTAGACTGAGCCACCACCTCCTGCACTCGCCATCTCTCCACTTGTACTGGCCTGGACGCCGTGCCAGAAACACTCACTAGCTCACAGGAAAACGGGTTCTGATCTTGAGAATCTGCCTGATGCAGTCACCCAGGGACACGTCATGCCCAATCTTTGAGCTCCAGGAATTCAAAGATGAACTCAGTGGCTCCTACAGCTAATGGAAGATCTGCTTCCCTTGGTGGCTCAGCACAGCTGCTGCTGGGGAGGGAGGGGGATGAAGAGATGGATACCTGTGCTCAGCAGGGCTGGTGGGAGCACACAAGGGGTCCCACTGGGGTATAGCACAGTGCTGTACCAAAGCACAGCGTGGTGCCGCCCAGTATCGCAGCCCTGCCTGGCAGTTTGGAAAAGCACAGCAGCAGACCTGGAGAAGCCCAGGAGCAGTACTGGGCACCAGGAACAGATAACCCTGGCTACTGCAATCTTCTTCCCCCTCTAGCTGAGGCTGAATCTGACCCTGAAAGCTCCCCAAGCCCTGAGTGGAGCCGGGACCCCCTGCCCTCCTGTCCCCCCACCGCCAAGCACCGCACTTACGTAGCTCCCTGCCGCGGGCTCCAGGGCCCCGTTGGTGGACTCGGGGGGTTTGCTGATAGAGATGCTCTTGTCCTGCGGCTTCCCCTCCTCCTTCCCGCTGCCACCCTGACCTGGCAGGGCCACCTCCCCGACGCCTAGTGCCTCTGCTTTGTACTTCTTCACGAAGTCTTCCATCAGCTTCAGCTCGCCCTCAGCGAGGCCGCGGCACTGGGACGGGTCCTGGTCGTACAGCGGGAGCTGCCTCATCAGCTGCCGCCGGCGGTAGTAGGCACCGTCCGTCCCTGCCACTGGCTGCATCTCCTTCGGGATCAGCTCCATGTACTGCATGGCCTGGGACAGAGAGAGCACCCACAGTCACCCCGAGCCACCCCCGGCAGGGAAGCACCAGCCTCCTTCACACAGGCACTTTGACACGGAGTGGAGGCAGCCAGCGTGCCCCTGCCCCTCTGAGCTTTGGAAAGAAAATGCTGAGCAGACTCAGACACGAGTAGCAGCCAGGCTATTGTTCATCAGCTCACCCTCAGACAGGCTGAGTGCATTTGGGTTTGGTTTGGGTTTTTTTTCCCACTTTTTTTTTTAAAAAAAAGGGACTCCCCAGGAAAGCAGCAAAGATTTGCTTCAGTGGTTTGTACCCAGATCCCAACACACGCTCCCTTGCCAGCACCAAGGTGCCACTATTCCAGGTAATGTGACAACAAGGCTGCTGGACAGACCAGAAGCCCCTGAACACCCAGCCCCAAGAGCCCAGCTTCCCACTGCCTCGGGCCAGGGGAGAGCTCCAGCGGCAGCACTGAGCACCCCACTGCCCTCACCAGCTGCATGCAGCATGGTTTACAGTAAAAGATCCTCTCTTAGCAATTAAAAATATAATCTTAGTACAGGAAATAGTCAGGTAGCAGCTGAGTCTGCAGGTAACACGGACAGCCACAACTCCGGCCGGCCACTGATCCTGCAGTGAAGGGAAAGGGTTTGGTCTCCCATGCCCTGCAATATGGAAAGGAAATGGCGAGAAACCATTCTAAAGTGTCCTGCTCAGCTGGCCACTAGCCACTACCTTAACAGCAGAGTAAAGCGTGCCCTTGTGAGAGGTCTGCCCCACACGGAACGAGTGTGTGGGACAGTGGGGTCTGCACAGTTAACTTCTCCTGGCCGGGTGCTCAGGGAAGGGAGTTCCCCACTCCAGGCATTTTTCCTATTGTAGTGTGAAGAGCTGAGGGGCAGCCAGTTGGCTCCCTGCCATTCCGGTTTAAAGACCAGCATCCAGCTGCATTACATTTGCTTCTTACTCGGTCAGCATTTGAAAACTGAATTTTAAGAAAAGCAGAGAAGCAATTAACTGTTCACTGTACCCAGTCTGGCTCTGCACGGCCTTTCCAATGCAGCAGCATTCACACAACACTGAACAACTCATTGCGTCTGTAGGAACCTCAGAGCCTGCTTCCACCTCGGCTACTGTCAGCCAGACAGCAGCACTGCAGGGTGAGATTCCTGCCTGCCATCTGCAGATTTGCCACTGCAAAGCATAAATAATCAAATGGAGGAGGGCTGCTTCTGTTTCTTGGAGCATGTGTTCATGGTATGCACATGATGGTATCAGACATCCATGCTCAGTATCTCCTGCCTCCGTGCAAAGGGTAGGACTGATACTCAGAAGTTCCTGACCTACCCCGAGCAGGGCTGACAGCCAGCATGGCTCCTAAAGGTCAGTTAAGTTGGCCTCAACCAGACTTCATCCAGGTTGTCTGCAGAGCTCCTGCACATTGTTTACTTGAACCAAGACATCCTCAGTCTGTTGAGGCACCATAAGGAGTTCCAAGGCTGCATGGAGCCTGTGCCCCCACCCAAACACACACTCGCCCAGGGGGTTCAGGCCCACTGCAGAAGGAAGCAGCTCAGGGGCTGCTGAGCTTAGGCATCCTTGGCGGTGCAGGGCAGGGAAACCCGGGCTCTGGTCAACCAACCCTGGGCTGTGCAGAGTGGAACAAATCCGGCAGGGTGGGACCAGGGCCAGCATTGTTCTCCCCATCCCTCATGAGCTCCCCAGCTCCCCCAGGGACCTGTGCAAGGCAGACAGTGCTTACACAAACATTCCTGCTGAGCCAGCCCCTACCAAGGGAAGGACAGAGGAGTCGGGGAGCAGCAGTCCTGTGAGCCAACAGCTGGATGTGTGGGGGTCTGGGGCCTTCATTAAAGCCCAGCAGTCTGCTCCAATTAGCACCACAGGCTGCAGCTGCCCTCCCAGTATGGACTGCATGTCCTCCCAGTACAGCCCTTCCAAGCAGAAGGCAGCACTGGATCTAGGTGCAGCATTACTTCTTTCCACAATGATTTGATTTCTTTGTTTGAGACAGGCTGAAGCATTTCCTGAAGCCTGCGTGGGCTGCACAGGCTGTGTACGACTGGCAGGACAGCGGGGATGGGATCTCTCCTCAGCAATGCTTTTACTGGACATGAGCTTTATCAAAGCAGTGAGCTTTCTAGTTGTAAAACCCATTAAGACTTCTCCTAGAAATATAAGCAAACCTATAAAACCCCAAGGCAATCCATTCCCCTTTCCTACCCACCCTGGTTATTTATGTAATTTTGCAAAATACAGCATTATGTACATTTCTGCCCCACCAGGCAAACCATGTGTTTCACTATTTCCCCCCCCAGCAAGTTCATCCCAAGCCATGCTCCCCATGAAGTGACAGCTACCAGCCAGACATGCCCTGGATTGCCTTACCAGCTTCTGGGTGAGCCCTGGGGGAGCCCACTCGTATGTGATGGTGTCGAAGGTGGGGTCTTTCCGAGAGACGATGGGGTTGGTGATGATCATGCGGTTCCTCTTGTAGATGCGGACGCCGTCACCTCCCTTCACGCGGGCGGTGAGCGTGGCGTACTTGGAGTCCGACAGCAGGCGCCCGATCTTCCGATCGTCCTCCACATCTGAGCTCAGGCTGTGGTCCTCCTGGCTGCATCTGCAGGCCTTGCAGATTTTCCTGCAGGTGACAAGAGAGATCACCCCTTCGGTGTGAGCTGGGCCATGGGAGGCACACGGTCACACGATGGCACAGCCATGGAGCATCACCAGCTTCCAAGGTTAAACATGGACCAGCCTCACCAGCCTGCAGCCTCACCTCTGAGAGCCCCACATGCCATTAAAAATGTGACTGCTAAAAGAGGAATTGTACTTAAGTATCTGTAATTTTAATTATAACAGCTATATATTATGATAACAGGAGGAAATTCTTTGGTGTGAGGGTGGTGAGAACCTGGCCCAGGGTGCCCAGAGAAGCTGTGGCTGCCCCTCCCTGGCAGTGTCCAAGGCCAGGTTGGCTGGGGCTTAGAGCACCCTGGTGTGGTGGGAGGTGTCCCTGCCCATGGCAGAGGGTGGCACTGGGTGAGCTTTAGGGTCCCTTCCCACCCAAACCAGTCTGTTCTATGAAGATGTCTGTAAGGCCACTCTCTGCTGGCCAGCTTTTCCATCACTGCTAACAGTGAGAGGACAAACCAAGTCTGATGCAACCCCAAGGACTTCAGCAGGATCCCAGAACAAGGAGGATTCAAACCAGCCTTTGAGTCAATTAAAAAAAGAGTAATGATTCAACCAAATGAACATTTTAAAGTTTGACTCCCACCCAGCTGAGGTGTGGGCACTGGGAATTCACGGCTGCAGGACAGGACTGCCACCACCATGGCACAGCCCCCGAGCAACCCTGCACAGGCTGCAGGCTCTGGGGCAGCAGGACCCTGCCACACAGCACACAGGCACTCTCCCACCTCACAGAAAGGAGCCTGGTGTTTTGCAAGACAGCCTCAGAGGGCACTAATTCTTTTTTAATTAATGACATCTGGGTAGCTCCCTTCCCTTTCAAAGCCCCCTTTGTTTCTGGGGTTTGGTTTGCAAGCAGACAGGGCAGGGCAGAGGCATGGCCCCAGCCCAGAGCTGAGCAGGCAGTACTGGCTGCTCCCACAGCTCCTGATACTGGTGGCTATTTACCCAAATTAGTGTTTTTAAGAGGAAACAGTGAAAATAAAGTATCAAATAACATGACATTTCTGGAGCATAGCATTGCAGCTGTCAGGATGCTGGGGACAGCCAGCAGCAACAGCCACCGTGGTGCTGCCGAGTGGGACGCAGCACCCAGCCCTCACCAGCAGCTTTGTCTCACCCCACCAGCTCTGCCCCATGCTCACCCTCCAGGACGAGGGCGACAGCCAGGCACAGCTCCTACCGACAGCACCTGGTCCTTTCCTTTAGCATTTCCCTGCCTCTGAAGCCAGCCAGGACGTGTTTGTTTTAATTAAGCAGCTTCCAAGCAGTCTGCTGGGCTGGGAAGCCGGAGCCGTGGGGCAGTGTCCATGCTCCAGCCCCACAGGGCATCGTGGGGCTTGTGCCCAGCAGCTTTGGCACTGTGCCCCCTGCCTGATGTCCACTGCACAGCACCAGCCATGCAGGGCTGTGCCGGGGACAGTCCTGTGGCAGGTGAGACCCTTCTGCAGGCTGGGCCATCTCTCACCCCAGCTCTCTACTCTTCCCAAGCCACAGCTCGCTGCCAAGACCCGTGCCCACGCTAGCAGAGATCATCTCAGCACTCAGGGAACAGCAATGCTAACAAAAGTGGAAAAAAACACAATCAATCACTGCATGAGAGCTTCAGCTTGGTTTAGGCACTTGTGGATGAGATTTTAACTCAAAATAAGAGTGGGACCAGTGAGGGAAGGGGGATGGAGAGCAGAGTGCACCAGCATCTCAACTCTGCAGCCGTCCTACCCAGGCAGCGTGCCCCTCCACACCTCCCAGCACACTCCAGTGCTCTGCAGCTCCTCTCTGCACTCAGTGCACCGGAGTCTGAACACCAACAGGACCGGAGGGACAGCGCTGGGGCAGGGCCCGCCAAGGCCAAGACATTACCTCCAGGAATGTGGCTCGAAGCCCGTGCACATCCCTCTGCAGCGCAAACACGGCACACCTCTTCCCGCCGGCGGCTGGCTCACCGACATCTGCAACGGAACAGCAGAGGCAGTTGGAACGGCTTTACCCTCAGATCATCTGGGAGCAGAGTACTCCCATTGTGTTTGTCCTTCAGAGGTGGATTCCTTCAGCCATGCCCTGTGTCCTGTGCAATCTCAAGCCTCCCAGTCGCCATTTGAGCGCTGCCCACGCAGACCTGCTACGAGCTTCAAGGTTATTCCTATGCAGTTACACGCTGCATACGAGCCTGTGCAAGGCAGGAGTCCCGTGTGGGAGAGGGGCATTTCCATGACCTGATGCTAAACCTGCTTTGCTGCAGCATGCACCTCCTTGGGCTTTTACAGGGGCTTGGGTGTGCTTTGGGAACACGGCACACTCCCACCCCTCTGGCACTGCTAGGGGTGGCTTCCACAGGGAACAATAAACACAGCAGGGAGAGGCTCAGGGAGGAAGGGCTGTGGCTGTGCTGCACTTTCTGCTGCTCCCCCAGAACAGAAGCAAGCCAGTTTCATACATGAGGCTCACTGCTGCAAAGGGACCATCCCAATGGCCGGCCAGCAGGAGGGAGGAGCACACAAACCACAACGGAGCCAATGCATTGGAAATGAACCTGTTGTGGTGTCTGCACCGTGCTGATCAAACACGGCTTCTGAACGTGCAGAATGGGAGACAAAACCAGAGTACTGCAGGAACCACCAGGGAGAACTGATCCCACGGGACACTGGGTTTTTCTCAGCCTGGTTGTTTTTACAGAAACTCTGACTCCTGCCTGAAACACACATTCGTTCCCTGGAAAAACGGACTAAGGAGAAGGCCAGACCCACCCCTGAGCAACCACAGCCCGAAGGGTTGGAGAGGGGCCCTTCCAGCTCCCTTTGCCCAAGGACTGCTAGTTCACCTGCAGTCCTCACCTCAGTTCTCACCTGCAGTCTTGCCAGATATTTTGAAGCCAGTGAAGAAACCTCTAACCCCTGGAATTCATAAAAATGCAGCCTAAAAATGGTCTTAACATGCACACACAGATGCTTCCCTTGCCTCCAATATCCAGAAGGGAAAAGGACACACCTGATTCAGCTCTGTGCCAGCTCTCCAGAACAGATAAAGACATTAAGTTTCCAGCACAGACCACTTCTAACCTTGCCAGCTCTGGAACTACATGAGATATCTACTGACTGAAGGGGGTTTGTTACTGACTCAACCTTAACAAGTCAGACAGAAGCTGAGTATGGGCAAGGGACTCAGAACGGTTGTTTACTTAAAACACAAACATCTGGATTAAATAAACTCCTTTGGAGAAGTTTCATTAACTATGAGGGGGAAAGCAAAGGGAAAAGCCTTGCCAGTAGCAAGAACCAGTACGTGAACCCCCAACACGACAACCTGATGGCTCAGAGCCGAGTGCCAGCACAGGAACTCGGTCATCTGGGGGGGCACCAGCCTGTGACCTCCACACCGAGACACAGACCCAGCAGCTCACTTTGTTACTTCAGTGGTAATGAGACCCTTCATTGGTAATTTATTCAACCTGGTGATTTGTTCTGCTTGTCCAAATAAGACTTCTGCTTCATGTCCCAGGTCCAAGTTTGAGGTTAACTGCTCTTCACTCAATCTGAACCCCATGGAAGTACCTCCCGAATGAGCACTCTGCAGAACACCCTCGTACCCCAGAGAAGGCTGGCACCACTCATCACCCCAGTCAGCTGGAGGATCTCTGTCCAGGCTGTTGGATCTGTTTTAGACACCTACCCAACTCCAAACACTGCCACGCAATGGCTTGGGCATGACTGTCCATTGCCAAGGGCATGGTGAGCATCCTAGCCCTGATCTTGGGCCACAGACAGCTTCAGAAGACCTAGTCACCAGCCCTCCTGTTTGTGCACTGCTCTGGTCAGGACCAGACCACATGCCTTTGCAACCAGGAGCTCCTCCAGATCTCCTTGGAGACTCTTGTGTGCAGGTGTCCATGGTGTGACTTGCTGCTCCTCACCACACAAGCTATCTGTGAGGCTGAAGCTACAGGAAAACATACAGGGGAAGCAATGTGAGCATTGAGAGGCTCCTCAAGGCCACATGCAGCTCCCAAGGTGGCTCTCGAAGCATAGCCACATCTCTGTTTGGAGGACAGTGTTACTCCTCGCTTCCTCAGAAGTGGAGGGAGCTTTGAGCCACTCATTTCCATCTCTGTGCAGGGGCCAAACATAACAGACATCTCTGCCTGATTTTCGGGCTGCCTGGTCAGCAGGACTTCCTGCCCAGATATGGAGCTTCTCCTTGCTGCTCCGCTCTGGCTCCTCAAATATGCATAAAAGGAGATTTCTTCACAAAAAAGAGACAAGACACTGCAAAAGCCTCAAACCCAGTAAGATGGTGTGAAACAAATGTTCACCAACTACCTCAGACACCTCCCTTGCCCAAGCCTACTCGGTAACACCAGAGTTAAATGAGGAGATACTAAAGGGTAAGATAAAGGGTTTGAAGATGCCTTCCTCTTTGGTTGCGTCAACAAACTGCTGGACGAAGGGCAAAGCCTGCTCACCATGACTCGATGTACAACGCACTTTAAGATTTCTGTTTTGGCTTTTTGTGTCTTCTAGCATTCCTGCTGTTAAAGGAGAGAAAGCAAGTCAGCACAGAGGAAATTCTTAGGTAGTGAAATGATAGGAAATTGAGGCCATTCTGCCCACAAAAACATCTCTGAACAATCTCAGGAACACGCCAGTAATACCATGGTTCACTGCTACACCAGCCAAAGGCAGGGCCATCCTAGACACTGGTAAGGTCACTCAATGGTTGGAAATAAGAGAGCCTCTAATGACAGGTGACAAGGAAAAAACCAAACACGGCTCCACCCTGGGTTAGAGTTTAAGGACTCCTGTGGCAAGGAGCACGGAGCTTCCAAGGCAGGTCTGGAGAGAAGGTGCCCTGGTTGGAAGTGATGAGCAGGTTAGGGTCCAGCCCCTACAGCCCGCTCCATTGACAGCTCAGCTGAGACTCCAGAAGGCACTCCTGGTGTACCATCACCCTCTGACCAACCCAGCACACCTTGCCCAATGACCCCTTGCCAAACGGTCTGCTGAAGTGGTTTGACAGTTGGGTTTATTGCAAGGGGACCATCCAGCTGCAGGATCTGCTGACACTGCACAAGGGAAATGCAGTCAGGAGCCTGGCACTTGCTGTTTGGTGACACTTAGTTTGCTTCCTTTCTTTTTGCCATCAGACTGCTCCCTACACTCTCTCTCCTCAGCTGTGCACAAGGCAGGGTCCTGACAGACTGGAGAAATTAGTTTTGACCTCCAGCAGCAGCATGTTCCATGTCATGAGAGCACAGCACAGACGTGGTTAAGGGACAAACCAGGTGGAGATAGGGAAGTGGAGCCAGCTCCAGCTGTCAAACCAGTCACTGCAACAAAAGGATGGTAACTGAAATAAGGAAATCCTTATCTGATCAGGCCTGCTTAGACCATACTCCCTTGGAAGACCTTGAGTTCTTATCTCCTGCACATCCACAGGGACCTTGGGCTAATCACAAAAAGCATTTGTAAGTCCTGCAGATGGAAGACCAATACCCTGAAAGGTCAAGGTATCTCCTAGCAGGATGGTCTCACCACCAGCAGTACATAGACTACACACCACATGAAAACACAGGGCAGCTTCAGCCAGAAGACATCCCCTAGTCTGCAGCAGCGTTGGCCACCACGCGGCTGCTGAGGGGGGGACCTGCAGAGCCACCAGCTCAGTGACTGATTCATCTGGAACTGCATCCTCAGAGGAACTCAGACCTGAAATATACACCACAGTGATGGGACGTGAGGCAGGACTCGGCTTGCTCCATCTCCTGGTGCTCGATGCCAGCAGAGAGCACCAGTGCCATCAGAGCAGGTTGATGAGGGGGCTGAAGGGTAACCCTGTGAGAGCGTCCCACCTCCCCAGCACTGCTGCCCCAGTCACCCACTGCCCTCCAGCCTCTGAAAGGGCTTTTGGGACCTGCTGCCTCCAGAAGGGACCGGCAAAGCGGGGCCCTCCTGCTTCTGCAGAGCTTTCTGGATCCCAAAAGCACTTATTGCACAACACCCTATTTGGAGACTAAAAACAGCGATGGAGACACGTAACCACCTCAAGTATGTTTTCTCCTCCTTTTTAGGAAGGGAAGAGGAAAAGCTGGTTTCCAAAAAGTTACTACAAGTTCACAACAACCCTTCAGAGCTGAGGTCCTCATTTCATCTCTCCTCGCGGGCAGGCTCCCCAGCACCCACAGCAAATGCAACACCAACCCTTGGGTGCCACCCCTGGAAGACCCTCAGGTGGTGTCGGCATTCGGTACCATACCCCGACAGACCACAGCCTGGGCAGAGGGAGCTGGAGGGAAGCAGAGGGACCACGTGAACCCTTTGGGTGGGGTTCCTCCAGCTGCTATGAATTTCAGAGATTAACAACTCTGGGTTTGAGAGAGTCCCTTGAACAAAGAGAAAGGGCAAAGTCATCCGATACTCACATGGGTGGGACCAGCTCGGTACAATTGCTGAGGAGCTTGGGGATATGGATGGATAGCAATTAATTTGCCATCATGATTTGACTATAATAGAGCTAAGTTGCATAATAGGGAGTGAACTCAACTTCCGCGAGGATCTCCAGCCCTGGAGGGTGTCAGTGTTTACATCCAGCAGCAGAGGTATCTGTATCACGGCGAGGCAGTGCTGCAGGCTCTGGAAAAGCACATCACCACCCGTCCGAGCCGGGCAGGATTTACATGGGCTGTGGGAGGGATGGCAGCCAAGCCCAACAGCACAGAGCGAGCATATCCAAGGGGCTGTGCTTCAGCTAGAAGCAGGAATAAAGCCAGAATCCCTGCATACAAAAAACCTCTTTGGTTGCATTTTCCTTCCTAGTGTGGGCCCAACAGGGCAGATTTGCTGCAGTTGTCTCATCACTCACAACCATGTGTTGTACCCAACCGCCCCTTCCCAGCACACACACACAGCTGCCTCTCCTCCAGGTGGGCTACCAGCATGGGCTACCCAGGGCCAAGCTGGACAAGCTCTCCTGGATTGTGGAAAGGGCTCCTTGACATGGAACCAGTTTGCAGAAGGGCAAGCAGCTACTTTGAGACACACACTACTCCAGACACGCTTGCTGCTCTAGTTTTGGTTGGGAACAGCAAAGGATTGTCTTGATTTGTTTTCTTCTCGTTTTCAGACAGAAAGCATCCATTGTAATCGTGACCTGAAAGCAATTTGTTTCCCTGCCAGATTCTGAGCAGAGTTACCCAAATTACCCCACTCACAGGGAAAAAAACACGTACAAAGAACTTTCATCTCAAATTCTCCATAGGATTTAGCTAAGTCACCAGTGGATGAGTTGGTATAATCAGGAATACTGGAAGCACTTATTGATATTACACTCTGAAGAGTAAGAAGCCTGTTGCTTTTATTTTAGCAACATAAAGGCACCAATATCTGAGAGAACTATTTCAGTGGAGCTGCCAGATCCCACCCTGCGGGATGGCAGGGATATAACAGAACCAGAGCCTCTGCAAACACCTCACTCCTCCAGGAGCAGAGTTGGCAGCATTCCTTTCTCCACTAACAATGTGTTAATTAACGATAAGGGAAGGGCAGACTTTGAAAAAATAAGATGAACAGATTTTTCCACAAGCAAGACAGTGCTTCAGACCTTTGGTCTCCATTATAAAACCAAACCAAGCAAGGGAGTGTGTGTGTGGAATGGGAAGAACCCACCCAAGGTTAATTAAACAACAGCCATGCCAAGTTCCAGAGTGCTCAGGTAAGGGTTGGTTTGTTCATCTGTCACCTTCAGCCAGCTTAATCCTTCCCACCTCCAGCACCAGGGATGCTGGAGTGTCACCAGGAACAGGGGTCCCTCAGTGCACTGACACTTCAGGAGCTGCTTCCATCAAACTTCTGTGCACCACCACTGGTTTAGGCCTCCTAAGTATTTTTTCAGCTCTATGACTTTATTTTACAGCTGGGGAGATCAAGACACATGAATGCTGAAGATGTGCCCAAGGGCATGTCACAGCAGGGCAGAGGTGTCCCTGGGCACCCATCCCCTTCACCCCATCCATCTGCACTGCACCTTCACTGCAGCAGCTCCAAGTCTTCCACAGGATCTGCTCACTATCACACCCCCCCCCAGCCCCCAGGAGGCCCATCCAGCTGTGTTAGAACACAACCCCCCCGAAGGTTCAGGCATGAAGTGTTTAAGAGTAAAAGTGTAGTAACTCAGCAGCCCTCTGCCAGCACTGAGAAGCTGTGAGCACAGACTCTGGGGCTGCAGGTCTGTGCTCCCATCTGAAGTGTCCAGATCTGGGACAGGTACTTTGAACTAGGAGAAACACTGCTCAGCAAACATACCCTGATGCTCTGGAGCAAGATGCATGGCTGGCAGGAGCTGGCTGTCCTCCTGCAGACTCCCTGTTGTAGCTGGCAGACGTGGCTACTCTGTGGTAGTCCAGGCAGACTTGGCAGCATGGGTGATAGGAACACAGAGCAGATCTATTTCCCACTGGAGCATCATAATCTTGACATAAGTTACCCTCTTGGAGGGAAAATAAGGCAAAGTGCTTTTTTGGGTGACATTTCCAGGTCTTCAGGAAGAGCACATGAATGAGTCCGAGTTCATTTTGTAGCTGGTGATGCCCTGAAGCCCAACACAGCAGTTGAAGGGCTGTGGCACCTCACATACTGGTAGGGCACGGGCACCCAGCCACATGCTTTTGAGCAAATTTGCTTTCCCAAGTTCCCCTGATAAGACACCAGTATATTTTACTTCCTATGACAGGTTCCTTCTCAGTGAAGCACTAGCTGGAATAGTTTGCCAAAGACTATGGAAAAGCCAATCCTGAAGGAAGAAACCCCCAGTTTAAAGTTTCCAACAGACACATACAGCTGTGCTGGGATGGATGATACGTGCACAGCAGCCTGCATGCAGCAGCCACCCAACTGCCCCAGAGTCTCCTAACCAGGGCTGCAGCACTGCAGGCAGAAGCAGAAGTCCCTTGGCTAGAAGCACACATGAAAGATCCAGCTGACAGCACCCACAGGGAAGTGCAGCACAAAACCCCTTTGTTTTCCTGATTTCCTACCACTCAGCCACCCACCTCCATCTCCCTGGCATTTTTATGTGCATGGTTTGGCTCAGGGGAGCCACCCCCCACCCCCCTGTTCACCAGTGCCTGTTGGGATTCCAGGGACCCCCCGGGACAGGGCTGGATAGGCCTCCCCCTCCCCCAGCCCACTGCTCCATGCGGAACAGCTGCTCCCAAAGGGGTTTGAGCTCTTGCACCCCGTGAGCTGAACATCAGCCATTTGTGATGCTGTGTCAGAGCTGCTGCTCCTGTCACCTCACCGATCCCTTCCAACACACTTCACAGCAGACCTGATAGGCATGGGATGGCCAGACCCCAGTGCTGGGTGTACTGGAGTCCCCCATCGCAGCCACGGCTGCTCAGGGGCTGCTCAGAGGCTCCCAGTAACTCCAGTGATGGAGCCAAGGGGCTCGGAGGAGGCGAGGTGGTGAGTGTGTGACCCAGGCTCTGCCAAAGACTGCAAAGAGCTGCCCTGAAGATTTCCCTCTCTCTGAGCCTCATCTCTAAACAGAGCAATAGCTCCAGGCAAGGACATCTGAACGCCTCTTCCTGAACGGCTGAAACACAATATTTCCTTTTTAAAGAGAGAAAAAACCCTTGGCTTAAGCAAACACCCCCGACACTGTCTCCCTGCAGGACCAGAGGGATTTTGTAGCTTGTAAACTGTATTTTATGGGACTGGATTTGGCTCCGAGTGCCAGTCCCAAAATGAGCTTTTTAACCCCTGTGCTGCTTTATGATTTCAGGTCATGCTGGCTCGGAGCTGAGCAGGTCCCTGCGTGAGGACCCAGCTCTGCTCCCTTCCTCCACCAGCTCCTGTGCCTGGGCAGGGACTGCAGCCCCCCTGCACAACGCAGGGGCACACAGGGGGGCAGACCCACCTCCTGGGCCCTCAGCCACCCACAACCTGTCACCCACACAGGGACCAAACCCTGTGTCCATCCAGGGGCTTCACGGGACCAACGTCTCACAACGACACTCTGAGCTTCCACCAGTGCAGACAATAACCAGAAACCATGAACACAGACTGCGAGGGATAAATAACTCTGTGGTCTAATTGTTACAGACTGAGCTCTGCATTTCAGCAGAGATGCAATTGCTTGTGGAGTTATGGACAGTGTGTACACACCACACACTGCTGCGTTCGGGTGGCCACTCCACAGCTGTGCAGGCACCACTGCAGAACAGCCCTCGCCCCTGGTACCACTGCTGCCCAGATTGCTCAGGAGTGGTTCTGGACAGAACAGACCATGCAGATGTGTCCTGCTGGTGGGCATAACCCCTGTTATTCTGGAGCTGAGGGTCTTCCCCCCCCCAGAGCACTCACCATGCTGGGAGCACACACAACCGGGGGTCAGCCCTAGTGCCCTGCACCCTGACAGACGGACACAGCCCAGGACAGAAGGAATGAAAGAGCAGTCTCCAGTGCACACCTGAGGTTCCTAAGCAGCCCTGCATTGTTGGGCTTCACAGAGGGCAGGTTCCACCCTGAGCAGCATCACCCTGCACATCCACACATCCATGCAGGAGGTGGGTGTGCGGGAGCATCACTGATGGAGCAGGGACGCTCCTGCCCCAGACCCTGGGCACCCACCCCAGGGCCACCCCAGCACAGCAGCGATGCTGCTCCCTGTCCCACAGCCCAGCTGCTTCAGGGGTTTGCAAAAACCCGTGCTGAAGGACTGAAGAAAGAAAAGTTCAAGAACCAAAGTCTGTATTAACTGAGTAAGCTTTACCTTGGCGTGAAACGGTGCTTTCAGCTTAGTGGGTTATTTTCTCCTGACAGAAATGGACTGAGTTTGGTGAAAGCAGCACACAGACCCTGCGTGGTCCAGCTGAACCCGCTCCAGTAACACACGGGATGCCAACCATCACGCCTTATCTTTGTTTCCAGTCTCAACTCTCCAGTTAGGATTCAATCTAAACAACCCGTCTGCCAAGCAGAATGCCATCCTGCTCACGCTGCTTTCATTTCCTCAGAAAGGATCCCACAATACGCTAGGCAAGACATCAGCAATAATTAAACCCAACAGTGATTGAAAATCACATTTTCAGGGCCCTGCCACAAGCCCTAATGAGTTCCAGACCTGCCTTCCCCAACTTGCTGGAACTGGCTGTGCGACACTGCCAAGCCAAATTGGAGTCTGACAGTATCCCACCCCATGCCCAGAAAAAGTGCCCTTCTCGGGATGCAGGAAATTAAACAGCTGTCTGCTGCGAGGAGCCCATTTGTCTCTGGATATATGTTATTCAGACAGTGATCCAGGGCCTGTACTTTTTTCTTGGTTTTATTCTGTCATTTCATACCTCTTGTGAGGTGCAAACAAGCTGGGACTTTTCCTTTTGGCTGCTCCCGAGCCCAGTTCCAGCTCAGGTGATGGGAGCCAGGCAGCTGGATGCAGGGACAGGGCATCCCACTGCCCCAGCCCACGCAGGGGTGTCACACCAGGCACTGCCACCCACCAGTGGCCATCAGGGCTATGCCCTTCCACTGCAGCTGTGCTATCCCCTGCACAGATTTAAGTGACCCTGAAGATGACAGATTGTCCCCCACCCTTCCGAGGGCAGCCAAGCATCCAGCCGTGTGTTTTGTGAGGCTCTGATGGCTCCTGCATTGAAGTCTTCTAGGTGCCCCTAAGCCCTCTGACTTACTGCTGTGCAGCCTCACTGCTCCATCCCCTCTGGGTGATGCTTGAGAAGCTCCTGAGAGATGGCTTTAGTGCACAGATGGCTTTCCCAGGGCATATTTCTGCTCCATGGCACAGATTTGCTCTGCCCTCAACTCACAACTGCAGTTGCCTGTAAGGAAGGGTCAGTTCTCACCCTTGCAGAATCTCACCCAATGCCTATTCAGAGCTTCCCAAGGGCCTCCAGAGGTGTCCTCCCCAGAAGCTGTGGCCACCAGGACCCTATGGACATGCCTGCTAGCAGAGGACACACCGCTCTGAGTCTCTGGGGATGACATGACACACCAGAGCAGACCTTCCCAGCAGGTTCTTGCCAAGCCCTGGCCACCACCGGCACATCTGTGGGGACAGGGTCGCCCCGTGGTGCTGCACTGGGGGGCCTGCCCTTGCCAGCAAGCACTGATGAGGGCAGCAAGGGCAGGGAAGGTGGGAGCTGGGAGAAAGGAAGGAGGAATCCCTTGATCCCACCTCAAAGCATCAGGTATTCCAGGCAGGACACAGCAGGAGCATCGCACCCAGAGGGGACAGCCCTGGTGCCCAACACCAACATCTGCCTGGGGCAACCTGGAGGGAGCATCCAGCTTCCCATAAGAAGCCAGCAAACAGCTCTGCTTGGTACCCAGCAGCAGCACAGCTCAACCTTAACGGGGCAGAGAGACAGAGAGGGTGACCTTCCCATCCTGACAGCCAGGGAGGGTCTCCAAGGGCAGTGGTGGCAAGACACTTCTTGTAGGAGCTCATGGCAAAGGGTGGGATCCCCCAGGGAGGGCTGGAGGTGCCCTGTGCCCTGGCAGACACACAGAGGCCAGTCTGAGCACCCAGCACAGCCTGGTCGGGCCATCTGGCACCAAGAGAGGGGATTACAACAGCGTGGAAAGATTACAACGGTGTGGAAAGTGCTGGCATTGGGCACTTAACTCACCCCCTGACTATGCAGGGCCCAGGGTACAGCAGGAAGGTCACGGGAGCAGCTGTGCCCGGGCTGCTCATGCCACACACTTTGCATTTGGCAATTAAAACCCTTCCACCGAGCCCGTGCCGAGCGGGCACAAGGCTACCCCGGTCCCTTGCGCACGGGCAGGCAGCCCCGGGCGGCACGGGGGAGCTGCGGGGGGCGAGCAGCTGTCCCGGGCTCTAACGCGGGCTGAGAGCGGCTTTCCCCGCACGGGTTCCGCCGGAGCGGGCTCCTCCGCCGGGTACCGGAGCAGCCCCCGCCGCGGGGTCGGGCTCGGCCGGGTCTGCCCAGGACGGGGAACGGGCTCAGGAGCCCCGGGACCCCTTTGGGCCGCTCCGGACCCGCGTGTTCCGCAGCTCCCGCAGGACCCCGGGACATCCCCACGCAGCTCCCGCAGGAGCCGCGTCCCGGGGCATCCCCTCCCGCAGGACCCCGGGGGCATCGGGGCCTGAACGGCGCCCCGTAGACCGAGAGGGGGGTCCCCGCAGAGCGAGGGGGGACCCGCGGAAGCGCGAAGCCGGGGGCGCGCATCCCGCACGGAGGAGCGCGAGGGCAGGGGAACGCGG
>VZRW01013326.1:785178-815818 GCA_013398125.1 Aegotheles bennettii
TTTATCCCAGAACACGGGCGGGGAATGTTTCCGCAGCAGAACCATGCGAACCCCTGTTTCTCTGGGTATTTCAGTGCGTGTTAAGCATTAAACGGTCGCTGTCACCTTCTGAGGGTTTTGGCATGAGCCGTACCTCCGGCTGTCACCAGACCCTCCTGCCTGGCCCGAGGTGCAGCACGGAGCCCCTCGGTGCAGGGGGGGTCAGAGGGCTCCATGTGTTCCCTCCCCTNCCCTTCCTCGTGGTGCCCAAGTCCAGGAAAAACCCACACTGAAATCACAGGCGCCTCCTCATGCTCTGGGATCAAAGCAGAGCCAGGAGCCAGGAACACCACCACAGCTCAGCACTCAACTGCTCCTTTGCAAGTGTCATTGAAAAACCCCTACCCACTCTGGTGTTGATTTAGCACCTCTCTGGCACGTTCTCCTGAGGCCTCGCACCCGTTCCGGCAGTGAAGGGGAGCAGGTACCTGGGCTCATTTGTCCCTGTACACTGTTTGTGAGAGTGCCTCGTGATTAATTATGCCCCTTTGCTCATCTGCTCCCGCATGTGACCCTGGCAGGATTTATTAGAGCTCACACCGTGGCTTGTGCCCAGCACCTGGAATGCTTTTCTGAAATGAAGGAATATGATTTATAGTGGCTGTTTGGGAAGGAAAAGGAGTGGAGGCTGGCTAAGGGTGGTACCTCACTGGGAGGAGACCGGGGGTACAACGCAGGCACCTGTACCTCCCGTCTCCTGCTCCAGCCATGCTCTTTGCTTTGGTCCTTACACGGTTCTTCAGCCTGTGGGAGAAGATAAGGGGTCTCTGCTGCTCCCCGCTGTGGGATGGATTGCCTGGGTCCCTGTGGGGAGTGGGAAATCGGCACAGAGCCTCAGGGAGCTGGATCTCTGAACTCTCTAATTGCGCCTCAAAATCCCCCTGGCCCATGCTGACCCCGTTCTCCAGGCTGGTGGACACTGGGTTCTCCTCTCAGCCCCACGCGCTGGGTGCTCCCCCTCTCCAGTGTGAGACTGAGCAGGCGATGCCTCCTGGGGTCCAGCCCAGGGAGAAAGGATTCACTCTGTTCCAGGGAAATAATGGGGATGGAGCTGTGTGGGCAGCACTGGCCTGGGGCAGCACATGGCCAAAGGCATCAGGGCCTGGCGGACCCCCTGAGCCTGCCCTCACACACAGGAGGAACCTCTGATTTATTTAGAAGGGGTATTTAGACAGCCTCAAAAATATATGGGTTAAAAAGCAAAGGCAGGAGAGAAATTCTGGTGAGCCAAAGTCCCTCTGGGAGGGCGTTTGACCCTGACCTTCCCGAGCACTTTGGGAGCGAGTGGAGGGAACAGCACAGGGATATTGTTTCTCAAACCTGAGCTGTGAAGGGCTTGGCAGCCCCAGGACACGTTTGGGATGGCAGTGAGGTGACATTATCTCCCTTTCCCAACGCACACACGCACACGGCAACCTGCGAGATCGGAAAGAACTTGCAAAGGGATTTGTGGGAGCCACGAGGCGCGGGGTGAGCAGCCAGCACACAGCGGGATGCGGTGGCACTGTCCCCAGGGACAGCTGTGGCCGGTCCCCACCGGCTCCCGTGCTCGCCCAGAGCCCAGGAACGCGCTTCGGACAAGCCCAGAGAGGATGCGACCTGTCTGCGGGTGGCAAATCTGTGTTGCAGGGAGATGTTAGGTGTGAAACTGCCGGGTTTGGGGGTTTTGTGCTCCTTGGGTTTAGTTTGAAGCAGCAGCTGTGAAGCTGTGTGCCAGCAGGGCCGGGGGGCAGGCAGTGGCCAGGCTCTCCCCGTGTGGCAAAGGCTTTCCAGAGCATGGAAACAACCCTCAACACAGTGTGTGATGAGGGTCTGTGGTTCCGTGATATTGGAAGATGATAAAACCAAGATCAGAATAAGATATAAAAACATCCTAGATGCTTATATTTACAATAAAATTCACTTGGACTGTTATAATGAATATTAACACAACTGATGGCAAGGCATAGCTAAGCGTAGCCAGAGCAAGGAGCCACATTAAGGGCAGGTCATTTCTGATGTCCAGAGGCTCCTCGAGAAGCTCCTGGCAGTGGCTGCTCTCTGCGGCAGGAGTCAGCCTGGCTGGATGGGACCCTCTTGGGTTCTGGGTTTCTGAAGGATCCAGCCTGTTGTCAGGAATACACAACCATACACATGGTCTTTGAGGGTGAGAGCTGCTCCAGCCCAATGGCAGTCACACAGCAGAGTGAAGGCCAGGCGAAGTCAGCTCTGGAAGGACCCTGTGCTCAGGCTGTGCCTCTGGAAGGGTGCCAGTGCCAGTGATCACTGACAGCCTCTGAATAATGAGTCTGAGCTATACTTAGCTCTCTGCTAGGAAGAGACAGAATCATCCTGTGACTAAACGCAGCTGAATCCCTGCAGCAGCCATCCCCGTGAACTGCTGACAGAGGGCAAAGGGCAAGGATGCTCAATTATGAGAAACAGAGATTTCAGCTTCCTGTTGATTCACTGGCAGCTCTCATCAGGACCAAACGATCCCTGCAGAGGTGTCACCAGACTTGTGCTTCCGAGGTGCACTCGGCAGTCAGCGGAGCTCTGGTGCAGGAGCCCGTGCCACCGACAGAAATCCATTCCCAGCTGCTGTGATGGCAGTGAGAGCCTGGCACCAGCGATCACCTCTGAACCAAGCAGAGCCCCTCACTTCTTCTGACAAGATGCTGGAGGTGAAGCCAGACCTCCCATCTCCTTGGACTTCATCTTTATTGGTTTGCAAGGTCAGGAGTTTATCTGAGCCACTGAGGACAGGGGAGAGAAGACGTATGAGGCCATCTGTGGAGGGCCCTCCCTCCCAGTGCATCACTCTGGGTGATTTAAAGCGTCTCAAGCAATACCCATTTCTCAGGTCAGGATCTGTGCTTCCAAAGATGGATTTTGCAAGGTCTAACTCAGTTGAGTTTGCAGCTTTATTCCTCATTTATATTCCTGCTGCTCGCATTGTTTCAGCCGTGGCTTTGAAGAATGGAGCAAGCCATGACTTTTGCATCTGGAGGATGAAGGGCACATCCTTCCCTGAGCCCCATGCAGAGAGGGAGCCACTGGCCGAGCCCAGCTCTCCATGGCTGCCTCTGGAGCGGCTCAAAGGATTCATCCTCCTGCAGCAGAGGCCCACCAAGAGGCAGGGAGAAGAGGATGAATAAGCAGAGGTGCCCATCAGGTGCTGAGGTGGACGAGCTGTCTGAACTGAGACAAACTCTTAACTTAAGAGAGGTGCTTGACTTGTCCTTGACTGATGTGAGGGAAAATTTGTCCGAGAACACAGAAATGGCCAAAACGATCAATATTTATGATGCCTGGAGCAGTCGCAGTCCCAGACAACCCACCAGAGGTGCTGGGGAGGAGCTGCAGCCCCGGTGCTCTGGGTGCTGCGGGAGCTGGGGAGCTCCAGCCCCTCCAGGAGAGCAGTTTGTGTTGTGCAGCCCAAGAAGTGACACCACGGTGAATGGGATCGCTGTGAGCTCGGCTGTGTTTTCCAGCATGAGAATCTGTGGTATGACATTCTTGGCTAATTTTCAATTTCTCTCTTTCGTACAAACATGAAAGGATAAATGAAGTAGAAAACACTGCTCCACAGCTGCTTTTGGTTTCTGCCCGTCTTCCATGAGTGTAGTAGTAAAACTGCACGTTTGGTTGAAATGTTATTGAAGGCATTCTCATCTCAATCAGAGCAACACAATCAAAGGAAACAGACAGAAGAACAAATGCAAGAAACCAACCAAAAGGCAGTCAAATGGCAATTAGATCCAGGCAGCTCCTTTCCTATTGATTATTGAGTAAAACAAGCCAAATTCCTGTATGTGCTGATTTTGCCCATGGTTGGTTGTGAAGAGAAATATGATTGCAGTGGGAAGGAAAAAAAATACTGCATCAACTCTAAGCAATATTTTGTGGCCACATACTATGTTTTTTTCACTGGTTGTGATCAAATGAGTCATCTAGTTTGTAGTCAAAAATAGACCCAGTAATGTAGATTAAAAACCAAAACAGCAATACATGTGGTTGTGAACACAGCTGTTACGATACGGGTTTCCTAATTTGGCCATATTCATGCAGGGCCTTTCTTGCAAGGCTTTACGCAGTGAGTTTCATCATCAAAAGATTATTTGTAGTGAGTAAAGTTCTTAGAATCATGTATCAGTCTGAGCCTCTGAGTCCTGTGAGCCTATCTGTAAAGTAAGAAATGACATAGAGTGCTTATGAGGAAAATGAATCACCCCTTTTGCCCTTTTATTTTGAATCAAGGACTTTTTTGACTCTTGCCTTGGCCATGCTGCTCAGAGGAAGCTGTCCCAGTGCAGACAGCCCCATCGGGAAGCGGCTGCCCGGCACAACCAGCTCCTGCACCGAGCCAACGCAGCCGCCAGTGCCGCGCAGGTGCAGCCAGGTCTGGTGAGCCTGGCACTGCCTGGGGTCTGCTGGGGCTGTGGGACCCACCACCGGGCTCCAGAGGGTGTGTGATGGGCACAGCTTCTTGGTTGGCATTGGCTTCGCCCAGTGCTGAGAGCGATGGGTGTTATGGGGCTGCCACGTCCCATCTCCATTGCCCGGTGAACATCCTCTGCCCGGTTGGCCATGCTGCCAAGGAGGGATGGCTTTGCGCCACCTGGTAGGGAGGCAGATCTGGAAAGGGAGGAATTTGAATCTGGATGAGGCAAAAGCTCTTGAGAAAGCCGTGGGCGTACACAAAGAGCCTAAGAAATGTCCCAGAAAGGATGTCCTAGGGTGAAGGGCTGTGCTTAGCTGACGTCAGTGGCTGTGAAAGCTCAGGAGACAGATCCATGGGGCACTGGTCAGTCCTGAGGTTGGGAAGGCTGTGGAGATGATGAGAATAGTCAAGGGGGATGTAGGACAAAGACCAGCTGTTCATGAGATCATGACCATGGGAACCAGTTGCGGTGTCTGAGCCATGGCAAAGCCGTCCTGGAACAGGAGCGGTTTGTTTCAGGGCTGCAAATCTTTTAGCCTACAAATGGCAGAGACCTACAGATCCAGCAGCCCTGGTTCCTCATTGTGCAGAGTAAGGACATGTAAATAGAGTAGTGGCCTTGTGTTTCGGTCCTGCATCAACTGTCTGTGTCACCACCTCTGCATGTGCCTGCATCAGGCTGCTTGAGTTGTCCTTATTTGAAGACCAAAGTGTTGTGGCATTTAGACCTTTCCTGCCAGAGTGAGAAGTCTTAAAAGTGCAAGAAAACAAAAGTAATTTAGCAGATCATTGTAGTTAGAAAATAGGACCATTAACGAAGCAGAACTAACCTTATCTGATGCTGCTCTTCAGAGTCTGGCATGTAGTTTTATGGATTAAATAGTTTTTCATTTTGACACTAAGAGTCCTCCTTTGGCTTTCCAAAAGGCACATCTGAAAACAACTCAGGAATATTAAAAAGAAAAATACCTGAGAACAAAGATTCCTACTCTGCAAAGCATCTTCTTAATTGAAAAACAGCCACAAAAGTCCCTCTCCCAGCTCCAACTTCAGACCCTCTTTTGGAGGAATTTCAGAGTAGGCTGTTACAGAGCACGCAGCAGCGCCGGCCAAGCCCCACCAAATGCACGCCTGGGATGACACAGGATGGAGGACACCTCTCAGTATCCTTTGCCAGGAGAACACTGATCTTCTTGTTCAGATTGTGACTGTTTTCCCACTTTCTTATTTTTCTGTTGCCACTCGCAGTGCACAACCTAAGGTGCCTCATTTATTGATTGCCCAGGCAATGGCAGGAGCAGGGTGGGATGACCCGCTTCTGCACACTAATGTGCTGCCATTGACATCGATACCAAGCTTCAGTAATTCCTTTTAAAAAGTTGCCATATCACTGCCGTTATTCATTGCAGAAGGACCCATTGTTGTTTGATAGTCGATGTCCTGTTTGCTTAAATTAATGATACACTTCAGAACTGCTAGCATATATTTAAGTTGCCATTTACTACAGTAGTAAATATTAACCAGCCTCTAAAAGAAGAATTGTGCAGTTGTTGGAAAGAAGTAAAAGAAAATTTTATGTTACCCTAGGCCATCTTGTTTTTGCAAGGACACAAGAAAGATTATGTTTATCATTGGTATTTCAACAGGAAAACACTGTAGGGCCTTTCGAAATCCATCTAGCTTAGCTGGTTGCTCACAAGTTCAAAAAACAACTATGGATTTAAAGGAAAGTATTTGTTTCCCTATAGTTTAGCTACAGTTTATTAAATGTCCTTGCAAGTTGAAACCACGCAGCACTCAAGAATGAAAGGCATCTCTGTGCCGTCCGGGCTGCGTCCGCGCGGGGCAGGCAAAGTCACTACTGCAAGAGTTTCCATTGTTTACTCACAGGGGTGTAAGAGCACCAAACAGCACTGAAGGGTTTCATGAGCTTCCGTGCCTAGAACGTGAGCTCTGGCAGCTCTCTGGACCTCAGGCAGAGTTCAGAGCACAGCACTCTAGGCTTTTCACAGCCCTTCGAGCCCCTGTTATGTCTCCTCTTGGACTGTTCTCCAGGCGTGGACACTAATAAAAAGGTACTTGACAAGTGTTGGTCTGTAACCACAGGTCTGTACAGTCACACCAACAGCTCCAAGGAGCAGGCAGATAATCCTCTAGTCACACCCTGGTGCCCTGCAGACAGAAGGTAGGAAGGTTTGCAGAGAGAAGGTAACACCTCCAGACCCACCAGTACCACTGGGGCCCATGGTGTGGACAGAGCTGGGATCTGATGGAGTCTGTCAGTTCAAAGGCTTGGCTCATTTTTCCAAGGGCATCAGGTCACATAATAAAAGATACTGTCCCTTATCTCACCCAGATTTTGTCAAAATCAGTTTGAAGGACAAGGGACTCCCCAAGACCTGCTTGCACTAACAGGGAATTCTGCACCAGAACTCCCCAGATTCAGTCTTGTGCTGTAGCCATGAAATTGTATTTCCCTCTGGAGAGACTTTTGTACTTCTGTTAGTAATGAGTCCACCTATAACCAGTAACTCCTTTGCTTAATTAATGTTTAACCAAAAATTACTCAGACTTCCAACCATACCTGGAGCTCTGGCACACCGGAATCCCTTTGGAAACCTGCGCTGCAGGTTCTGGGTTGGTGTAGGCTGAGCTTTGGAAAGGGATCTGCTCTGAGTGGAAAGGAAGGAACGGGCCACTTTCACCTCCTTTTGGTCTTGGTGTGTGATTCAGGATCAACTTGACAGTATAAATTTCCTTTTTTTTCAAAATAGCAGCTATGGGAGCCGTTCTGTGGCACCCTGAGCACATGGACTGCTTCAGGGGACATCCCCATGAAGCTGGGGGACACACACCCACCTGCAGCATCGGGCAGCTGAAGTGCCTTTCCCAGCCTTGCCCCAGACAGAGAGCAGCAGCCTGGGTTAGCAGCTCTTTTCTTCATGACCAGTGAATTCCCTTTCTATTTCCCATTCATTCCAACCCAGACCATTCGTGTTCAGGTAGCGCAGCACAGGATTTATGGCTGTGATTTAGTAGGTACGAGTTACCTGCTCCTGTCTCAGACATGTTGCCAGAAGTCTGGCATGCAACGCTCTCTGGCATTACATGGACATTCTCTGTATTTATCTCCATTCCTCCATTAGTTGTGTGTTAATCTTGTTTATTACCTCGTTGTTACTCTTTAAAAGCTGCCAGCTCATTCATCTCGCAGAGGCTCCCACTCAGATGCTGTCTGCTGATTTGATTTAAGGGGCTGTAGCTCTTCTACCTGTCGCTGGGAAATGTGCCCTCCTCTGGGCTGCCTCGAGGAGCTGGGCCTCCGAGGCAGCGTCGAGATGGAGGGGTTATTAAAACACATCTCTGTCTGAAGAGTCAGGAGGGGAGAGAAGCACATCTGAAAATGACTTCTCAACACAAGCCCTCTTGTTCTTGGTCAACTGCCGTGGGGAGGTGCAAACACCACGGTCAGACCCTCCTGCCCTGCTCTCACAGCAAGGGGCACAACAGCTCTGGGGGCTGCAGGAGGAGGAAAGTGTACCTGGGAGTTTGCAGTCCCCAGTCTAGGTGTGGGGACCCTGTGAAACCATCATTTCCCATGGACACACGTGTTCCCTTCCACCTCAATGGTCTCAATGCAGGCAGGGGCTCTCCACCATTAACAGGAAGTCTGTGTCCTTTGGTAGCACCCAGCAGATAGATCTGATGCACAGCAAGGATGAATGCCCAGTTAAACCCCTGGTACCCCAGCCAGCATGCCCAGTTGAGGCTGGTGTTGACTCACACTTTTCTGATGGATGTGAGGGAACAGACCCCACCTGATCTGGTGTAAAGCTGGAGTGGTGTGGGCGCCATACACAGCCTGGCATAAAGTGCGGGGGCCAACCATCACAGCCAACTGGAACCTGCTGAATGCCTTTGCAATCAGTGAGGGTATCTTCTGTCCTCGGGGGTGTCAGTAGGGACCAGGAACTCTAAGGGTGCTTTTATGGAAGCGTCACATGATGTCTGAGTTACAACCTGGAGAAGGTGCCACTGGACATTAAACTTACACATGAAATACTGGGAAAATTTGGGAAAGAAAGAAATAGAGAAAGAGAGAAAGAAAAGAAAGAAAAAAAGAGAGAAAGGAGAAAGAAAGGAAGAAAGGAAGGGAGGAAGGGAGAAAGGGAGAAAGGGAGAAAGGAAGAAAGGAAGGAAGGAAGGAAGGAAGGAAGAAAGAAAGAAAGAAAGAAAGAAAGAAAGAAAGAAAGAGAAGGGAAGTGAATTGCTGGTGCTGGCAAGGTATGTGTATCCATCCATCCATCACAGCCTGGCACGCACACGCATTCACAACATGATCTTGGAATGTGGCTATCGGCCACAGACAAAGCCGGATTTATGGCTCCTGGTTGCATTGCAGCATGTGGAAGTAAATCTGGGCAAAGGAATTTCCTTGTACCTGTCATGATATAGATGTTATACAGCACGGTTCCAGCAGAATTATTTATCTGTATAGTCACATCAACAACAGAGAGACCAGAGTGCTGCGTAAGCTGTATGGGGAGAGATGGCTTTGCCTCTGATATTCACTTGATGGAGAACATGACAATGCAGCTCCAGATCCCCGTAACTGGACATCAGAAGTGACCCCAGAGACAGATTGTGACCAGGAGCCTGGAGATGGGTTCCAGCAGGGAGAAGGGAGGAGGAGCTGACACACAGGGACAGGGCTGGGGTTCCCACGCCGTGTGAAGGGGACGGTGGTGCCACTCACCTGGGGCTGAGCAGAGAGCCTGGGGACATTGGGGCTGGGGACTGTGAGAGGGCAGAGCTCCTCTGGAGCCTTGAGGGCTGCCACACGGCCCCTGACTTCACTCGTGTCTGTGATTGCTGTCTCATGAGTAGAGAACCGTGCAGGCTAAGGGAAAAAAAAGGCTCAAGCGTAAGTTAGAACTACCCAGGGATTTTGCTAATTCATTTTCTGGCCTCAGTTAGGGTTTTATGTGTCTCCTTCCTTTAAGCAGTCAATAAAAACAGTCCTTGCTATGGCAACTCCCTCCTTCATCACTCAGACAGGCAGAAGGCACCATCCTAAGCACACTCATGCCAATTAGCACTGCAAACTTCCCTGCACAAAGTGTTTTGAAGGAGCTACTCAGCTACATTAGCATTTCCCATTATACATTCGTATCTAATCATTCAAACCCTGCCCCAGTGGTCCCACCCCAGCTCTCTGTGCGGATAATGAACACTGGGAACTTTGCAGGGATGGGGCTTCCTGGAGAGACACAGTGGGAGGGGGCAGCCCGGCCCCCGACACGCACAGGGAGCGCGTCCGTAGGCGCTCGCGCTTGGAAGTCCCAGCAGAGCTCAATCCTGAATCAAAAGACAAAGCTGCTTTTTTTAGCTCCTGTCGGCAGCACGGTACGTACCATATTTGCAAAACAGAGCCTGGCGTGTCTGCATAACTCATTGCTGTGGAAGGAGTCATCAGGATGATGTATTGAAACACGGCCATCTCCATTATGGTATGCCATGTATGTTTTTAAAAGCTATTTTTAAAATTAATAGTACTCCGTAATGCTGATAAAGTAGAAAGCATTTATAATATGTTGCACTCCCAACCTCTTTCTAAATCCACATTAGTCTGCTTTCCACTTGACTGAAGTGCATTTTTTTAAGATACGATGGTCTAAAATTTATTAATAGTGTATTAAGGGAACAAAATATTTTTTATTTCAGGGGTATATAATTTCAAAGTGTTCTATAAAGGCTGTTGCGCTGACTTTCCACCACTAATTTACATCTCAATATTTTATGTCAATTCTTGTAGTGCTCAGCGCCACAGGAATGTCCCTGCTCATCTCACAGGCTTCTTTGGCTTGACCAAGGGGTTGAATAAGGTATGGCTACACTGTACAAGGAGACACATCACCCTCAGAAGCTCTGGCTGCTTCATGGACCAGGAGTCTGCACATTACTGTGAGCTTCCAGGCTCCAGGAGTGGCATGGGGCACTACACTGAACTTTGATGGTTTTCAACCATCAGGTGTGAAAGACCTGGATTTCCAAGAACCTGAAATTTAAATGGTATGAGTTATTCTGTAGCTTTCTCCTTTGAACAGGCGTCTCCCTCTCTAAGCCCATGACTAGCACAAGGGATGGCACCTTCTGGTCATTCACCCTTTTTCTAGCTTATGAAGTCAGGACCTGTGGGAACTGACCCGACCTCAGCAGAGCCATTTGCTTCTACACATGTCCCTGTGCTTCTTTATGCCTTTGCCATGCACCTCTCAGCTCACAACACCATGAGCTCTGCCTCCATCCCTGAAGGCTTTGCAACTTCAGAGCACTGGGAATCAGCCATTTCCTACCAGGGGATAATAAGGAGCAGGACCCAGCAGAAACATCTCTGCTCAGGAACCACCTCGACATGGGGGTATTGCTCCAGGAGGGAGCTGCAGGTCTTTGCTTTCAGAAGCTTGCCCAGATCTGTCCCCATGTGGGGTTGGTTGCCCCAGAGTCCCTGTGCTAGCCCCACGGGGCTGGTGCACCCTCGTGGCAAGGTGAAGGGTGCAAAGTGCATCCCCAAGGATGCGGCACCTGGGACAGGCAGCAGCCGGGACACAGTGAGTTCTGCCTGGGCCCTCTGCTGCCAGAACCCCATGGCACAGGGTGCGTGATGCAGTTGGAGAAGGACTAGGGCATAAAATATGCCTGAAAGAATCTATCAAAATTATTAATGGTGTTTTTCTAACCTTTTTAATGAGGAGACACTCACTTCCAACAGCACTGCCAGTGCTGGCATCCGTGTGGGTTTTTTTTCCAAAGAGGTTTAATTGAGCTAGGTATAAATAGCATATCAGTAAACAAGACCCTTTGGCTCTGTGAATCATGTCTGAAATATTTGTAAGCCCTCCACAGCCTCTCTGATAGTGAAGAATGTGCTCATTAGGCTGGTCCAGATGCATTCTGCAATCCAGCGAGAACCTCACTTCTCGGGCAGATAAATCACGGCAGCATTAATGCACTTGTTTGCAGACAAGAAGCAGCACCAGGCTAAGGGGTGCCCAGGGACCTTGGTGCATGCGTCTGTCAGGACTTCCCAGGTTCACAGAGCTCCACCTGAAAAGGGTTTTGACACAAGAAATGCAGGAACCTGTGTTGATTTAATTCCGTTTAATTTACCCCCTGCCTCTGAGTATTTCAGAATGACTGTAAAAAACCCATAAACAAACCTGCAAAATGGACACTGGAAAAAACAGCAGTTTTTACTCTGGATTTACTTATTTGGGAATTTCTCAGCTGACTGCTTCTATGACAAACATCTCTATTTAATCTTGCTTTGGCCGTGTTAGTGAATGGTCCCCAACGTCTTTAGGAATGCATTTGGTTTTCCTTCAGTAATCTCCATGTCATTAACTGTGTGTGTTTAAGTGCATTTGCAGCATTGGAAACTCTTTATTTCTAAAGTCAGACCAGACATAAGAACATGTATGCATGTGGGTACATACCTACACACTACCCAGCTAATTACCTAAATCCTAGCACAGGCTTGTAAAGCTGAGGGCAAAACAGACAAGACGCCCTGAAGGTGAGGGGCACGTGGAGAGCTGTTGTGACCTGAATAATAGAAGTGAAGTGCCTAGATCTAAAAATATTCTAGAATACATGTAGGTCCCAAATTCTTCAAATTTCCTTAAAATGCAAATATGGGATTGGAACTTGCCTTATCTTGCCTAACTCCTCCTGGAAACCTGATTTGTTGCATTTATAGACTTTATCTGAGGATTTTGGAGTGCACTGCTGATCTTAATGAAACTGATTGCATGTAAGGTCACATAAGGTTTGAAAGTCTTGACTAAGGTAAGGAAAACAAGTTGGTTGAACAAATACAAGAACAAGAACGATCCCCAGAATGGTGGTAGCACACAGGCACATAACACACACAATAGCAGCAATAAATACATTTCATAAAGTTTCCCAGATCTGCGTCAGAGCGATTGCATTGACACATCTGATATTTACCACTCCTGGTGGGTATTTAATAGGCTAAAGCTAAAATCCTGCACGGCATGAACATGGCCCAGGTGGCTTTCAGGGACAGGTGTTTGGAGGGTGACTTTGTTGTGGGCATTTCCTTACCTGCCATCTCCCCATCTGGTTCATCCCAAAACCCAGAGGAGAGGAGCCCTTGCTGTGCTCAGGAGAGGCACCCGTGGGTTCTCACGGGTGTAAAATGCACCTCCCCTGCCCATGGTGATGCTCAGCACACGGCAGGTCCCACTGCCTGAAGTAACACACCATGGCTTTGGGCAGCTCTTAGAGCTAATAAAAACCTCGAGCATAATGGATGGGTTTATTTTGGTAGTCTTAGTGCTAAGTAAACTCAGAGATGAGAAATGCAAGGACAGGCCATAATCTTAGACTACACATCAAATGATTATTTTGCAAGTACTTTTGAGGCCAGGAGGAGCTCCGCAGCCAGAGCCAGGTTTGGATCCCACAGAGAAAGCCAGAGCCAGGTCACACTCGGAGCATCACGGAATGGGCACACATGAGCCAAGGCTTGCTTGGGATTTGCTTGTCCATGAATCCCAGCTTATATCTGCAGGCTGAGATTCATTTTTAGGAAAAGTGGGAAGGTTGGAAAAAGGAGTGCTTGGCCATTTGAACCTCCCTGCTGCCCAGTTGTGGGAATGAATTCCCAGCCCTTTAATGCATCCCAGCAGCGAGCCCTCAGCCCCCAGCCCCACACCTGCAGCTGCCGGGAGGGGCTGGGGGTCCCTGCGGGCAGGGGACGTGAGGGGCAGCCCCCCAAAAGGCATCCAGACCCTGCCCAGTGCCCTGCTGCTCACTGCAGCCCGGGATTTGCGGGCAGATTTCCAGCCCAGCCCTGCAGGATTCATTACATCTAATGAATTACAAGCCCAATACATCACGAGATTTCAGAGGGCATGGAACAAGGTGGGTATTTGTTTCTGTAGTGAACTTTGAGTGCATTTAATCGGTGATCTCACATGCACATCACCAAGTGCTGCTTTTAAGAACATAAACCACGTATTTTAGTTCTATTGCCCGTTTCCAGGCACTGCACTTTCATGTGCTGGGAAAGCTCATATATTCCAATGAATCACACACTTTTTCTTGTATAATCACCAGATCCCTGAACTGGCACGGCAGTAACAATTCACTTAAACTATTTGTAATCATAGAACAAGCTCGGCCATGTCTGTAAATCAGCATCTCTCTGCTGACTCCACTGAAGCTTCACTGATTTACTCCAGATCGGAAAAGACTGTATTCATTTTTTTAACTGAACCTCACTGGTTGTTGATGTGACAGCTGTGAAGGTCACAGGCACATCTGTGTGATGCCATATGAAAGGAGACAGTACAAGGAGACAGTCTTCAGTAAAACTCCAGACAGTTCATCCCAGTTGTTTCAGCAGAGCCCCCAGTACCACCCCGCCCCTGGGACAAACCGATGTCTGATCCACCTGGTGAGCACCCTTCCCTTCCTCTGGTCTCCCAGTAACATCCTAGGTTACATGTTGCCTCTCAGCAGACTCATTTTTAAATGCTTTTAAACTTTACCTACAATTTCTTTTACAAACCCTCCTGCACTGGCTTTTCCAGCCGCTCTGTCGGAGCAGTTGACTCCTCTATGCTGAGTGAATGTGAGTTAATCAGTGGCTCTGCTTCCGTATTGAACCCTCTGGACTTCTTTTAGTTCAAAATCAGAATCAATAATCCCTTGATCAAGAACATGGAGATTTTCCATGGCTCTACTGAGAGCAAATGTGTTCGATGCCTCTGTAGGAATGCCAGAAACAAGCCTGGGATTGTTTCTGTTGGAGCCTTTGCCAGATTCCTCCGAGCTCTGTGTCTGTAGGAAAACAAAAGCCCTTATTTATAAGACAGAACCTTTGCCACTGCCTCCCACAGGTGAAGTCCCTGTGCCCTGCAGACCAAGGCAGAGCTCTCATCAAGATCCCAGTCAATCCAGGGGCTCTGGGTGCCAAGGGGTTCCTGACTGCTCTGAAAGCAGCCCAGAAGCTGCCCTTCAGGTGACACCCCAGTGCCCCCCTCTCTGTTTCAGTGGGAATGCTGCTGTGGTGGCTTTGGCACCTGCCATCCCCTCCTGTAGGAGCTGGTGGGAGCTCGGCCCAGGTGCTGGCTGCCTGCGGGAGCCCTGGGACTGCAGCTTCACCCCACGCCGTGAGAAGAGTGGGGTGACCCCCTGAGCTGCCAGGAGCAAAGCCCCAGGGAGCCCCGAGCTTGTGCATGGGGCAGTGCCGTGGGGGTGCAGAGGCACCTGCCCGGGTGCTCCCAGGGCTCCTCTCAGCACTGGCACCCTGACGTGACCCCTCCCCAGCAGCACCACCCGTGCAGCACAGTAACTGCCCTCTGGCCCATCCAAACTCTGCTGCAGCCCCACACATCTGTTCCCTGCAGGGCTGTGCAGATGCGGCGTGCGCTGCCCCGGCTGCCACTGGGAACCCTGCTCCAGCAGAAATGGAATCAGCTGAGCCAGCCTCTCCCTGATCCCCATTATTCTTTGGAACAGCCGGGGCTCAAAGGGATTTGCAGCATGTTTCTGAGGATGAAAAACTGGTGATTAAAATGCATGCTGGGGCTACTCCTCCAGCCTGTGTAATTTCAGCTGCACAAGCAGCAGGCAGGTTAAGGGGAAGTGCCAGGCTCACAGGTGAGCAGGTGAGGTGTCTGGTCACGGGGAGTCCTGCAGCCTGGACATGCTTCCATCCAGTTCTGCTTGTGGCAGAACAGCTCCAGAAGGTCTCAGTATTGGGGTACACACGTCAAAGCAGGCTGCACAGGTCACGGGTGGGGGAGAGCAGTGAGTCCCGTGAGCAGGTTGTGGCTTTACACTGCCCTGCTGTGCCACAGGCGTTTTCTGCAGGAGAACTTGTGTGAGCTGGTACTGCCCTCATTTTTGGAAGGATCAAAGAACCTGGTGAAGGCTGGAAAATGCCATGGCTTGGGGCAGAGCAACCTGGGACCTGAGCGGTGGCATCACGGGCAGGTGGTGGCCGCGGCCCCGATGTCCTGAGAGTGTGCCATGTGCCACCCCCCTGGGAGTGGGCAGTGCACAGCCGGGGCGGGGGCCTCACACCCCCTTCCCTTTGGAAAAGCACCCGGGGGGCACATCTGGCACATCGGGTGCCCCAGAGAAGTGCTGAGCTACTCGTGGGGCTGCACCAGCGGTGTTCACTCTGCCCAACGGCGAGGACACGTCTTGGTAAGACCTGGGCAGCGTTATTCCACGTGATAGCTCATCCTCCAAAGAGCTTTTATTCATATTTTCAACTTGGCTTCAATCCTATTGTATCTACTGAGTTAAAATGAGCAATGACAGATCAATTGGAATGCTGATTGAGAAAGTACTGAAAGGTTTGGCTCCAGAGGCGGAAAATCTGACTATCTAACAACATAATTCAGAGACCTCTCCTTAGATAGTAACAAAAAAACATCTCTTAAGTGAGCCTGGGTGATTCTTTACATATTTCTTGTTCACTCCTTAGAGAACACTCTCTGTCCCTGAAAAACAGAAGACAGAGGAGAAATGGGAGAAATGTTCCCAGCACAGAGCTCCAGCTGGAAGCAGCCCTCCACCCTTCCCAACCCACGCCTCCCACACCAGGACAGAGAGTGGTTCCAGTGACATGGCTTCAACTTCACACCAGTTTGGGTATTCCTGACAGCCAGCAGCTATCACACCTTCTGGACCTGGGTGTTTGCGTGGTCCAGTGAAGGCTGCAGTGATTCTTCCATGGATCCCAGAGGATGAAGTGTCCACTGACTTCAGCAGAAATCAGCCCTAGCCACAAGTTGGCAATGTGGAACATGGGCACATCCAGTACCCATTTTACAGATTTATGTTGCTATTTTGCATATTCCATAGCATAAGTCTTTTCTATAATTAGATATAAAGAATATTTGCCTATAAGGAAGCAACAAAATAAATCAAGTGTCTTGATAAATTCAGCAGTTCGTGCTTATCCATGATCAATCACATGCTACCTTAGAGTGGACAAACCGCCCCCAGGTGAAGGGTTAAGGGAGGGTTGGCCAACACACACCAGCACTCTGCTGGGTTCACGGCTGGGATTTTTGCTTATTGCCCACCTGTACGTGCTGGATGTCCGACAGCTCTCCACACAAGCAAAAAACAACATCAAGCACAATAAATCAGAAACCTGACATTAACTTTGGAGGCATTCTCCTGCTGGCACTCCCCGTGACAGGTATTCCCAGCTGCTGCTGTGCCCTACCCTCGGGATCAAACCTCGGCCTTATTTCTATTCAGCAGGTCCCCTGATATTATCACCTAAAGCCACCTTTTGATCCAAAAAGTCAATATCTAAATCCACAGCACCACGGGTGAGAAGCTTAATATTTCTTTAGGCTCGGGAGCAGAGCACATCAAAGCCCAGGCTGCCCGAGGAGAAGCGATGGTGGGACCAAGGCAGCTGGGAGGGCAGCGGTGGGCTTAGGGGCTGCAGAGCCTGAGGGATATCAACCCTTCTGCATTTTAGACAGGAGCCAAGTACTGCTGAAGAGAGCAGGGAGGAAACAAAGCATATGGGTTTGAATATGCTGGCAGCTTTACTGATGTGAGGTAGTCCTGAGAAGGGTTGTGTGATGCACCTGCAGAGACAGGGCGATGGCTTTGGGGAAGGCTGTGACCCGGTGCTGAAGGTTGGAAACTCCAACCTCTGCCACCAGTGATGGGGGCAGGGTGTTCCTCTCTAGCACCCAACTCTGCAGTGTCCATCACAGCACTGCTTCACAGGGATCCTCACCCCTGGGCAGACGTGCAGCTCTGCACAGGCTCTCACAGGGGGGACAAACTCATTTTCTTCCCCACACCAGATGTTGGACAGTGAAAGAGCTCAGCAGGGGCCATGAGATGCCTTGGCTTGGTGAAGCACAATGCTGTTGTGAGCATCCTCTGGGTAAGGAGGTGGCTCTCGGCTGTCCCTGAGGTCAGTGGCTGGCAGAGATGGGCCCCAGTATGGGTGCTGGGACTCCCAGCTGGGGCTGGAGCTGGTCCTGCCACACGCCAGGTGCTATATGCCATGTGCCATGTGCCATGGGCCATGTGCCATATGCCATGGGCCATGTGCCAGCTGGTCTTCCCCAGTGCCCTCCAGCATCCCTCCTGCTGCCATTCTGGGAGGTCAGGAGCAGGACGTGGGGCCGCTGCTGCAGTAATGGTGACAGGAAAGCAGGGGCATGAGGATGTAATTTCTGGATGCAAGTCCCTTGCCAGTCCCTTTTTCTCAGCACAGTGGACCATCAGAAGCACCTGAAACCTTATCTGGTCATCATGAGGGAAACCTTCTCCTGCTTTATCAGTTTACTCTGATGTGATCGGAAAAGCTGACCAAGAGGAGATACAGGAGATTCACAAATGATTCATCTTTATTTCAGCCTCCCAGAGTGATGTAACTCCCTGTGGCAGGCTCAGGGAGGTTTGAAGCATGAGGCACCCGCTGGGAATTGTAAAAGGAAGTTGCTATTCCTGCCACTAAATGTCTGTAAATATTAAATGGGCTTTCCAAGCATTTTCCTAGTTGCTGAACAAATTCAGAGCTTGAAAAATTTAAAGGCAGAAAGGAAGGAAGGGAAGAAGAGAGGATGATACTGACACTGGAAACTTTTAATATTTCTCTGAAAAGCAGACACATTTACTTCAGACTCTTTATGTGCCACCTGTGAAAGTAAAACAGCATCAGCCATTCTGGAACTGTGGATTATTTGGCCTTTCTCTGTAAATTAATTATACAGTTGTTAACACCTTTGTGTCACAATTCTAAACAGGGGGGCCGGGGCAGAGCCCTGCAGCACTTCCCAGGGCAGATTCACATCCTCTCCAGGGCAGGACCTGCAGTGCTGCTGCACACGGTGGACAGTGTGCTGCCATCTCTGGGACCCCACCTTGGCTCTGCCATGCAGCTTTTATTCATTGCAGCTCTCTTAATGAGACTGTAGTGCCTTACAGGCATTATTTATAATGTTATAGTTTGTATTTATTTATTCTCACTACATGTTAAATTACAACAGTAATTTAGGTAGGTAGCTTAAGGACAGGCTCTGTTGGTTCCTATTCCTTGCTCCCACTTCAACGCCTTCTCTTAGGCATTATCTAAATTAATTCTTTATTCTTTACCCAGCAATGATCAAACAGAGATGTTTCACAGAGGAAACCCTGGAGCAGGCAGCTAGAGCTTGACCTTAGTCCTTTTTAAATCAACAGAAAAACTCCCAGAGAACTGAGCATAAAGTAATCTCTACGTAAACTCCCTCCTTAATCCTCAACAATTAGAGGCTGATTTACAGCCCGAAGGCTGAGATGTTTCACCTATTAGAGCAGCTGCTCAGAATCCTTCCCTGCTCCTCGGGCAGGAGCGCTTGATAGAGACACACGTATGATTTTTAAAAATCAGTGTTTGTACAATTAGGTTCTTTCTGTCGCACTCATCATTTGTCCCCTCTTATAGTTCACAAATACAGATACTCAGATTTCCTAACCTAGTTGCACGAGTGGCAATATTTTGCTCTGCTGGAACAGGTGGATTTGACCAAGCCAAGTCAATGTAGTGTGCCTTTAGTGACCTTTCTGAACCAGCTTACCCCTATTCAGATGAACAACCAATGCTGGCATCGCTTTTGCTAGATTGCGTCAATTTAAGTCTAGAAGGACTTGGCTGTCTGGACCAGCTGTTAACATTGTGGCAGGATCAGGGCAGCTCATGCCAGCCTCAGCTGCTGGCAGTGAGGAGCAGCACTGGACAGCAAGCCAGCAGGTTTGCTCAGCGAGGGGTTCCACCTCGGTCAGGCTGCCCACAGACCTTCCAGCACTGAGGCAGCTCCTAGGATGGGTATGTGAGAACTCAGCTGGGGCTCCGAGTCTATACCCAGGTGAGAATTTCCCTTCTATTTTGTATGGAAGAGGAGACTCAAGGAAACCAATCAGCAGGTGCTCGGAGGCACCTCCTGATGAGTCTGGGTTCCACTGAAGAACAGAAATGGCACTGTTCCACAAACCCCAGTGGAGTGTACGGACTTGGCTTTCTCCTTTTCGGAAAGGCCGTCCGCAGGACCAACGTGACCTCCCAAGCCAGCTGCAGATGTACTGCCCACACCTCAGCCAGGAACACGTCCATCCTGGAGAGGCATGGAAGTAGCACTTCTATTCCACACGTACTGATCTGAGGCAGACACTGACACATGTGGGCACAGTTACACCAGACATCTGTGACAGGACTGTGAAGTGAAGCACCAGATCCTCAACATTAGACTGATGTTCTCATTCCTAGGTAATCCCTCTCTGCGATTCCTACAGCAAATGGGAGGAAACCTTCTATGAACTGACTGGTTTGGTTGTGGTGTGACCCAGTATTGCACAAAGAAGAATTTAATATATCCATGTGAGGGATGATTTTTCACAGCGAAGATGAGCAGAACAATAATGCCGTGTGAGTTGGGATGGTTATGTGGAGTTTCCATTATTGAGTATGTGACAAAATCATTCTTTTTCCCTTGAAAGCATCGCTGGGAAAATTCAGGCAGTGAGCAGTGCCGTGCTGCAAATGTAGGTGTAATGGAACAAGTGTCATTAGTGATTTACAAGAACAAGCAGTGCTATTTGTTCACCACGATGCAATACTGGAGCTTGGAGGTACTAACAGAAGCATTGTCAGCTAGATTATTTCTACATTATGAAGCGATGCAGTGCAATAGCAGCTGTAGAGTCAAACGGTCCTGAGGCTGCAACATCCATATTACACGTCTGGGCTTTTCACTATGGGCTCCATCTAGTAGGTGCTCCATGGACTGACGCGCTGGCAGCTGGAGCAGGTAAGGGATGCTGCTGGAATGCATCTTCTGGTTTAGTTTCATTGGAAATTAATCCACATTGCCTTTGGGAAAGTGTTCTGTGGTGCAAACGGAGAGTGATTCAGTGAGCGTGTTGGGAGAGTCAGTTCAGGGGGGTCTGACTGGAATGAAAATGGAACATGGGTGCACCTATGGAGTGGTCAGAAAGGAGGAGCACCCAAGGGCTGAAAACTGAAATAATCAACACCCCTGCAGACCCTGCACCCAGAACTTCAGACGAATCAGCGTGAGACTTTACTCTCCTATTACTCTTCAGATTTCAGTAGTGCTTTTGGGTTCCTGTTCTGAACCAGAATGCTCTGAGCTATTCCCCAGGCAGCTTGGAGCCCCATGGGCACTGTGTCTATGGACAGCCTCCTCACACCAGAGCCTGACGGTGGGTACTGAGCATCACAAGTGATAATTTAACCTCGCAAGCTTGGCTTGTACCTCTGCTAGCACAGTGTAAATGTTGTTCCAAGCACACCTGAACTGAATAGAGGTGCCATGTTCAGCTGTAACACTTGCCAATGTTTGTCCATACCTTGTGCATCCTTTCTTTCTCTTCAGTTTCCTGTAGCTGTTGTACAGTATTTCCCCACTATTCCCTGTGCTACCACTGCACTGCTTTCTTTGCAATAATGTTGATTTTTTCCATATGCTCAGACTTTAGGCTGTACTGAAGACCCCCAGCCTCCTCGTTTCCCCCAATTCCCCCCTGCAGGGAAGGTCGGGCTTGCATCCCTGCCTGCTCCCACCCGCCTGTCCCTGCCCGGCCACCCTGCCCGCTGGCAGTGCCCGGTCCCAGCAGGTGGCACTGCGGGAAAGCGCTGGGATCAGGCAGGCGGCTGAGACACGGCCCGGGGGGCTGTGTAAGCACAAGTGCCACCTTTGAAGGGATATTTAGAGTTAGGAAAATAGGCTGGATTTATGGGAAGAGTATTGATCTCTAATGGAACCAAGTCTGCTGTAAGTGATATTTTAGAGGACTCGCCTGTTGCTGCAACTCTGAAGAGTGCATTTAGTGCTAACTGACTGCATTTTCAAACTATCTGAAGCTTTAGAGCTAATGAAGAAAACCCAAGGTGACCAGAGTTTTCTGAATAAAGTCTCTTTATTCTGAGAAAAGGCTTGGGACACCACTTTACTGAGAAACTCATTGCAGTGCCAGCAATGATCTGCAGGCAGAGTTGTGTATTTAGTGTTCACAGGGGTAAATAAATGTGTGAGGATTAGTTCAAAGATTGCCCCAAGCTGCTTTGTTTCCTTGGACTCCCACTTTGGCAAGTCCCCTTTTCAGTTAAGTTATTGTTCTGTACTTCTCAGGACTGAAAGCAAAACCACTTGTTTTTAGATGTAAATCATATTTTAAAAGCCATAATGTTAACATGAGACATCTGAAATGTTAAAACATCGATATGTGTTCACAATAGCTGGATAATTAATCCCAGTGTTTATACAGTATCTGTCATTGCAGGGGATGCCAAGAGGACTTTGCAGATAATATCCTGCAGAAGCTATTGTAGCTGTAACACAGAACAGCTGGGCCACGGCACTTTAGAAATTCCCTTTTAATTCCAGCTCTGCTCCCCCCTGAAGTCAAGGGGCTGTTTTGCCTGCCAGAGCTGAATTAAGCCTTTTGTTTTCTTTTGGTCCTTGAAAACCAGAGAAATGAATTACGGCAGTTTTGTTCAGCATCTCTTGCAGAGACCAAGTTTGAACTGTGCCCACCCTGCCCAGGGTGGCACGGGCAGTGGCTGGGGCTTCCAGACAACACGCAGCCAGGCTGGAGATCCTGTGTCAGGGTGCTGTGGGACATCTGGAATTTCCAGATAAGTGTTACCAGGCTTTGTAGCCGTGACAAAGACCTGAGCTTCTGAGTAAACATGAATATATTTGGTAACCTTACGAGTGGCAGTAGAAAACAACCCCCAGGCTGCTCCGCAGAGCGTGGAGCTGCAGCCTCTGGGAGGCACCCAGGATGCAGAAACAGGAATGTCAGAAGAAATTGTTTTCTCCCCATAACTACGAGATACTCAAAGCTTAGGCACTTGAACCAACAGCACTTAGGTGTTTTCCTGAAAGGTGCAAGGTAAACCTTCCTACGTCTACAGTCAAAAGATGCAGACAGCTTTGGGGATAATACAAAGCCAGAAGACAAAATTGTGTCAGAGGCACAAAAATCTCTGAAGGCTTTGAAGAAAACTTCCCTGTTACTCTGGGCTGTAAGTCACTGTGCATGCGGAAGAAGACAGAGGATAAGGGGAGAGAGTTGTCTAGGAAGGAATGAGAGTGGGAAGAAAGGAAGCTTGATTGTGAAAAGCAAGATAGAATATGAATTATTTCAGCAAAACAGGCAGAAGATGAAAATCATGAACAAAAGAACAGGCTGGGAAGCTTTATTAGAGCTGCAATGCATTTTTGTTTAAATCTGCTTTTATTTCTGGTGCTCACAGAAGTGAAAGTTAAAATGCACACTAGATCCTTCTCTCTTTCCTGCATGGTTCACAGCTATGAAATACAATGTACAAACCGAGTGGTACCTGGCTGCTGGAACTGAGCATCTGTCCCATGGGAATGCGCGTGGCCCCTCTTGCCTCCCTCTGCCGTTTCCAGGCACAGAGGGACAGCACAGCTCACCGGGGCAGCCAGCCTATGGCTGTCAGTGATACCGTCTGTATCATCCTCCAGAGTTTTCAGCTTGCTGTTAAAGCCTCAAATAGTGATGCTATATCCCTACAGGCAGTAAACTGAATGAATTTTGCTTTCTGGACATTTTCTTTCCCTGTCTTGTTTCTGAGATGCCAGAGGCCATGCACAGAATGTGCTGAGGGCAAGCGCGGCTGCAGTCGCACTGCCTTTGCTGCCAGTGATTTTAAGGCAATATAAAATCCATCTTCCTTGTGTCCTTCTGCATCGTGTAGATTGTGAATTCCATAGCACTGATCTAGTGAGCAGCATATTCCTTGCCTTTGTGGTGTCAATGCTGAGACGCCGTTCTGCTTCAGGGGATTTTGCTCAGTGACTCTCGTGGGAGATGTTCCCACTCTTGTTCACGCACACCACTCCAGCTACAGCCTGGGAATCTCAGGAGTAAGTCAGAGGGAGGACCAGGGCAGCAGCAAAACATTAACTTATCCAAATCCCCAGTGGTAACACCTAAAGGACTAAACTTCCCTTAAGTCTGCAAAAATCTCAGTGCTTACTAAATGACTATCATGAATTTATCCTTCCAATTATTTCTAATTTTATATAAAGCATATACAACACTTTCCTTGGCAGAGCCATTCAAATCCTTCTGCACATCTGAGGTTGAGTTTAATTCTTTGTGAATTTCTGTGGTGTTCATGAAGGGGAGAAAATCTTAGCACGACATTCTTCCTGGGAATGAATCCATCAGCCCCAGTGTCTTCAAATGGTTTAAAATGTCTCCCTGTGAATTCTGACCAAATGTGTCTCCAGATGTAGAAGAAACCTGTATCAAAGGAAGCCCTTCCAGGAAGTCTTCAGGTGAAGCTCAGGGATTACAATAGGTGCCTGCATGGCAGCAATAACGTACAGAGCACATATAGCTACAGAGGTACCAAAGGCTTGGGAGAAATCCTGCTGCCATTGCAGTGAGCTGGCATTCCTGCAAGGAATGGAAGGGAAACATCTTGGGAAGAGTTAAAGAAGATGTCCATGTGATAGTGTTGTACTGCTTCTAACTACAACATCTCTGTTGTTGCCTGTTTCAGCTATGTTCTGAAATCTGGCCCCAGACACGTGCCTGTGGAGCAGAGCTAGCAGCCCTGAGCTCCAGACATTGGCACCAGGGAGTTCCTCGTGCCTGAGCACACTGTGGGGATGGTTATTCATAACGCTTCCACGGGGCTCTAAAGGCTGCAGCCACATCAATCCTCTTGAAATTCAGTAGCTGCTGGGTGTTTCTGTGCCTGAATTCAAATACAGTTTGAACTTGCCTTTACATTTTATCTCCTTTTCTATTTAAAATGCACCTGGTGCATTTGACCCTGTGAATCACAAACCCTCTCTGGTCGATGTGAATTTGTGGCACATCCATTGCTGCCCTCTGAATTTGGTCTTGCTCGCTGGACTCCGGTAGGTTTGTATTCAGGAATATTTCAATCTCTTCCTCCAAAGCAACTTCTTCATACCCCAGGGGCCCCTTTCATTTGGAGCTTTTAGGTTATCTGGACTACGTGATGCTACTCGGAGATCTGGATTGTCAGCACATGGTGAATTTTCTCATGAACGTGCCACTGATACATCGCTGTACTCTGCTTTCAAACCTTCTGTCCCCGAGGTGCTGTCTGACTGCTTGTCAGATATTTGCAGCTGGCTGAGCAGCAATTTTCTACAGCTGAGGATGGTGAAGAGGGAGGGAATTTTCTTCAGCTCCAATGAAGCAATTAGCTGCCAGGGCTCTCAGTGCTGGGGGAGGATTTTAGCAACTTGACCCTTTGGTGTTTGGAATTTATTCGGGTTTATTCTGTCATCCAGATGAAATTTAGCTTATCCAGTGCTCTCATCTAGAAGTAGCTGTTGCTGCAGAGGAGGGACAGAAGTCACACGGATCCTGCACCCTTATAATTCACTACTGGTCGAATGCCCTGACTTGACACCTGGAGGAACTGGCTGCTGTGGAAAACAACTCAATCCAGAAATACGCAGGGCTGAGCCAGCCAGCTCCTGCCTGCTTACAGGAGACACAAAGTGCTTACTTTTGGCATATACCCTTTTCCTCTTCATTCCAGTAAAGAGCAGAGCTGCATTCTGAGACCAAGTAGCCTAGTGCAAATGCAGTGAGAAGTTAATTTTAATAGTAATATATCACAGAAACATACAATCATATATATGAGTACTTTAAGTTCTTGATGTATCACTGCCAAAATAAAGTGGCTGCATTGATGAGCACAAGCACATTCAAACCCTGGCCCAGAGCCTTTCAGCATCAATGAGGTTTCCATTTATTTCCTTTGGCTTTGGAAAAGGCACCTATAGAAACAAGCCAGAAGTTAAAGCAGATGCAATTTGATTTATACCTGAATGACTTAACATCTACAGTGGAGAAATCCAACAAAATGTCAGCATGAGTATGAGTGGCAGGGAACTGTGACAAGGACTGTCCCCTAAACTCTCTGTTCTTCCTTTCCAGGTCTTGTGGACAAAGAACAACATCGCTGGAGAGAAAATAACATTGCTTCCTTGTCAGCACCTGGACGGTGACTGCGGAGCAGGAGAGGTCACCTCGGGTTTTCAGCTTCTCCCCCAGCTCCAGTGGGGGAAATGCTGCTGCTCAGAACTTCTGTTGGGTGGCTGATGCTCTTCTCACAACACCGCTGCAAAGGTGCCTCTCGGCTGGCTGTAGCTGCTCTGCCATGTAGCTCGCAACAGGATGAGAAGAAAAGTAGCATAGCCAAAAAATTAAGATAAGTAAACTAAAAAGGGGTAAGTAACCTTATTATAAATGGTTATTAAATAATTTACTTAGTGCCTTTGGGAAAGGACTTTACTTCTGGGGATCTAAGCTTAAATAATGTCCATTAAAACTGACCTTAAGAAAGGAATATGATTAGCTTAATTCCCGTGGCTTGTTGATAATAGCCAGTTTGTGAGTTTGTTCTCTGTAAGACTCAGAATCTTTTTTCACAGTTAATAACTGGTTCACTGTTCATGTGGCACAGCTTTATGGAAGCACTAACGTGTTCTCCAGGATGGGGAATAGGTGTACAGAGACTTGGTTCGTGACTGTTTGTTTTGTCTTTCTTTTATGCAGCCAACAAAAATACCAGAAGCCTTCTGAGCAAAGTGTTCAGTCACCTGGCTGAATTAAACATGGAAAAAGTGCTTCTACTTCGTTGTGAAGTGTAAATGAATACACTACAGGAGGGTGTAGATAATTCTAACAATATTGCAAGATTACTGTTTCTTCCCTCACCAAGAACTTATCTTCGCCTCTAGCAGAGGGGATTAAAAAGAGAAAAAAATGTGTACTGGTTGTTTTGAAGAACAACAGCTGCATAGCACTGGAGGAGTGAGACTTTCAAATCACTGGCTTGGAAAATAATTTTGCGTTTGGCTATAAGGGTTTATCTTGCTTCCCTTTAAAATACTATTCCCATGGAAAAAAGAATCTGCCTCTACAATATTATGTCGGGTCATTCTACTGTTTTATCTGTGCTTAAGGTATCAGATTTCAGACACAGATTTGGGATGTGGCATTAATTTATTAATCATTATTAATTATTATTAATGATTTTATATTTATTATTTTTAATATTTATAATATATTTATAATGTATATATTTATAATTTATAAATTTATAATTATTAATTATCAATTATTAATTTATTAGGGTTTTTAAAACTCTAATAGTTGTACTGTGAAGACAAGGACTGTTTACCAGCTTGAAGTTCTGATTTAGGTTCAAAGTTAAGATACAGTCTCATGCCTTTTCCCTGGGGTTAATGGTGCTGGGTTACAAATTTTGGTTCATTAAGACATCCACACATTAAGGTTTTACACAATATGGGTCTACTCTGTGTGAGTCATTAAGGTCTGCACACACACTGCGGGGGGGCTGGCCTATGACAGTATGTTTGGCTCTCAGTAATGCCTTGGACCTTCTGAAATGGCAATATGCAGGTGTCTGTGTCCTGAGCACTGTTTCAGGAGGTGCCTGCATTATTCCTATCCCTGGCAAATGATGTCGGGTGCCACTTCATTGCCACAGATCTGATCACCTGTGAGTCGTGCTGCAAGGCTCAGCTCTCCTCCCAGTCTTCTTTACACGGAGCAAACAGAAAAGCTCTTTCTGACTGCAATGAGAGCTGGATAAAGGATTTTTTTTCCAAAGATCCATCAAATAATCCTGAGACAAAAATAACCTTTGGCTGTTTCTGGCTTGAGCCGCGTTTCAACCAGCTCAGGGAGGGAAGAAGCTCTAAATTCCACCCTGTCTCCTGAGCCACACTCTTCTTGCCAAGTTCATAGTTTCAGCTCTTCTTTTCTGCAGTATGATTACTGGTGTCCCAGCCCAGTTTAACTGTAGTTATCAGTTATCCAACTCCCCTCTCTTGAAGGACTTACTTTTCTTCTGTTAAGGACTTTATACTACTGTGACCCTGATGGTTGGGAAGTTCACATATGTCCAGGGGAAAAAAAGTGTGAAAACTTGTTCTGGAGAAGAGTCTTCAAGAGACTTGAGTGGAGTGATGGCCCTCATGCATCATGCATGCAGGCATCTCACACGGATGCATGAAGCCACTATCCCTTCCCATAAGATTCCCACTTGCTTCAACTACAACATTGAACTGTAGAATGAATTTTAAAAACCTAAGGTTCTTTTACCCTGGTATTAAAAATCAAAACAAAAAAACCCCACTCCACTGCAATTACAGAAGCAATATCACAGGGGATCCTGATAGAAAGAGCAGATTTGTCTAACTGATAGCCAGGAACCTGTTTTTGCTAATGATGTCTGTGCAGCAAACCTGGTGATTTCATGAAGGGAGTTTTCTTTCTCCCTTCTGAAAGGTGAAGAACATGACGGGTTCCTTATCTCCTGGATGTTTCCCTGCCTCCAGTGAATAAAATCTGGAAGTTTTTACTGTTTGTAACTGTGGAAAGGCATAACTATTTGAAAAAAGGTGCATTTGTAGCTGGAGCAAGGTACTTGGCAGAGGGCAGCCCCCATGCTCTGCAGCAGTGTGGGTCGGTCTCAGTGGCAGGGCGCTGCGCTGCCAGCCTGGTGCTGGGCACTCTGCACGTGAGCACTGTGACAGCACCTGAGAAACTGTGCAACATCCCCCCCCCCTGCTGCCATTATCTGCAGCCATGGAGCCTGCGTGTCCTGATTTCCAGTCCAGTGACGACGCTGTCTGTGCTGCTTGTGTCATTTTCTGTTTTATTAATGGCCAGTGCCTTTCATAGATGTACTCCACATACTGCGAGAGCCAAACCAACATGAGATGTCACAGTTCATTATGCACCAAGTGAGTTTCCAGCTTATCTGAAACCAGTGTAAAACCTCCCTTCTTGTTGAAGGCAGCTGATCTGGAATCCCGTCCAAAAGATAATACAACCCAGAACACTTTCTGCAGTACCAACCCCTGTGTCCCATCAAACACCGAGGGCTATTGTGTGTTCTGCAGCAGCCAGACAAAATCAATCTGGACAGGACAGCTCTGGTTCTCTCTCCATCGCTGCACAAGGAATCCTCTCCTGATAAAAACTCCAAGCACTTCTGGTTCCTAGATTGACAAAATGCCTTCTGTTACCCCATGTGGCCACACGCTGTCAGCAGTATGAGTTCCTCTAAGGACAGCCAGGACTTCAAAAGGCAGACATGAGGAAATGTCCTGCCTTTCTCTGTGCTTGGAATTATAGAAACCGAGAAAAATTTAGGAAGTCCTAGAACACAGACACTCATCCCTCTACCACAGGAGCAAAACCCCCTACATCTGAGTTTAGAAAGGGCTGCTAGAAATTCCAAACGAGCCACCTGTTGTTAACACCTTAGCACTCTGCATTACAGCCCAGGGACAATGAACGGCCATGCCCAAATCCTCCTGTCACTCCGATTGTTCAGCACTATTCATGTCTCTGTGAGATGCCTGCACGGTCTATAGCTTTCTCGGTAACAATGCTTATTTGTTTCATTCTTGCGTGGCAAGGACATGAATAAATACACCTCATGCTTCATCGCAACCATCCAGAAAACCCTTGTTCTGGGGGAATTTGTATTCTCACGGTTGGCATGTTGTGTGTTTAGAAAACAATAGGAATTTTCTCCTCTTAATGGTGCAGATGGTGTGTTTTCCTGACGAGGCCTGAGTGTGAAAGAGAAATAAACCTTAATTATTAAATTAATTTTAATTTTAATTATCTCAATAAATTATCCAGTTATTTCATTCACAATTTCTGCTCTTTGTGGTTCAGAACCAGATGGGAAATAACCAGCTTACATTCAATTCAATGCTTATTACAGCTGGTGGCAGATCCTTTGCAAGGGTGGAATCAGTTTTTGATGAAAAGAGGCTTTTTGCATGCAAATCTGGTACTTCCACAGAACTCTGGTGTCTGGTAACCCGGCAGGTCCTGCACACAAACAGTCTCAGGCTGTTAAATGTGATGAAATGACTTTGCTTGTTGCAGACAACTTGGGATTTGTTTGTTTATTCTTTCTTGCTTTGTGACTGTCCTGCTTGTGATGATCCAACGGGAGGTAGCAGCTATTTGAAATGAATGTTGGAGCCAGTAACAGGACCATCCTTTCTCCAGAGCATCCTTGAGTCAGTGGGTGATAAAACACACAGCCCTTGCCCTGCAGGTCCCTGTCTCATCCCACTCCACGTCACTGGTGACCAAGCACTGTCCCCCCTGCTCCCAGGCAGCCTGTGCAGAGCAGTGCCTGAGTGGTGTCTGGGGGGACCCTGCAGACATTCCCTGTGCCAGAGCCATTCCTGTCACAGCTCCCACGGATTAACTCTCACCGGCAGCCTCCGACCAGGAGGGAAAATGGCCTGGCTGGGAACTGAAGTGCCTCTTCCCACCGTGGCTCAGTTCCCCATGTCAGATGTGGCCCATGCCCATAGCATTGCCTCCAAGGATTGTATTATACATGAATTATACAGCAAACGCTCCTTCCCCAGCAAAACACCATCTTTCTGCTCTGCTACAAATATTTCCATGACTTTCCTCCTAAGAGTCCCCAGTCTTTAGATTTCTCAGTGCCACAACAACTTGTGTGTCACAAAAGTAGAGAAAGACCCATTAGCTGTATGAGTAGCTAAATTAGAGGTTAATTTTTGGTTTTTACAGACCAATTGCCAGTGTGCTGAGGTATTTGTGCTCTCAGCCTGTTCCAGAGCAGAGCTGCTCCAGCCCTCCGAGCATCTCCATGGCCTCCTCTGGACTCTCTCCAACAGCTCCGTGTCCTTCTGATTCTGGGGGAGGGGGCAGCAATGGGTACAGTCATTTTGCTGAAGTCTGAAATCACTCCAGGGAGTTGTCAGGGCCCCAGCTCCTGCCCGGGTCGCTCTCTGGGTGCTGTGTGTGGTGTTTCGGGTGCTGCAGTTTCGGGTGCTGCCCGCAGCCCGGCAGCCCCAGGTGTGCCCGGCCCGGCCCATCAGCGCTCCCCGTGTGTCCCGCACAGCTGTGCGGGTCAGGGTCACACCGTTCTCAGCTGTGCGGGTCAGGACACACCGCTCTCAGCTGTGCGGGTCAGGACACACCGTTCTCAGCTGTGCGGGTCAGGACACACCGCTCTCAGCTGTGCGGGTCAGG
>VZRW01013326.1:815944-875578 GCA_013398125.1 Aegotheles bennettii
GGTCCCGCCGCGGTGATGCTGTGGCCGGGGGCTCCTCGCCAGGCACCTCCTGGGTCCCGGGGTGGTGGGAGGGAGGGCAGGGGCTCGCACGCCGCGGGGCGGCAGCTGCAGCCTTGGGGGAAGCGCTACAAGCGTCTGCCCGGGCGGGTGGCGCCGCTCCCCAGGGGTGAGCCCTGGGTGAGCCCCGGGTGCCGAGAGCAGCGGCTGCGCTGCGGGGCCGGGGCGGTGCCGGGCATCGCCTCCCCCGGGTGCCGCTCACCGTGTGCGGGACGCAGGCCGGTGCTCGGTGTTAGCGGGAGCAGAGCACGGGCATTGTACGGCCCGGCTGTGTCCTAGCGCTCCGTGTGCGAGTCCCTCGAATCGTTTGTCCGCTGTGGGAACGCGAAGGGGCTTTGCCCGGGGCGGGTGAGCGGGGACGGGCCAGTCTGCGGGACCTGGCGTGCGGGGCCGTCCCGCCGGGTGCTGCCTGCTCTCGGGGTGGCTCTGCCTGGCCCGGGGCAGGAGCAGGAGGTGTCCGAGGGGACCGGCAGGGTGTTGGGACCCACTGTGCTGGCCCGTGCGTCCCGGTCCCAGGGCCCCGCAGGGCTGAGTTATCTTCCTGGGGTGAAAGCGATCACCTCGAGCCCGTTAGACAGGCACCGTGCACAGAAAAGTGTGTTTCAAAGAGGTGGTGCTTCCCGGTGGTCCCACAGCCCACCTGCTCTCCCCTGGCCTTCAGGTGTCTGTTCGGGTGTTTCTGGGATGCTCTGTGAAATATTTTTTCTTGTTTTCCCACCAGTGAAGTAGCGATGTGGTCAGAGTGGTGCCTGCATGGAGACTGAGAGCTTTGGTCCCTTTGGTCTCTAGCGTTCCAAAGCTATTCATTCCCACTGCAGAAGGGTGGAACTGGAAGCAAACTGTAGATTCCTGCAGCTGGCAATTGGGCAAGTGGGGGCAGCGTCTGGTCCATTGCTCTGTGGTGTGTTTGGTCCTGTACATCCCGACAAGCTTAATTCAGTTAGTATCACATGTCTAAGATGCAGTGACATGAGACTTTCGTGTGAAAGGGAGGGCAAAATCTGCATCTCCCTGCACTGGAGACAGTTTAGAGACTTGTGGTGTTCATTAGATATCTTGTGTTCTGGTGCAAGTTCTTACAGTACTTGAAGCAAATCAGCATCATCTAATTAGATAAATGATGAGAATGTTTACACTTAGCTTTTAAATACCTCTATCTATAGTTTGCCAAATAACACACATTTCTGGATATTCCACGAGTAGCATGTTAATGTCAAAGCACACATGGCTTCGTTTTCAAAAGTTCTGTCCTTAATCTGTTCCTTGCATTTCATTACCACCTCTAGGTCATTAGTGAAGTGACACACAAGGGGGAAGTGGGAAATCAAATGACAATGTAGGTGATGCCTGACATTAGCCAAATGTCAGCCTTTCTGATGGAAGCATCAAAATTAATCTGAAAATGTTACACCAGTTTTAGTCATTTTCCTAAGAGATTGCAAATACAAGAGGCAGGCTGATGACATTTTGATTATAGTCTCAAATTGCAAAGACCTTACAGAACATACCTTTTCCTCTCACATAATTAAAACCTGCTGTCACCTTGATCTTTATTATGTTCTTCCATGTCCTGGCAGGTCTGAGTTTTGCACACTATTGATCCTTGTTTGAGCAAATCTTACACATCAGTATTGCTCACATGAGCAAATGGCTCTTTCATTTCATATTGAAGGGTCAAGATGGGGGAAAAATACATGGTAGAAGCAGAACTGTAAGATTATCAAGTAACTGGTAACTAAATAAGTGCTAGAAGGTGAATTCAAGCCGTGACACATGTGGAGCTTTAGGCCTTTGGGTTAATCCTACCACGTGTGGTTCCCGAGAGGGGATCCCTGGGGCTGTCCCTAGGACCAGATCTGCTGTTTGAAGGACAGAAACCTGCAGTTCAGCTCCTGGTGTGTGCCAGGCTCTGCAGACTGAGCGGGCAGGTCCCAGAGCTGCTCTCCAAAACAGTCGAGTGTTCTGGATACAGCTGTGGGCTCCCGAGGCTGCTCGGCAGTGTCAGTAGGCTGCTGCTGAACCCAGACCCAAGACCCATCCGAGCCTGAGAAGTTCTTCACATTCCTCATACTTGAAATGACTAAAAAGCTTCACTGCCCTATATAAGCACTATTTAAGCCACAGCAAATGCATCCTGAGCATCTGAGGAATCCCATCAAACACAGGAGCCGAGCAGCGGCAGCGCGCTGGGGTGGGTGAACTCGTGCAGCACTCGAGGAGAAGCTTGCCTTGCAACAGATGCCTCATTCCAGAGCTGCTGCTACTGCTCTATCTGCACACTAACCCAAGGAAATGAATTGTGTGATGGCCAGAGAGGGGAAGATTCTTCCCAATTTTAAACCATTTTGAAGCATATTTAGTTGTGCCATCTGTCGTAAACAGTAAAACATCCTGCCTGAGTGCGTTATAAAGTGGCGTTTTTATGGTGACGGAGGGTATAATGGGCTCTAATGTAGTTGGAGGATACTGTATACAGCTCTGGTGGTAAAACAGTCTAGTTCTAAATGTGGTGCTGCGGAAGGGCTTGCAAAGTTAGTCTGGCAGCCCTGAAAAGGGGCCACTTTGGAGGGAGGGGGTTCCTGAAAAATCCCTGGGTGCACCGGCTTTTTGGGTGCACGCTGCTCTTTGCAACCCCTGAGGGTGTAGTTTTTTTCCTGTCACCCTTTCTGACATACACATATGAGGACTCAAAGGATTAATGTAAAGTTTTGGTTTAAATCTCAGAATCTGGGAGTTGCTGCTTACATTGTTGAGGATATTTACACCATTTGTATGAAAAAGAAAATGAATTACTCCAGCTACAGGTAGCTCCTGCGGCTGGAGATGCTGTGCAGGGGTGTGCTGTGCACGTGCCAGCAGACTGGCTCAGTTCTGCTGCTTTCCAGTAAGATCTTTTGTTGGTTTATATGTGCTTTCTATCTGATCTCTGCACAAATGCTTCCTCCTCTTGAATTTTTTACACTGGATAACCACTATTGAAGCCTGGCAGTGTCGGGCAGGTGTGCCCAGTAAAGAGGGATAGGAACTGGGATGGATGTGGTGGAGGACTGCTAGGGTGATGGTGTGAATGCAGAGTCTTTTGGCTGTGAAGGAAGTAGAACTTTCTTCTGAAACATGACATTTTGTGGAAAATGCCACCCTTCTGACTTTCATGGGGAGGAACACATCCTAATTAATTAGTAGCATGGAATTCCTGGCACCACAGATAAGTGGTTTTCTACACAGCTCCAGTTAAAGAGATGAGTAGCTTGATAAAATCAATTACGGTGGAGGCCAGCTGAAGTGACCTCTGTGGGAGGGCACTCACACTGCCCAGCTGAGGAGCTGGGTATGTGAGGAGACTGGTAAGAGGGAGCAGGTCGTGGCACCTGCAGGTCCTTACTGGTTGTCATCTCTTGGAGTGAATGAAAGCTCTTGTTTGAATTGACATAGGGAGGAATTTTATAGCAGGTTTTTCTGGCTTCAGATGAATGGGGGGGCATGTAACATAAATGTGTGCAATGTAAGATGGTTTAAAAGTAGGTGGTTTGACCATTGGCTGCAAGTGTGGGTTTTGGTGTTAAATTTTGCTGCAAGGGGAACGAGGGAGACTGTCCCAGAAGGTTTCTCTAGACTGTCTTATCCTAAGGGCTTGCGCAGGGTTTCCTGTCATAGCTTTTATTTGCTGGTGTTTCTCCTGACAAATGCCTTTGGAAAAGTAAGTGCTCTTTAATTCATCTGTGCTCAAATTTGCATTCCCTTAATGCAGAACAGATGCACCGATATCACCAGTGACAATGAGTTAAGCTCAGTTCAGTTTTCTCAAGGATATTATGGAAGACAAATTCCCAGACAGGAAAAATCCCACAACAGTCCTAAAGCAATCACAAAAAAAATTGTATGGATATTTGGACTTTACATTTTAATGAGTCTCTTCAGAAACCTTAAATCCATTTGCTTTTCCTCTTCTAGGCTTACAGAAGGGAGAAGACAATGGCTGTGAAGAGCAAATTTGGCATTAATGTTAGTGAAGAAAAGTGTTAAGTATTAAATTCCTTTGCAGATACCCTCTGCATACAGTGAATAAGTAGAAATAGTTTTAAAAAACACTGTAAAATTAAACTTTATAAGATTACTTTTTTATGGAATATGCAGTAGCTGCCACATAGAATAAATGTATGTTTTTCATTATATTTTTATTACACATTTAAAGCACATTAAGGAGCAAACAACCGTCAAAGAAAAAGAAACTTATTAGATTTAGCAAGTAATCATATCAGTTCCGTGTGTGGTTATATTTCTTGAAAACAGGGGAAGATGCATGTCAGATGTCCTTCCAGGCTATTTAGTAAGCCATTTTTCTTTGGGAGAACAATATTAATGGCTGTTCCGCTATGTTCATGCTGAATTGCGTGAGCATTTTGTCTTTTTTATTGTAGTTTCTTATAAGTGTGTCATTACAGCTTGAGCAATTCAGTAGAGCATCTGGAAAAATGTATTGCTTTGATTTTTGTCTCTAAATGGGCAGTAGTTTGTGTGTGAGCTTCTAAATTGTTTAAACATTTAGGCAACATTTGAGGTTTTATGGACGATGGTGAAGAGTCATTCACATTGTCCTCCAGAGATGATATTTGTGCACTTACCTGAGGAATTCTGTCATTGTTTAACATTGCTTCAGAATATTGAGTGATCTGAGATGGTTTTTGTCTTTCAGTTTCTCTTCTGTGGTTGATGCTGTTACTTGTCATCTGTTCTTCATCACATTAAATCTGCCTCAGATCTTGGTCTCTCCCAGGCAAACCTCCATTAATTTCTTTCCTCCCAGTGGTATTTATTTCTCCCAGTGGTATTAATTTCTTATTAATTAATACCACCTCCCAGTGGCTATCACTTCTGAACTATTTTATCCCTTGCAATTAGGGGGGTTGTATTTCTGTTCAGGGGCTCTTGGAGGCATCTGTGCTCCGTGCTGTGTGTTTGGAAGTCTGGCACATCCAGTTGCCCACGCTCGTGACACTGGTGAGGAAGCTTTCACTGGTGCTTGTACACATCCGAGTGCCTCTGAGCAGTGCATCTCCTAGGAGGGTGACACTTGCAGTTGGTGGTCTGAGATGTTTGAAAATGTCAGCTGCAAATTGCCCTTTGGTGGTGTTGATCCCAGTCTTGCAGTTCTGGGGGGTTCTGGATGGGTTTCCTGAGGAGCCCCTGGCCCCCAGCTGCCCCAGCCCCTGGCTCGGATGCCCCAAGTGGGTGGGCAGGGGTGGCTTTGGTTGGGTTTTGGGTGGATCAGCGACCTGCCAAAATGCATGCCTGGGTCTGGGCTTACTTAATTACCACTTCTCTGAGGCTTTGTGGGCTGGTTATGAGATGGGCATTATATTTTGGTGACTTTGTATTGGTGCTGGAAGGAGTTTAGCACTACCTGGTGACTGGGTTGAAGCACCCCTGTGCTGACCGAAGTAACACCATTGCCTGGAGGGTGACACGGGTGTCGTGTGAATGCTCTGGGGGGAGTGCTGCAATGCTGAAGGCCAAAAGCACAATGCTTGTTCCCATGCTGAATCACTACAGTAAATTTAGCAATGACACTTGACATTCTCTGCCTAATAAGAGCAGTTTTTATGCTCAAATTGTGACTTTTTATATAAAGGAAAAATAACGTTAGGCAGTAGTGTATAGCATTATCAGCTTATGGTTCCTACAAATGTCAGAGTACTTATTCATTTACTTGACAAATGTCACTTCAGAAGAAAACTATTTCTCTTAGCGGCAACCTGATTGATATTTGTGTTTCACAATCCATTTTTTGAAGAAGTGGATTTTTTAAAAAGAATTGTTAATTAATGTAAGATTCATTCCACTGAAGGCCATTGGGGACTCTGTATTTTCGTACCATGTGTTATTAGGGCAGCATCCTTGAATTTCTTCGTGGAAGCTCCTTAAACAACTTCCCAATCATGTATCAAACATTACAGGATTATTAATTCCTAGATTATTATAGGAAAACTAACAAAGGACATTCTGCAGTGGTGATCTGGGGAGTCCTAGGCGAGATGGGACTCTGGTGCTTCAGGCAGTGAGCACAGCTGCAGAGGCTGCAGGAACTGCACTTGAAGCCGTGCCGAGGAGGAGTCTCACCGTAGTGCAGGAGGTGGAGGAGGAGGTACGATGACTGACTGCTGTTGGTTTTCCTACAGCTCTGTGTTAGGTACCTCCGTGGAAGCCCAATCAAGTTTTTATCAGTTTGATGCAAAAAGCCCTGTTTATATCTCAAATGATCTTGGAGCCGGACGGTGCAGTTGGACAGGTTTTTATTGGTTCACATCAAAGCATCTTCAGCACTTCTTGGTCCTCTCCAGGCTGTAAGAGGGAAATACCATCTTGTATCCCTTGTGTTTGGGAAGTGGCTGCTCCTGCCTCTGGGGTGGTGGCTCCTGGCTGGAGCAGGGTGCTCTGTGGTGAATCCAGTGTGAGAGTTCACCTGGGTGTAACCCTGGCACACACCTCTGCCAGGCGTGCGAGGTGGGCAGTGTGCCACACTGGTGCTGCAGGGATGGGGTTTGGACTGAGCCTGGTTGGGTGTGGATTGCTTTTCCTCAGCAGCTGAGAACAGCTCTGGCCCGTGTGGGATGGAGAACACTGGGCAGACTCATTCTCAGTTGAATGTTGTTCTCCAACTCATCTTTCTGAAGCTGAGTCAAAGGTTTCTTTTTCATTTATTCCTTTTGTCACATAAAATTGGTGGTGTTATTCTATCAGCCCCTGACAGTGGGACCTTGGTGTGCCTGGCTGCACGCAGCCTGGCCAGGAGCAGTCCTTTGCTCCAGAGCAAGCCTGCAGTTTGATGGAGAGGTGGATGGATGGGGGGTGGTGGGAGGAACATAGCACATACGCAGGATGAATAATGTGGAGTCAAAATTATCTCACTGTCTTCACGTACTTAAAGAATTACAGAATTAAACATATGTGCCTACAGGCTGAGTGTGTGGGCAAGTGCTGTTCCAAACTGGGCTAGCTAATGCACCTGCGTGCTCTCCTGGGCTGGCACCTCAGCCATGGACTCACTGGGTGTATCCTGAGGCTTCTGATCTTTCTGGCTTTAGTTTGACAGAACGTGTTTGAGGAAGTTCAGGTTGTGTGTGTGCTGGGTGGGCTGTCTGCCCTGGGAAAGCTGCTTTGAATTAATATCTCCAAGGTGCTAAGAGGGTTATGAAATGTGTTGTATGACTAAGATGGTGTAGCTAGCTAATCCTGTCACCTGTGGTAAGCCTCTGTTCCACACCTCACAAGGCTGGGGTGTGCTCTGAAGTGCCCCGCTCTCTGGATTTTTGGGGTAGAAAAGTGAAATGATTTATCCAAAAGTTGAGCCTACACCATCACCCACCCAGCTGGTTCCTTTGTGCGTGCAGACTGCGGAAGGCGCCGGGTGCTGTTTGTGTGAGCTCCGAAGTGCATGATGAAGCAGAAGGAAAAGGAAGTGTTTTGCATTGCTCTTAGAAGCCAAAATATGAATGAATTTTCTTCTGCCTTAGGATCAGTGCACAAAGTAGTTACTGGAAACTTCAATGCAATATTAAAGACAAACAGATTTGACAAAGTTTTCTTTTCCCCATGGAATTTATAATAAATAGAGATGAATTATCTCATCTGTTTCCTGTTTATTAACCAGGACTGTATCAAATTAAGTTCCTCTAGTATTGCTGCGAGATGGAGATATAGTCACTGCAGCTCTGTTTAATCATTTCTCTGCCAACATGAGCTGACAGGCAGTGGGACTGGGAGAATCTGCAGGCCCTGTGTTTGGCCATGTGTGTGTGCATGTGCAGAGATGCCATTTAAAGGGTATAGCTTGGAAATATCTGCTAGGAAGCTCTTTTATTTTCTCTTGCTTGATTTATTCCTGCTCTTCCCTTGGTACTTCTTGTTTCTCACCTGCACCTTTGATGTGACATGATTTATGACCAATTATGTGTTTTCCAGACAGAGAATTGTTTTCTGAAGCAAAAATTGATATTTTTTTTTTGTCTAAATGAAGCTTTTTAGAGTTGTGGTGTCCATTGGGCTGGAAGACAACTCTGGAGGCTGTCTGGATTCATCCCTTTACTCAGGGGTTACACCAGGTTGCTCAGGGTCGCATCCAGTCGAGCCTTGATGTTCTCCAGTGCTGGGGATCACACAGCTCGGGACCACCTGATGTGAAGCAGCATTTCCTGCTGGAACTCTTGTCTGGAGAATGGAAGGAACCCCTAAGGCAGGTTAGATGGATAGCAAAGACCTTTTCTTTCACCACCTCACATTCTTAAATAGAGAACAGAGCATTTCTGAGAGCTGCACTTAGGAGAGGTAAGCAGTGCCCATGCACTGTTAGGTGCAGAGCAGTGCACGTCGCAGGGCTGTATGGTGTGACCCGGGGGATGCTTCCTCGTGCTCCATCATTGCTCACAATCTGCTCCACTGATGTTCTTGCAGAGATTTCACCGGCTTTCTTCCCTCTTCCGTGGGGCTGAGTGTGCAAATCCTGCCCAAGTGTTTGGTGATGCCTCTGGATATTTAGGCTGTTCCAACTGCAGAGTGAAAACTGACTTCATTTCTCCTGTGTTGTTTTGGTTCCCTCTCAAGTGCAGGAGAGTATTCAAGTGCTGGTGGGTGACTTCTTTGGTGGTTTATTTTTCCTTTCTCCTAATCACTTTGTTCTCTTCTTGTAAAACAGCTTTGTAATGCTAAATGTAGCATACTGGCAGCTTGATGATCCTCATAATTATATTTCCTTTGCTGGAACATCTTTGTCTACCTTCCACCAGCCATATGTGTTTAGTAACTAAACTAGACACGAGTTTCTGGGTCAGGAATGTGATTTTTTTGCCGTACGGGACTCTGACAGGGATCATCCTTGGTATTACTGTAATGATGATGGTTCATTGCTAAGTGCCTCCTAGAAATGAAACCAAATTCTTCATGGAGAGCTTGCGGTCTAAATTAAACCCGATGTTCAGAGGGAGGTCCTGCCCAAGAGGCTCTCATCGCTGCAGAGGTGATGGCTGTGTTGTACTAATATCTGTTTTTTCTGTAATTCGTTTGGTTAAGGCACTCTGCAGAGCTGCAGAAATAAGTGAGTTTAAATGAGACAGAGGAGTGGTTTAACAGCAGTGTGGGGAACACACGCTATGTTACATGCATATTAATCCCCAGGGTTCCTGTTGACTTGAAAGATTCAAGTAGTTTATATTCAAGTAAACATCACACAGCCTGGTCCTTCAGAGTTTACAACTTATCTTAATATTGCACTTGCAGACTTTGAATCAGCTGCTGGTGGTTCCTCACGTGTGTGCATGCTGGTGTGGCAGAGAGGGTGGTAATTCAGTGTGTGTTCTGTGGTGCAGCATGCCTCAGCAGCTGATCCTGCTTTGTGTTGGTGTGATGGACTGGGGAAATATCCTAGGCCTGGTTTTATGGTGGTTTGACGGTTTTATGCATAAAGCCACATAGGAATTCTTTATGGGAAGTGACTTAAAATGTTTCAGTTTTTTATTACCTATCCCATGTTCAGTAAGTATCCGGAGCGCTGCTTTCACATGTACTGTGTTTAAATGAAATGTTCTCGTGGTGCTGACCTATTTCAAATGGTTCCATTCAATATTTGTATTGTTACTGATATTGGATTTTTTTTGCATGTCTTTTCTCAGCTACCAAAATGTGATTCAGAAATCCAATAATACTAATGTGCTGCAGAAATATGGCTATATTCACTGGGCAGGAATAACCCAGTAAAAGCATTGCTTTCATTTTAAAGCTGACCTTTTCTGTTATTTAGCAGAAAAATCCACGATCCAAAATCCTGGAGAGGGTGTATAGCCTACAGGAATGAAAGATTGAGGGACAGTAATACTTTAGCTGTGCTAATCCAGTAATAATAAAGCAATTTTTGATTAACTGGCTCACGATTATGTTGGTGCCACCACGCAGGTGGAGGTTGCCTCGGGTGTAGTTTTCTCCCAGCCACTTTGCATTTGGCACATCGCCCGAGCAAGACATCCAAACAGTGGAGGATCTCCCCTATCATATGAATTAGGGGGTGGAATCATTTTCTTACAGGTTTATAAGAGATGTGCCCCTGTTCTCTGCTGTGAAACAGCTTTCAAACTTAGTATGATTTTATAACCACTGGGAAGCTTTTGGAAATCATCCTATAAAATCTAATAAAAAAACTTCACCTGTCAATGAAATTATGCAAAAGGATGCAAAGTACTCCAAAGCAGAGGTGTGCTTTTTCTGCTAGATCCAGTACTGAGAATTTCCAAGCTATCTATAAAAATAAGCTTGTATTCTTTTGTGAATATGGCGTTCCACTTTATAAATATTTTACTAAAAATATTAACACTTTGCTTCAAATTGAGCTTTTGAAGCTTTTCTTAACAGCCATGTAAGAAGTGCTTTTTCAGTCCTCCTACACTGTGTAAATTTCCCCTGCTAGCTTTGTTACGTGGAGTGTATTCAGGGTTAGGGTTTTGTAAACGAATTGTTTTAAATCCCTAACCCACCCCCCCCACAGAAACAAGATGCTGTAAATTGCCCAAAATATGCCATTTCTGGCAGATCATTTCAGAAATAAGCCATTTCCCTTGTTTGTGCTGGAGCTGTGAAACGGGCAGTTTGAATGCAAAAATCAATAGCAAACAGACCTTGAGCTGCCTGATCTCTGGCTGTTTCTTCTTTCTGTTTTGGGCAAGGACAGCCTGTGAATGTATTAATCAGTATAAACCTGTTAATTCAATATAAACACAAAAACACCAGTCAAATGTCGATTTCCTAACCTTCTATGTTACACAGATCCTTCACAGAGATGAAGGTTTGGAGCTATTTCTTTCCATGTGTTGAAGAGCACACAGTTGGTGCTGGGTGAAAGGCTGAACTTGAGACCCCATCTGATGGAAATTCTAGTGTCTGACACAAGTAACAATGCCCATTTCTTTCACATCCTCAGTTGAACGGGGTCGATTAGATGTGGTAGTTCATGCCAGATGGAGATCTGTCCCATAGAATGCCACCTCATCCTCTACTTCATTGCCTTCACACACCTCAAGTGTGTATTAGCAAATATTTGTTTGAAAATAAGCTATTATTCAGCATTTGTCTGCTGAAAGCTTAAAGGCTTGTGCTTTAAGCTTAAGTGTCAAACTTATCTCAGTGGTAAATACTTCCCTTTTGTGTATGTTACATGGGGAAATGTACATGCACATTCACACTGCTGCTCCTCTTGGAAGCTGCTGTGCAGCTGAGACTTTAAATCTCAAATAATAATAACCAACAGTCCATCAACAGTGAGATAATTAATTTCATATGGCATATAGCACCCATGGCAAATAAGGGTGTCTCTGATGGATTTAGAGCTGTGAAGCTGACACCTAAAATACAAAATAAGTGCTTACACGTGTGTGTGTTCTTTCCAGATAATGTAGCTCAGTAGTTGTAATTGTCAGTAGGTATTTTTCTAGACAAATGGAAATTAAAAATTGCAACTACAAAGAACTCTGGCTTGCTTTTATAGTCTGTAAATCTTGAAACCACTACAAACCTATGAAAATACTGATGTCCACAGACAATTGCACTTATAGTGTTGAGCTCGAGATCAGCAGGTCCTTCATGATCTGTATTTATTGCTGCACTTCCAAGGCACTTACTGGGACCCATTTTATTATCTGCTGTTGATGGGGAGGTAAAAGTTATATGGTTTTCAAAAGTGGTTGTACTGGTTGACTTCAGGCACTAAACTGGCAGGCAGTGAAGAGCAATAAAGACGACTGCAAAACTTTACACTGCTCTGAAAACCCCTGTTGTATTGAATGACAGGGAGATCTTTCTGTAGCAAAGCACTTTCAGATGGTGATGACCCTTGTGAGGCAGAAGATCACTGATGCTTTGGATCCTGCCCTTCACTGTAAGTTCAGTTGGCTTCTCTAACTCTGATTCTGTTTCTTGCAAAGCTGTGTTTTGGCAGATGTAAAGGTACAATGGTGATGATGCAGACTGATTTCATAGAGTGAGACCAGAGGAAGCCACTGTGGTTGTGAAAGTCTCTCCTGTGCAATAGAAGTTATGTGAATTCACCTGGTGAATTCTGTACCTGGCCCAGCACAATGTGAATGGCCAAATCTTTTAAAAATCAAGGCATTTTACTTCAGAATGTCTGAGAATCTTCCCTTGGTAATTTCTTCGACCTCAAAGACAAGAAACCTCTAAAACCTTGCATTGCATTTGAGATTAAGTTTTTAGTGAGATTTATCAACTACTGGTACAGAAATTATGATGTGACCCATCATGTTCTCCTTCTATGTATATGGCTCCCATATGTGTACCATTATGGTATGTGCCTAAATTTCTTAGATGACAGGATGGTTTGGGTTGAAAGGACCTGGGACTGTCTCCAGTTGAGCACCCTGCTCAAACGAGAGCCAGCAGTGAGATCAGGCTGGGTTGCTCAGGGCATTATCCAGTCTGGTTTTGAAAATCTGCAAGGATGGGGATAATCCTATTTCTAGATCTATGTGTATGTTAGAGAAGGTATTTGGTTGCACTCTCAGTCAGTGATACACTTTTTCCCACCTATTATTATTGCCATCTATATTTCCTTCTTGTCTTTTCCCATGTATGGATGTGTTTATGGTCTGATGTAATTTCTATCCGTAAATAATAGCAGCAAGCTAAATAGCACACGTTTTGCTCTGTCCCTCTCCCCTCCCTCCATCAGTATGCTAAACTGCTTGACCATCTGATCCATCGTGAACACAGTTGCTGTACAGAATCGCCCGCATTAAAGTGCTGCGGAATCGATCCTGGCAGTGACCTTTAGTGGAGCTGACATTTACTGGGGTGAATCGGCTGCACGCCCTGTACATGACTGCTCACTCCCTTTGTATCCCTCCCCAGAGTTCTGCTACGTGATTTTTCTCTTTTTGATGTCTTGCTCTGCCTAATTTTTATCTGGAGATGTTTTGCTTTTCTTTCAGCATAGGCTTGGAGGGAGGGCAGCGGGGTCTGGCTCAGACCCTTTAAAGGAGGCCATGCAGGCACAAGGAAAGGAGCTGGGGTTAGGCTGCTAAAACTGAGGAATGTGAAAGAAATCGGATTTGCTGTGCAGGGTTTGTCCTGTGCTGCCATCTCCCCCTCCCTGCCTGTGCCTACCTCTGGCTGTTTCCCATTACTCCGTTGCCTGCTGCCCCCACCCCCACTGTGTTCTGCCCGGTGTGAGGTCTGTGAGCAGTGAGCATCCTCGCTGTTGTGTATTCCTCTTCTCAGCTGGGTGCTGGAAATTTTCCTTCTCATCAAGCTCAGCTTACCATCTGATACTCGTGTGGAATTTTGACACGGGTGTGACCTGTGGAGGTTAGAGGATAAGCAGTCAGGGGGAGCATGGTTGTATTTTCTTACAAATCCTGATATAATGGAATAGCACAGAGCCAGTGAGATACGTGATCATGGCTGATAGCTGTGAGGGAAGAGCCTGGGCTGCAGTGCTGGTCCTCTGAACCTCCTGCTCTGAGGGGTGCTTTGGAGAGACCCCAGAATCCAGGAGCTGCTTCTGGCTCTTACCCTGGGAGCAGCTCCCTCCCTCCCAGCAGCAAACATCCCCATTGGTGCCCAGGTAAGGTCCTGGTGGTGAGCGAGGCTTCGGTCTGTGTCCCCCAGTGACCACGCAGGGCTCTGTTCGGGGCATCCTGTGGAAGCAGTGTTGATTGTTTGCCCCCCATAAAATAGAGAGGCAGGCAGGCAGCCTCCTCTGTCTCTGTTCATCCTGGGGCACAGAGGCAATCCGAGGAAAGAGGATGATAAAAGTGCTGAACAGCATGGTGTGATTGCCAGCTCATGCTGTGGGGAGGCTGGAGGAGAGGTGCTGGGTCAGGGCAGAGAGGCTTCACCAGCCAGTACAGAGTAATTGTCCTGAGATAAAAAAAGACCTGTCTGGAGGGGAGGCAGCACCATTCCACCAGCCTTATCGATAGGGTTCTGCGTTACACACTGACGGCCAGTAGAGTAATAGGAGTTCATTTGAATGTGCCTGTTTTGTTAGGTGTTCTGGTGAGCTTCTGTGAGTAGCAGAGCAATACTCACTATAGTATGTTACTTAATGCATGACATTGTATATTACTTAATGCATGTATATTTATATTTTAGTGTTATTTAGTATATATACACTTTAAGAAACAGTGTTTTCTTAAGAGTTTGGCCTATTTCATTGTAAAGTTTGACAGTGTAACCTTGCTAATTCCAAAATAAACACTTTGTAATTTTTTAGCCAAGTAAACTCAGTTTGCTCTATCAGGACTTCTGGTGCACAGCCTCGCTCCACAAGAAGTATTGTCTGCTCCTTCTTTCTCGCCTCGCCCTTCCTTCCCACAGCCAAACCTCCCTCCCCACAAAAGCAAAGCCACCCCTTCTTTGGTGAGGAGTTTCTTCGCCTCCCTTGCTGCTGCTCTGCAGGAGAACTTGTACCTGACACGTTCCTTCTGCTCATAATGAGCTTTCACTCACGGCGCTGATCAATAGCAGAAACCAGCAGGTCTGTCTCTATTGCTTGTTTTCTCTATCTTGAATCTGCCAAGATAGATTAGACTATTGCCAAGGTCACTCAATACGTGGCAAGTGAATGAAAAGATATCTAGTTGACTTTTTTAGGACAGGACTGCAAAAAGGCAAGACTGGAGCTAAACTGAGTGAACAATGACAGATTAAATCTGCATCAAGGTCACAGAGGGTGTTCTTAAGCGCTCCTTTGACACAAGATACACATTCCCCATTGGTGGGGGGGTTATTGCACTGCTTGCTGAGGCAGTGCTTGGCAGTGCACATGTGGGAGAGAGCAAACGAGAAATTCAGGGGTTGCAATGAGAGAGAAACTCGGGTGCAGCTCTCTTGAAATCAATAGGATATTTAAATGTTTTTCTGGTGGCAGAGCCTGAGCTGTGGGTAGTCAGAGGAGTAAGAGCAGCCCTGTGCTAATCACTGCATGCCAGAGGCAACAGCATCCTCGGGCTGATGGGGCTGGAGGCAGTGGTGATGATGTGAGCAGTGAGTGCTGCCAGGTTCAAGTGACTGATGTGCTCCAGAAGCCTCCTGTGTACTGAAGTTCTTCTACAGATGAGCTGATTTTCCTCAGAAAAGAAGAAAATAAACAAAAAAAAAGCATGAGTTACTTAAAAAGTTTCTGCATCAACAAGGACTAAAATTACAGAGAAGGAAGTTTTATAGGAAAAAGTAAGGTATTTTATGAGACTGCTGTAACAGAGACAGCTATCATCATGGCTTGTGTCTGCAAGCTTGTCTCTTGTTTTGTTTGGTTTTTCCCCAGTTCCAGCAGTTGATCTAATAAAATATACTGTCTGTATAAATCCTCCCAGATCACAATGTCTGCCTCAGAACAGCTAATAAAATTGCAGACATATTTTCCTAATACAGTTCCTTCATTTAATGGATTGCCATGGCTGCCCAGCACAGGACAGTGCTTGTCCCTAGGCTGCAGTGTCTGCGTGTGCTGAGAAGTCTTGGAGTGGAAAAGTCTGTCGTGGGTTAGGCACTTTTACAAATAAAACTGAGATGATTGTCCCCAGAAAACAAAGCAATCTCCAATTGCTGCTCATCCCTGGATCTGGACTTTGGACTTTTGTGAAGTTTGGAGCTCCTTGATCTGTAGGAGATGAAATTCAGTTTCTCTGCACTGAGATGGAGTGTGGTTGTGTCCCAGATACAGCTCTGCTTCTAGAGTTAGAAGATAAGTTGTTTTGCTGAGTTTCAGTCCGATTATTCTTATGCTTTTAAACACTAGTGTGCATTTAACTGCTGCCTTGGCCTGGAACCTAAGCGGTTTGGGAGGCAGTGATGAATGTAGGAGGAGTCTTGGAGACTGCAAGACATTTAGAAGATGACAGGACCCCTCTGATTTCCTCTGTTTCTCCATTACCAGGAGGACACCCTCGCAGGGCTGAGAGGGTGACATTAATGGATGAAGTAAGTTGTGCTGAGCAGTTGAACTATAAGCCAGAATCTCGTGTAATTATCTGTAAAGGAAACCCCAACAGACAATTGGAAACTGCCAAAGCTTTCAGTCTGCTACAGTTGTTCTGGGTGACCCAAAGCCTTCAATGCTTCAGATGCTCTGAAAACTCTTGAGTAAATTATTTCCTACTGTAACTTGTGATTTTTGCAGTCCTAAGACTTCATACAGGATTGTCTTGTGGTCAAAGACTTGGTCAGCAGCTGGGAAAGCAGCACTCACAGAGGCATTTGTGTGACTTTGGATGTATCCTTTAGGCTTTCTTTGTTGCTTAACCTCTTGGCTATGAAATGGGAGATGATTCTACGTGCCTTACAGGGCTGCTGTAGGAATATATATACTGAGAAGGTCAGGAGACATGCAAATGCCAGGTATACAGAAAAGCCCTCTTGAACAGTCAAGAGAGGGACGATGTGTCCTTCTATAGATGTGTCCTTCTGTAGATAATGATCTTAATCTGCAAACCAACTTGACATCAGGTAGACAGGCTGGTTATCCTTTGTTTACTAATTTGTCACGTTGTATTACATGGTATTAAATCAGTTTAAGGCGCAGTGTAGTGGAATGACACTGTACAACTTCAGATCTGTTAACATCATATGGCAGCATGTTTTAATGCATTTGTTTCACTTCAAGTAACCACAATCAGGTTTGACAATGGGATATGTAGCGTGGAGGCTGAGACAGGCCAGGAACATACCACAGTCAGCGATCTTTGATTGAATGAACCTCCCTTATCTGTAGCCATCAGCTATAACTGATTAAGTGAAAGAGAAATTTAGAATATTTTTTTAAGTATTCTTGAGGTGAAAAATTGTGAGGTCCAACTTGAGCATCATCTTTTTTCCATTTCCTCAAAATCTGCTGGGGTTTAATTTAACATACTTTTCTACAACTGCTGTCAAAAGTTTGGTGCAGGAGGTAGATTGAGATGATTTTGGTACTTCAGATGGTGATTCATCTCTGCTTTCTATTGTCTATGCTTTGTTTGATGTTCTAAGCATATTTCAAACTGATCTCTTTTACAAGGAGAATAAACATTGCATTAAATAAACCTTTATCAGTATTTAGACACGTGTTGCAGCAGTGTTGTAAGTTGTTTGGATAACTGCACCCGTGATATTGGGGAATCTGCAGAAAATCTGATCCTGTTATGTTTTGGAAGACAATAGGAAAGGTGTCAAAGCCTCTTGTTCTGCAGAGCTCCTTCAGATGTGCGGCTGCAGGTGCTGCTGGCTCCGTGCCCTGCACAGGGTCTGGTGTTGGTGCATGGCTCGAGGGGGGGGAGTGGATGCTTGATGGAATCAGCTCCTCATTGCTGTAACCCAGCCAGCCAAACACACTCCTGACACACAGCTTCTCTTCCCTGTGTCCAGTCTAGGCAGCCTCTATACAGACCTGGTTTCAAGAGGTCAGCAATTAAAAGCTTGACTTAAAAAAAATCCTTTTTTTGAGCATTGCTTTAAACGTGCAATCTTCACTTTTAAAAGGTCGCTCACCGTGACTGCTGCTCTACCCAAGCCCAGTACCACGGCTGAGTTTTGCTTTCAATTAGTTGAAGATGTCACTTCTTTAAAAACCCAGAAGTTCCTGGTGCTGTTTCTGTGCTGGTGCCACCCTGAGGAGCGAGGAGAGGACGGCTGGGGGTGAGCAGTGCTGCTGTCTCAGCTGTCTGCCCGCATTTCTGCTTACTCAATGTGACTACATGGCCATCAAAGTAAGGAACTGCTCCGGTACCGCCTCCCAGTCCTTGCAGCAAAGGCTGATGACACCAGCAACTGTGACTGGTATTCATCTTTTTTTTTCTCCCCATTCCATTTACCCAGCCAAGCTGTTATTAATTGTGTCAGCTGCCTGGAGATTAATTGAATACTGTAAACATTGAATTTACCCCTGAATCTCAAAAGTGAGATTATTTAGACCTTGAGAAGGTGTTGGGAGCTGTTTAAATACTTCATTAACTTGGACACAAATACCTTCGGATCTTTGCAGATGGAAAAGATTATTTGAGCAAATGGAAAATGTTTACCTCTACTCTTCAGAATGTGTCATCAAGTTGTTCCATTTGGTTTCATTTTAAGGGGAGACAGTAATTCCTTCCTCTATGACCTTGTGTTATGGATTTTTTTTAATTTATCTTGTATATCTCATATAATTGGATTTCTAGTATCTTTTCCAGAGCAATTTAATACTAACAATTTAAGAGCACGTTGCCTTCTTATTACTGTCAGAAACCTTTCTTACACCAATAGATCTGCATAGCAGAAGGCTTCCAAATGAACTCAATTCTGAATTCCAGCTTCTGGTTTGCAAAGTACAGCTCATGAAGGCTACTTAGAGAAATAAAACAATCTAGGGAAGCTTGATAGGTGGGAGTTAATGTATTTTTATTTGCACTTAATTCTTTAATGAGGAAAATACAACTTGATTGCAACTTGAAATCTGTCCCTGGTTTTCTGGGTTAATTCTGTTTATCCTGGTTGTTGAGTGTTTTTCAGGCTTTGTGGCACTTCGCTGTCTTTTGGGGGCAGGGGCTGTCTAATAGAGCTTGCATGTTTTTAGCCTCTGATGCCAGTTCTGACACCTTTAGCACTATGTGCAAGAATTTATTAATTGGATGAGTAAATATTAATTATACTAATTAAGCGCAAAGATTACTAAAAGGAAAAGTGCCATCAAGCTCCAGAAATGCTTCTTGTCAGCCTAAAATGGCTTGAGAAAGTCTGCTCTCCCAGTGCTGCAGCCAGCATTCCTGGTGTCCAGTTGATAACTGGGGGGAAATGGGGTTTGTCCTGTTGGAGGTTTAAAAACACCAATGTGAGCCTAGGGTTATGTAAACTGATCAATTCTGATGGAAGAGGGAAGATTCTTGTCTCTAGTATGAAATTAAAGTGTTTGACATGCAAACCCTATGCCTGTTCAATGTTTCCAGTGCTATAATTGATCTTGCAATACTTGATGCTTCTCCTTGTAACCAGACAGTATGAGAAGCTTTCCACATGTCCTAAAGGCCCTTTAGAAGCTCACAAACAATTGAGATGCAACTCAAATGCCATGATTCTTGCTGAGAATGACTGGTGATTTTCAGGGTCCAGGGCCGTCAATATTCCCATCCAACTGTTGATTTAATTTTTTGCCCCCAGTCTTCTATTTGCCTGTGATACCCAAAGGCAAAGCTCTGAAAAGCTCTGTCCATCGTCACAACAGAGCAGGGACAATCATATCCAAACCAAGATTAAATACCCTGCGTTCAGTTTGGATAAATTCCACTGTTAGGGTAGGAACAGCTCTGTTGGTCAGCTGGGAAGGAGCCAGTGTCGTTAGAGCAATTTCCAGACCATAATTTGGGAACCACTGCATTAATTAGGCACCGTTTCCTATGCTGCAATCAAGAACAGGCAGTTCTGAACTCTGACATGAAACTTACAAAAAATAATAATAGAAAATAATCCAGATGAATAAGGTTTGATTTCAACAGGGGGAGCTGGGTACCTTCGGCAGAGCTGGGAAGGAGAAGGCTCTTGCTCTGCGGGCTCTGCTCCTGCCGCAGATGCGGGGCTTGTGCTGGGTGAGCTGCCACCCGCCTGCTCCGTCCAGGAGGCCTGGCTGTCCTGGGCCTCCACCCCAGGGCTCTCCAGCCCTTTGGGAAGAACTGAGCCGCTGCTCCTCTGGGGTGTCAGAGCTGGAGTGGCCACCAGCTCCTTCCCAGGTGGCCAGAGCCAGACCTGGCTCCCTTGGGTGCCGCTGCCTGGGCATCTCGTGCTTCCCCTGGCATGGCAATGCCAGGCGTGGGGTGCCTTTGCCCATACATGTGTTATAAACATAGTGTGGAGGCTTTTCATGTTGTTCCATGCTGTTCCCAAGCAGTAACTCCTGCGCTGCAGACCCTCAAGTTCCAGAGTCCCAATATGTGGCCCAGAGCTCTGGGTGCTTCCAGAAAAGGTTGGGTGCAAAGTGTGTACTCCTTCATGTCCCAGGCTGCCCCCGAGTGAGCTCTGCCCACTGCTCACGGAATGTGCCCGGGGGTAACCCTGGTTTCCCAATGTGTCACAAATCTTCGGTAGTCTTTCTTTTTTTTTCCCAGAAATGAGGAAATCACCAGCCTCGTATGGAATTACAGAGATAAATGAATCCTTTGTACAACTTGATTGAAAGGAAGCATTTGGGATGAAATTGGCCTTTAGAAAGCACAAAGCATGGAAGGATGTATTTGATCAATCAGTGTCTCTATTTCTTAGCCAATTGTTTAACTACTGCACATTTGCTAGTGTTTTGCCTAGCTGTGTTCTGAATTACAGGTCCTGTCATGATCTCAGCAAACACTTTCTAGCTCTGAATCTCACTGCTCCCTTCCTTTCCTTCATATCAGCTGTTAATTTCTTGATGTCCTTCTACAGATTTTCCTCTCAGTTCTGGGGTGTCACTATTTCTGTAATCTGTGTTGCTGGTGTCTGAAATGGCTGCAATCTCCTTTGCCATCTGTAGCAAAGAGCTTTGCCAGTGTGTTAGATGTGGACCTGGGAACACAAGCAGGTCACGTTGTAGCAGTGAGGATTCTGGAGTTTAGGAATAATGCTGGGTGTGTGGAGTGCTGAACAGTTGTAAGGTTCTCTATAAAGTGTGATAATTAACTGATTAGGGATGGTTTGACAGGGCTGTGGTTTCCGTGCCGGGTTCTGGGGAAGGAGCAAGGCGGTCTCCAAGCAGTGCTCATGTGTCAGCAGCAGAGGGTTATAACCTTCACCAAGTGCCCAGGCAATCTCCACTGATGGGATATTGATCTCGGCCTTGTCCTTTGCAATGGATTCTGGAATGAATTGCTATAAAACAAGAATGTGCTTAGTTTTATAGGACAGTTTTCTACCTCTGAATTTCTTCTTACATCTAACGTCAGCATGTCTTTGGAAATGTGGTGTCTTTCTTCAGAAGAGCTTTGCATGTTTATGGAACTACTGGAACATTTAAATGTAAGTGTGACTGTAATCATCTGATTACTCCCACTAATGGAAGCTGAGGCTAGAGGCAAATTGTGGGAACTGGGACCTGTAGCAGTCTTTTACTCACAAGTTATTGAACTATTTATTTCATTAGAACAAAACCAGTGGTGTTTGAATAGTAAATGATTTGCTTTGCTCGTGGCATGCTTTGTCCCTTGATAGATTTACTCTCGGGAGGATTTGGGTACCTTCGGTTCTCTTGGGGAATGGCAGTAAAATCTGCAGCCTGTAGAAGCTACTGTAACCCTGCTGGCTTTATCTGTGTGATGAAATGGGAAGCAGACAGATGACTCAAACTGCCTCGGTTTTGTCAAAGGTGACTGTCAGCTGGGCTTTTTGCTTTTTCCTTTTCAGCTTCTGTGCGTGGGATTTCAGACCTGTGGCATTACTGTGAAACAGAGAGAGGTTTTATTCCTTCTTCCCATTCCCATGCTCGTGCCCACTGGTATGTTTTACTGAGTCTGTAACTTTCAGCCTCCTGAAACCTCATAGAAAGCCTTTTCCAGCTGACACAAGTGGAGATGTGGAGATCCTCCATCAGAGCAGGGCTGCAGAGATGCTCAACCTCTCTCTGGCTTTCCATATCCGAGTTGGATGCTCCCCTGCCTAGCATTATTCTGAGATCTTCCTAGGCTCTGCCTCGCTGCATAGAAACTGTCATTATTGCTCTGGGAACAAGAATCCCAACTCTCCTGAGCAGAGGGTGGAGATCCCAATGGGCAGGAGAGAGAAGGAGAAGAACCAGTGCTTCTTACACAAGGTCATGTGCCTTTGGGTGTGTTTGCAGCCCCCGTGCCCCAGCAGTGTGTGTTGATAGCTGCCAGCAGAGCACTGTTCCTGGGCTCAGCTGGTGCAGGCAGGTGCTCTCACAGCAGGAAGGATGGATTTCTCCTGCCAGGGTGGTGTTGGAGGTGCTGCATGGGCAGGGTCAATGGCTGCCTCCTGATATTCATACTGTTCTCTGGCATGTGTTTCATTGCAGAAATGAGAGGCAGAACATGTGACCCGCAGACACAGCACGATCTAGTGGATTCTCTGCTAGGAACAAAAAAGCCTGTTCCCAGTTTTACCTTACCTGTCTGTTTTCTTCCCAGGCAGGCCATGCCTTCCTTCTCCTCCAGATGCCCGTGTGCAGTAGGTGACAGCGAAACAGCACAGTGCCACAGAGCCTGCCCAGCTTTCAGTATCCCTAAGAACTGAGGAATCTTTCCTCCATGCATTAATATAAAACAATGCCAAATGAAAATGGGGAGAATATTTTATAAGAATATAAAAGTGTCCAGGACTGCTAGATACATGCGTTTTTATTGGGTGTCGTCGTGTTGTGATAATAGTCATCATTTCCTTGTAATGAGAAGAAACTGTACCACTGAATCCCCTGATTCAGACAGATTCCGTGCAGCAGGCTGTGGGTTGGCAGCAGTTGCAGCAGGAAGATGTACGTGTTGGAAGGCGCTGTGGGAATGTTCCCGAACTCTGCTCATTTCCTTCTTCTAAAAGATGGGTTTTTTCTTGCCCACTGGTGCCTGGGGCTGTGTTTGTGTGTGAGCACTGTATCCTCAGTAATGAGCTTCCACTCCCTCGGGACAGAAAGTGGTGAGGTTGGTTGTTTTAGAGCAAACTGGAGGTGACAGGAGGATGGGATTATGTAAAGTTAAACCCATGCATACATGTGCATGTTAAACCTGGCAGTGTCGTGGTTTCTGATTTTCATGGCAAATGAAAATTGTGGAGTGAGAAGAAAATCACAAAAGCTACATCTGAACGTCACAGAATTGTATTGGTGAAATGGGTTTCCTTCTAGTAGAAAGGAACAATTTGAAAATATGTACCATTAAAGGCCAGTTGATTGGGCGCACGGAGAGGAGCACAAAGCTGGAACAATTACAGATTGTGACCTTTAGAAACAGATGCCTATTTCCTACCAAACCTGGCAGCTCTTCATCATCACGTGCTTTCACTAACTGAAATATTTATTTGGGATTATGGGAAGTTTAAAAATGCAAGAGTTGCTCCATTTGTTGTGGTTTTTTCTTTGAGATGTGATTTATTTACCGTTAATTCCTGATGCCTGCTGCAGTGGATGATACTCCATGCAGAGAGAAGGTAGCAGGGTTGGGCTCGCTGGGTAAAGGTGTTGGATGCTGCCACCTTTGCAGCCCATCACCTCCATTCCTGAGCAGGGACCATGAGGGCAAGCACAGAGCTGTGGTCCTGTGGCTGTGCCGCTTCAGGATCTGCATTGGCTTGTCCAGAGAGTTTGGATTAAGGCCAGGATGAACTTCTTACTTGCAGACCTACCTATTTTCACTGATGAATTATCTTCATTTTCTGCAGGAGCACCACAGGCTCACAGACTGGCTCCATTGTCATGAGATAAAACTTGCTTTTATTTATATCTGTGCTACATGACCCAGTGAGTCTGCTAGTCTAGTGGCTGTCACACATAATTCAATGCAAATAAATCCCATGGTAGTTAATCATATACTGGACACAAATAACTTACAAATTCAAACAGAATGTTCCCTTTTTTTTAAGGTTTAGCAATGGGGAAATTTAAAACCAGAGTATTTAAGCTGAGTGTCAGGTTTAATTTTCACTTACCAAGACTATGAGTTAGGATAATATTTATTTAAGAAATTAAACATTACGAATTTATTCATAGCAAACGCAAGTACCTTTGAAGGCTTTGTTCTCAGTTGAAACAAAACACTTTGTGGGATTATTAAATGCTACTCTGAGCTTTGAATTTCAAATAAGAGTTGGGTTCAAAAGGGTCCCAATGGATTGGAGAGTAAATGGAAGAGAGTGACTATGGACCTGCTGTCTGACCTTGAACAAGTCACTTCGGTGCTTCATGTTTCAACTTGCACCTTGATGTGTGCAGCAGAGATAATTTATGCTTACCTGGCTTTGTAAAAATGGAACCCAAATTAATTTTTATTCTCTGCAGCATAACTTCAGAATACTTTTGTTCTTATCAGAAGTAGCACAGAAGACCACTTTTGCAGCTGGTGATGTGCACTGAAAGCTGGGGAGTCTGGATCTGAGCCGTGACTCTGCCACAATTTTCCTGGGTGACTTGGAAAGATGCCCGATCTTCCCATATCTTGATGCCCATTGGTGTTTTTTTCTGTTCATCTTCCCCTTTCTTGTTTCTGGAAATTGTAGAAGGAAGGGAGATGGTTTGACACAATTTGTGGGAGCAGAGTTGATGCTATCATACTTTTGAGATCCCAGTATTTAGTGTTGAATCCAGTGCACCCTCACAGTTTTGCACTTCAGTGACCTCCTTTATGTTATTACAGTACAATTAAAAATGAATAGAGTTCTCCTCCCTCTTCAGTATTAGTTAAATTCTCTGTATGCTGGTAGGTTAAATGGTCATTGAACTGCTTAGCTTTAATTAAACAGCAAAGTCTGGGGAGAAGCCAGGAGCACACTGTCAAATGAAAGCAGTTGCCTGTGTAAACAGCTGCCCATAAATCAGATTCTCTTGTATACACAAGTGGTTAATTGAATAATTACCTAACTTTCATCTCTTAATTTTTTCCTCAAGAAATTTACATTTACTCAGGAGTACGGGATTTCCTAGCATGTTTTGATTTAACAGAGCTGGAGGTGCAATATGTGCAGAACCTTTCCGAGCTTGTGGCTGAGGCTCAGGAGAAAGCCAATGGGAGGGTGATCCACGAACCCCCGAGCTGTTCTGTGTGGCCACGGTTAAGGCAGTGTGGTGGCTGTGGGTTGTGTTGATCAGAGGCTAGCCTGGGTTTGGCTCCAGCTGCAGAAGCCTCTTGCCTTCAGGTTGGCAGAAGTTCCTTCCAGTTTTCAGTTCTGGATGTTCAGCATGCAGATGGAATAAACCCAAAGTGGCACCTTTTGTGGGTGCACAGCAGACATCTCATGAGCTAAGCTAAAAGCACTTTCTGCAACACAAATACCAGAATGCTTTTAGTGTACGATGGCAATAGGTGTCTCGTGGAATGTAATTGTGCTCCTAGGAGGGCCCTTCATTCGGGGCAGTGCAGCTGTCTGTGTAGCACGAGACTGCAGCAGCTGAGCTGAGTGTTGCCTCTTCACGCAGCCAGCACCTTCTCCTCTGGGCTGGATTTATGGTTCAGTGCTTGCACTTGAGAATCTTACACGGCAACAGAGAATAACAACTCTTATTTAATATATTGCCGTGTCTACCAGTAGAAGCCTTTCCTTGGCCAACCCAGGCAAGATCTGACATTAGAGAAGTAGCTCAGCTCCTGCTATTCAAACATGTATATTTTTTTCTCTGTCACTGCTCAAAAACTCAGTTCCTTTCAGTGCAGATTCAAATTCTTTCAAATTCTTTTGTGATCCGGGAGGAAAGCATCAACTCCTGTTTGTTCCTGGTGTGCTGGATATGGCTCCTGTATGTATGTCAGGGAGCCTCTGGCACTGTGGGAAGAGCACCCCAAGGTTAGCGAAGCTTTTATCTGTCCCATTTGCTTTATAATATAAAAGAAAAATCTGAGTCTGCATCTCTAGCTGCTGTAAGTTTGTGGGACTCCTTTGAAGTTCTCTCTGGTATGCATGTATAAAGAATCAGGGTAATTTTAGTGAAAATCTGCTAATACTGATGTTTTCTTCTCTATAACAATAATGATGAATTTTGATCACTCCTAAACAAGATCAAAAGATGTCAGACTGTCCTCTTTATCAGGATAATGAAAACACAAATATACTTAAAACACTTGAAATGATTGAGCACAGGGTAGCTGAAAGACACCACAACTGTCTGCATTGTGCATTGGTATGGGACTGTAATAACCCACATTATGTGTGCTGTGTGTGTCCTGCTGAAAGGCAAAGCACTAGAGGATGAGTATGGTGAGTTCCATCATGTTTTCTGCAGCGCTTGGGGTAATTGCTGTGCATCTGGAGTATGCAGCAAGCAAGGGTCTCTGTCTTGAAATCACCCAGCAACAGCAAATAAGGGGAATTGTTCACTCCTAATGGGGCTATCAAAAACAAGCACTGCTGGTAGCAACAGGCTTGGAGCCCTGGGCTGGCATGGCAGTGGCGTGGGTGCTATTCATGGCCATGGCCCCCAGCAGGATGGTGGTGGGGGAAGATCCAGGAGGGGAAGGACCTTTGGAGCAGGGTCCCTTTGGAGCAGGACTCTGTCCCCAGCACCAAGTGCTGCTCAGAGCAATCCCAGCTGGGTGCACTTCACACCCAGTGTGCTGTGAGCATTTTGAGCCAAGGAGGGGCCACTAAGCTTTGTCATCAGCACAGGCTTCTCTTTGGGTGCCCGTGGTGATGGGAGAGGATTCTGGGTCATGGGGTTTGTTCTGAAACATCCTGGAAACCACGGAGTAGAAGAGTGATTGCTGGTAAACTGTGAGACTTCACCTGACAGTTGGGCAGAGGGGCAAAGGGACTGTGAATACAGATCCCAAAGTGTTTGTCTCAGCAAGCAGAGTGCAGTGGCTTTGGGCTTGTTAAAGTGTGACTGTTTGATTTTGGGTTTGCTGCTGGAAAGACACATACAGTAGCTGCACTAATGATGTTTTATGCCTGAGAACATGACTAGGATGGTATATGAACAAGGGCAGCTCTCTGGACTTTTTACTGTGATAAATATGAGTACTTTAGAAGCTGCAGCCTCTGTTTATTCTGGTCTTCTCCCAAGTCTCTCACTTCTCAGACTTGTGTCAAGAACAGTATGGGAACACTTCAGTGTTGGAAAGTGCAGGAATGGTATCAGTATCACACATTAGTGTGTGTTTCGTGTTTATGTGTAAAGTCAAATAATCATGAGGGCACAGTCAGAGATTTACCAATCTGAAACTCAGATCAGCAGCCATGAGCTGTGGATGGGAATCTTTGGGAGATGGGAAGTGTAATTCTAGCGCCGTTGCTTTGTACTTGAATTTTTCTGACTCTTTGTTCCCTTAACTGGTGGCAAATACTGAGTAACAAATTGAGTAAAATGAACTTGTATGAGAATTTGAATGAAAGAAGATTATGTGTTATTTAGGTGTGCTGACGTTCGGGGACTTGTTGTTACCCAGCTAACATCTCCAAATGAGTAAACACAATCTAAATAATCAAGTGTGTGATTCAGGTCTAATTGAAATCAAATGAAACTGAAATCCTGTTGGCTTCAATGAATAGAAGCAACAGGGCATTTCCATGCAAACAAAAGGAGAAGAGTATGAGATTTCCCAAGGGTGAGGTGAGCAGGCATGGTGACCACGCTACTGTCCTACCAGTGGTGATCCAACAGAGGCACAGCTCTCATTTTCCCTGGAGAAACGGAAGTCTTTTGAGTCCTGCCCTCTCCCATGTTCCAGTCTTGTTCTGCTCCAGTGGATCTGCAGCAAGGGAACAGAGCAATCTCTAGGGCTGCGGTATTTTTCCACTTTCCCAGCCAGATCCAGGTGCCTTTGCAGGATGGGAAGGACACCACAGTCCAAAGCTTGTGTGTTTTGCTACCTGGAGGCTATCCAGCCCCAAGGGGAGGTCTTGGGACCAAAGCAAACCACCAGCACCACTTTGTTTTGCCGTAGCCCACCTCTGGTTTGGATGTCAATTGATCCAATGTGGTCCCAGACAAACCTGCTCTGGGTAAATGAAGCTCTGGTTGGTGGCCAGGCGAGGTGGCAGTGTGATGGGCTATTTCCTCTGAAATTCCATTAGGAGAACTGTCATGGCATTTATGTTTAATATAGATACGCTGGACTCTGCTGGAAATAGTGAGGTGAACGTGGTGGAGGAAATTTGCAGAGTGACAGCTGCATGCCAAGTACACGCTGCAAATGCATCTCTGTCAGGGAGACACGGCAGCCCTGTCACCCCTTCATCAGCCGTAATTGAATGCCTACAGAGGTGGTAATTACAAATACCATCCAGGCTGCACAGGCTCATTTGTCTTTGTTTATCATCAGAGCAAGTATATTGATCATTACTAAAGCATTAAATATCTTTGGAGAGGGACAGGAAAATCAGATTAATAAAGCCTGACACGCATTATGGAATGCACTTCTCCATGAACGTCAGCTTGGTGAGCACAGGGGTGACAAATGGAATCACTCTGCTAGCACTCTGGTGACCTAGGAGCTTTATCCTGGGAGAAACAACATCTCGGAGAAAGCCACTCTGGATTTTTATTGCTCAAGTCTCTGTATTTTGGAGCCAGTGGAGTCACTCTGTGTTTAACTGCCTATGTACAGCTCTGAGACTTTACTGACTCTGGATTATGGACCCGACTGCAGTGGAGTGAGTGGGACGAAACCAGTGTGATGGGATTGTAATGAAAATCTGGCAGATAAAACTGTAGAGATTATGGTTTAAAGCTTGTGTAAGGGAAAGGCAAGATAGGACATGCCTGGAGTGTGGCAGTGCCAGGCAGGGATTCAGTGGGAGGGGTCACAGGAGTGATGCCTGTTTACACTGGTGTAAGCAAACAGAATCTGACCTTCTGCACATTGTTCTGCTATCGGATGTTATATTTTTATCTCAGACAGCAGAACATGGCACTTTTAATCCAAACTGGTATTTCCCTCACTGTGCTTTTAAACAATTTTGCCAGTAGTTTCACTAGTACCTTTATCTCACAACTAGTGGTTACCCATTTTCTGCATAAGCTCCCTATTATCTAATGGCAGTTTTTGAGAGAAATGGCCAGGAATATACCATGCAGGCTCAGTTCATCTCGTGCTGAATGTTGTGAACTTCTGATGTGCTGCAGTAAGGAACAAAGTTTCTCCTATTCAGTTCTAGTGAGCCTGCATCAGTACTACATGTACAGAAGAATTAATTTACAGTATGTCAAAATGCTTTGAAATCTGGTTTAGCTCAAATATTCTTTAGAATCTGGCTGGTTATCAGATGCTAGCAAGCCCTCCCTCTTCCAGAATTAAGACCTATTCTCACTAACACCTACCTGGATAGTTACTCATGCAGATATTCCCATTGGATAGATCAGTCTTCTGTGAGATTATTTGTTTGGTATGCAGATGAATCCAGCAGATGAAAATAAAGATATCCACTTGCTATTAAATTGGCATTTTCTTAGGCTTTTCCTTGTGTTACAAAGTAGGAAGTGTCAGGGGACACACTCAGCTGTAGGCAGGTAGCATCGTCTCCGAGCTGTCCCCAGTGGTTCTGTGTTATTTGCACTTGGCTGATAATGTATGCTTGTACATTAGTTTTGCCCCGTGGGCTGTTTTTTAAGCACAGTCTATCCAGTTTGTCGTCTTTCTCAGTGTTTTTAAAGAATTTGTACGTTGATTCAGAAGTGGACCCAAGTAGTTGCTCTTTCCTCAAGTGAGCACTGAGGTTGCCGGACAGGTTTGTGTCGCTGCTAAAGACACCCATTATTAGAGGAAATAAATTCAGAGATTAACAGTCATATTTAGCATATTCTAAGCGGATTTATAAATTACTTCTCAGAATTAGTGATATGAAAATGCTACAAGTGTTCAGTTAGCACCCAGCACCTTTGGAGCCCTGTTGTGCAGTGATGGTGTTGGTCTGGGTGACTGCAGATCAGTTGGGTTCCTGCAGGTTTGTGACATGTGCCTGCCTGCTGCTGTCAGACTTGGAGAGACCGCTGACCTGGGCATCCATTTCTTAGTAGGGGGAGCTTCTCTTAACGTTCTGCTAGAATCTCCAGGTGGGCTATTTCCCTCTCATCCATGCAAAAGTGTGTACTAGGCAAGGGGCACCACAAAGGGCTGACGGGAACGTGACCAGGTGCTGAAGCTCTCTTTTGGTTTGCATTTGAAGTACTGTCTTTGTTGCCTTGAAAATATGTGGAGCATCTCTAGTGGGCTCCAGTGTTCCCTAATGGGTTGTCATGATAAGATCCTAGAGCCATTCAGTGTGGTACAGATGCAGCCCCCCACCCTGCCTGGCCAAGGGCTGACCTTCAGGAGGGGCTGCTCCCCGTGCCCCTGCACTGGGATGGACAGAGCCAACCGTCTTCCAGAACAGGACACCAGCTTTACAGATGGAGCTGCTTTCCAATAGTTGTAATCAGAAAAAGCTTTAATGACTGAGTTTTAGCCTCAATTTAGATTTTCATGCGTGCCAATTAGCAGAATCTTGTTTTCTAAAGATACAATCTTGCCTATTTTGAAAGCTTGACAGTTCCAATGCTTAAAATTATTGAAGCTAACTTGTCTCCTCAGGAACTGTTTGATCTGTCAGCTTCTTCAGTCTTTTATCACCTCTATCATTTAATGACTAAAGAAAAACCTCCCAATGAGTTATTTTTTACCTTTCTTTAACCCACCAATTATTGCAAAGATTTTTACTTGTGGTAGGAATTTCTGGTTAGAAACAGAAGAGCTGATTAAAAATGGCCAATATCCTAAATTATGAATTATGGTGGAGTGCAGAGCAGTTTGCAGGTGGCACTGTCAGTGTGGCTTGGAGGTGTGATTTGTTTGTCAGGCTGGATGCTGGAAGATCCTCAGCTTCCCAGGAGCAGCTGCCCCCTGATGCTGGCACGCTGGCTGTGCTGGCTCTGCTGGCTACGGCTCCAGCCCGGCGCTGCCAGGTTTGTCATCCGTGCCTCCAGCTGACCACAGCCCCCTATTCCCCTCCTTACTGATTTTATAGCTTCTTATATATATATGTATATTCCTCATACTGACACAGTTTGAGTTGTAAACTGAATTTTAAAAGTTTTTATATTGGTGTTTTCCTTCATGTTCTTCCAGGCAGCTTCCATTTTTCCTGGTATGTGAGCATCAGTGATTTTGTTGGATATTTATTTTTCAGTTGAGGTCCTGATCAGTTTGGGTGAGTTGGCAGAGTTGGCACGAACTGACAGTCCCTTCTCTGGGCAGAAGTACTGTAATGTGCAGTGGGAGGTGAGAGCAGCACCTCACCCACTGCCCCACTCGGTGAAGGTGGCATTGCCCTTGAGCCAGGTGTGTTATTTGGTGGGGATGAGTCACATCTTCCTCACAGACTGCCCAAGGGCAGCAGGGTCCCTGCTGGGTGGGGACACAGCAGTAGCTGGGCATGCAGCAGCTCAGTGTTGACATGAACTCTGCAGAGTTTTACTGAAATCAGCAAACCATGCAGATAATTACTGTAACTTCAGTGTTTGGGCCGATGCGGAGCAAGGCTGGAGGAGCAGCCTTTGGGTTTCACCAGGCTTCGCTGTCCCTTCTGACCGGTGTGAATCACTGCAGGAGCAGCAGCACAGGAGTGGGAAGGCTGTAAAACTTAGTGGGATCTGCTGAGATCAAAGAAAATACATGAATGGATGATATCAGCACTGTTAGTTTTATTTTGCTCCGTAAGTGAAACCAATTATTGATTGCAGTGGGAGTTGGACTGAATAATAGATGATGTGATCCGAGCGAGAGTGAGAACCTCTGGGTGTGATTCCAGCAGCCGAGGTGACAAGCTGTGGCCTGTGTGGTGTTCCACATGCCCAGCCATAGCAAGGTGATGGCATTTGTTATTCTGGGGAGGGATGGCAACAGGACATGATGTATTAACAGCCTAGATTCCTAATGAAAAACAAACAAGAGACACAGACTCTCACAATCGAAAGCATTTCATCTGTGGAGGTTGAGTTTTTCTAATGCTCTTAATCCTCTGCATCTGCATATATAATGGCAGGTAAATATCCCATTGTGAATGATTGATGGGAAAATATAAACAAAAGCAACTTTGCTAAATGGCTTCAAATGCATCCCGAGTGATTTAGGGAGCCTCCAGTTGCCTCTGCCCCTGCAAAGGCACCGGGGCTGTACAGAGTGCAGGATCTCACTGTAGTTTCTCTGCTGTTCGCAAAACCAAGAATTTGACACAGTTTACTTTTATTGCAGTCATTTAATTTGAGTGTTCTCCACAGAACCAGAGGCCCTTGCAGACCGGGTGGGGAGAGGATGGGCGGTTACACCCAGCTGGAGGAGACGGGAACTGGTGCTGCAGAACCTCTGACTAGCTGGAGGTGTTTATCCTGTGTGTCTGTGCTTAGCTTTTATCTTCCAAATTTCCTGTGTGCCTGTGGGACCAGCTATGTGTTTTAGAGCCACTGGTTTCCAAGGCACAGTCGGGCTGTCGCCTGTCAGGGCTCTGTGGGTGCATGGAGCAGTGTCAGCAGGCACAGGGGATGATGTGAGCTCCTCTGTCTGCCCTTGCCCACTCCAGCCTTCCTTCCCTGGGCTGCTGTGCCTCGGGAGCTGGGCTGCTGGCCACGAGCTGCACCAGTGGCACTGGCTGCTCGCACAGCCCTGGTGATGGCATGTAGCAACAGGCAGTGACAAGTGTGCATTTTAATGGATAGCGTAGAAAAATGATCGTTAATAATATTTAATTTAGTCTGCTTGTTGCTGTGTAACATCAGAAGGGCAGTCAGGCTGAAAAGCTGCAGCTTCCTTGGATGTCTGGGTGGGTATAAGAGGGAAACTCTCAGTCTCTGGGTGCTGTTGCACAGCTGGGAGCACAGGGAACTTGGGAAGACTTTAGGGTGTTTCCCCGCAGTGTTTGTGCTTAATGCCATTGCTGACAAACTCTGCTCATATGAAATAACTCATATGCCTGAAACCAAAACCTGATGTAGAGTCCAGGTAGTGCCAGAATGGGAGCACCCAGGCAGAGTGACTCGGTGCTGGATCCCAGTCTGTGGGACTGGGACCCCTGCAGCATCTCCACGCCGTGTCCTGACCGACCCCTTTCAGTCATTTCTCACCTCCTCCCGAGTGAGAATTGTTATGGTGGTATGTGATAGCCAACTGCTAAAAATGACACTGGTGAGGAATTCAGTACATGCTCAAGAGTGGAAACGATGAAAAGATTTGGAATAATGCAGCTGTAAATCATTTAAGGGAAAAAGGAGAAGCATGTGGTGCCTTGCTTCCCATAACTGCCTGTGACAGGAGGTGCTTTTTACTGCTCTTGTATGATGAGGAGCATGTGGTTCAAGGTCTGCTAATGGAGTTTTGCTTGTACTGTCTCTTCCACAGAGGAGCTTTTTTGGAATAATTTGTTAGATTCTGCTCTTGTTGTTTGCAAGTGGAGAGAAATGAGATTCTGAGGCTTACTTTGAATGTGATGCTGCCGGGAGAAGGAACACTAATGGCATGTGAATAATGAGTGTGCTGCTCTAAGTTCATATTCTGGGTTAATGCAGTCAGTGCATGTCTGTGCTATCAGAGATTATATGGCAGCTCTGATAGCATTACCTCTTGCTAAGGTTGCCTGACACTCTTCATTAGAAGAACACCCTTTCAGAAGCAAAGCTGGTGCTGTGAGCTGCATGCCAAGCGCAGGCATGGGCGGTGTTGTCAGGATGCCCCAATCTTCCCAACAAACCTGTGTCCCCTGGGCAGGGTTTTTCCCACAGTGCATCCCTCGGCTTGCACTGCAGTGTAAGCTGCTTCTGAAGAGCTTTGGTCAGGTGCAGAAGGCTTTGTTTGCGTGAGTGGTTATTCACAAATAGCCATGGTGGGTGCAGGGCAGACAGTACAAAATGTGCTTTAACCAAGTTTTCAACCTGTTGGTTTGAGTTGCATTAGAAACTGCTGGGACTGACAGCTGCTCTGGAGAGAGAGTGAAGCTCAGGTAAACCTGCACCAGAACACAGCTTGCCAGTGTGGGGTTGTCTGCGAAGCCTCTGAGCCACAGGCAAATGACTGCGTTTGTGTCACTTTGCAGTGTGAGGTGTGAAGGGTTAACAGTCACATTGGAGCAGATCCGTCCAATCTGTCTTAATCATGCTTGATCAAGCAGTTATGGATGCAGATGCCTGGCCCTCATGGGTATGAGACACAGCTGTAAGCTCTGTAATTTGACAGAGTAGATCCCTCAGAAAAGCAGCAGCAGATATGGTTTAGCTTTCCAAGGCTCTTAACTTATCATAGCTCCTAAACTGTGTTGTTCCTCAATTTGCCCTTTCTGCCCTCATGTCACATTTTCACCCCGATGGAAGGCAGGTGGCTCTTGGATAGTCCCCAGCTATTTAGCTTTAAGCTCTAGACAGAGCAGTCACCCTGCCACTCCTAGTTGTCCCTCCTTGCTGTCTAACTCTTGACCCTTGTTTTGAAAGGCTACCATTGACACAAGGAGCGTCTGTTGATCTCTTACCTAAGGAAGAACCTGACTTTGCATTAGGTACTGAACTGGTTGGTATTTGCTTACACTGATCACTCACATTGAATGTGTTTGCTTATATTGAACAGTGTAGTCAAAGAAAATGGAGCTGTTATAATGGTGCTGCTGTTCTATTTAAACAGAAGTTGTTACATGGAACAGGGATGGTATGGAGTCTGTGTTACACAACCATTACCTTGCCATGGGCTGGTTCACTGCCCCAGTCCCATCGGACTGGACACACTCAGTAGCTACACAGCTGTGTGAGTGGAACGGATGGCTTTGGTTCTGCTCACAGAAAGGAGCTTTACAGTGGGGAGAAGACACTGGGTACAAAGATCTGACATTGGGTACTGCCCACCCTGCAGATAACCAGCTATGACTTTCATCAGTTTGAAAAGCAAAGCAGCAGCAGTGATGGAATGTGCTTGTAAAGGCAGCGAGGGTGCTGTGTGTCGGGGGAGCAGCAGTGAGCAGAGTCATCGGAAGGGATAGGGACGAGGAGGCAATGCACCCTGAAAGGGCTGATTTACATCACCCTGCTGGATGAGGAAGCAGATCATCTGCAATTTGTTATTTACAGTTCAGCGCTGCGAAATCAATTACGGAGGTGCAATTTAATTAAGACAGGTTAACGCTTAATCTAAGACACTAAACCCATAACACGTAATTTCAGTTTACTAATCATTGTAATGCTAATGGCTATTTGACATCTGCTCAGTTAAATTGAGCAATATGTTCTGGTGCCAATTTGCTCAGTAATCCCCCCAGCTCACTCAGAGCAGTGCTCTGGATCATGGTGATGGGTTGCACACTGGTCATGGAGAGCACCTTCCCTTGGTTAATTCTTGCTCCTGCTGACGTTTCAGGTAAATCTGGTCTGGGATAAGTGAACCCTTCTATACACTTACATTAAGTGATTTTTCTTGCCAGACAGTTGAGTGCTTCTCCCAGTTGTGTCATTGACCTGTTAGGTGACTTTTGGCAGGTGTTTTGGCTTGTGAGTTATTCAGTAAAGATGCTCAGCTTTGGAGCCAGTTGTGGCTTTGTTCTTTTCAGAATTTCAACTGTGGGAAGGGCCTCCTGGATCTGGCGTGAGTCTGAGAAACTGTTTGCTCTCCACTTCATTGTTATTCTGCTTTTGTTTCTCATCATCCTGAGGTAGCTGTGCTTGATAGAAACAGGGGTGAGGAAGAAGGGAGGAAGTCTATAGTAATGCTATGGCTGGGAGAGCTGGAGAGGGACCAGGCTGTCACCTAAAGGGCACTTTGGTGGAAGGACATTATGGTTGCCTCTGCACTGCTGTGTTAGTTCAGCCCTGTGGGTGCACTCTGAGAACACACATCTGCGGGAAATACCCCAGAAGCTGCTTGGGAGAGGCCAAGGCTCCCCCTGGCTGTGTGAAGCACTGGTAGCACTGCAGCAGCCCACCAGTCCCACCAACACATCACACCCCCCCAGACCACACAGCCCCTGGCAGTGCTGTACCTCGGCTCACTGTTATTCACTGCTGCCTTGCAGCAAAAAAGGGAGGAATAAACCTCAAATAGGCAATGGGCTCTGTGCATCAGAAGTCTTTAGCAGCCAGGTTGAGCTCTCTGCAGCTGATGTTTTCAGTCTCTAGCCACTTAAAAAGATCTGGGCTTCTTAAATCTGGGATAAGCTCTGACAGCTCATGCTGGGGCAATTTCAGCTCTCCTCCAGGTCTCCCTGTCAGCCAGGATTGTGCAAATACCACAACTGAAATGTGTCCACTCCTCCCATTTTGCCACCCAGCAGATGAATTGGAACTGGGATGGGCATCTGGGGACTGTGCCCTCTTGGGTCACCATGGCATGACTCACTGGAGGCCATGAGCCTTGGACTGTGGGTGATCCTGCCTGCACCAGCACAGGTTCATATCCAAAAACTGAGTTAGAGTTTACTTGGGAAAGAAATGATCTGCAGGTCTTGTCTGTGTGAGCACTTGTTCTGTGGGCTTCAAAGGCACTTACTGGCCATTGAAATGGGAGACCCCACAGAGTCTTGGGTTGTTCTCTTCAAAGGGCAGAGAATGTTTATTGAATTTCTTCCCAAGGCTTCTCAAATATATTGCTGCAAAGAGCAAATTGAGCTTGAGCACTTCCCTAGACGTTCTCCTTTCATCCCCTTGGGACACCACTGAAGAGAAACTCAAACACAGTCCTCAAGAGAAGCATTTTTGTGTGTGCAGGCCGGTTACTTCTGAATCAAGCAGTGTGTAAACCTAATGTGTAAAGAAACACAGGGACTCAGCTTTTGCCCGTTTATTTTTTTTTTTCAAAATGAGAAGTAAAATATTGAGAGATTTGAATATTGAGAGCTGAATTCCAGGTGGTGATTTAAGGACACCATGAAATGCCGGGGTTTGTTTACTAGCATATGCCATGTCTAGTGCCATGTCAATGTGTGAGTATTGATTTTTTTTTTCCACATTCTTAAGGTGGATCTTTCAAAAGGGCTGACTAACAAAATCCTATCTCTGTGNTGGGTTTGTTTTCTAGCATGTCAGTTCTTAGGTGAGAACCTGGCTGTGATGGGTGGAGGCAGAGCCCTGATGGGAGTCACCAGTCCCCTCCGTGCCAGGGGATGAGGCCTGAGCATCACCTGCAGCTCCCTGGGGAGGATGAGCTGTGCCACAGCTCTGGGGGTGCTCACACCTGGTGGTGTTGCCTTTCACAGGGTCTGTGGAGCCGTGTGTATTTTAACCTTATTCTTAGATTGTACCAGAACTGTAGAGTTAATGCAGACTACGTGGCTTAAACATGTCTTGCATCAAAGAGTGTTTCAGCTGAAAGTTAAATGTTTGACACACAGTAGCAGGATGCTCACTACAATGTACTTGCAATTTGTTGGCACTGGCAGTGATGTGGCACAGAAATACTGATAAAATGTCAATGTGTGAATATCGATTTTTCTAGATTCTTAGGGTGGATCTTTCAAAAGGGCCGACTAACAAAATCCTATCTCTGTGAGAAAGTGGACAAGATCGGCATCACCCAGCAGTGGTTTTGGGTTTGTCTTGATTGTTTGGATTACTTCTTCAAAGCTAGAAGGATTTCCTTGTCTTTTCCCACTACTAATATGATTTAATACATGTAAGAGTGGCTATTCATGCAAATGTAAGAATAATGAAATGTCTTTCAGGTAGAGAAATAACAGAGCTTAGATTTGGGAGCATTTACCTGCTTCTGTATGTAAGCCTTTTGTATAATCCTAATAACACTTTCTTTGTGCAGAAAAATCACATTTCCTTAGCAGCACAGTCTTCAAAGGTGTTCTTGTGGGATTTTCTGCAGAGCTGCCTCTCTAGGTGAACCACGTGTAAAACTTGGTGTTAGCCAGTTTTTACTGCCATGGAAATCTCATGGGCAGTCAGTACTCAAGTATCTTGTGCTGAACAATGATCCGAACTATTGCTGTTATTTTAAGGTCTCAGATTACAAAAATGAATTCTTCATTTGTAAGTGTGGTAGTTGTGTGTGTGCTTAGCTCTAAGTGTCATTTTTACAGTTAAAAATCTAGGTCTGCCCCTCTGCAGAGCCATAGGTGTCAGGCTGGCAAACCTCACTGAGGGTAACTGTGTGAGTACCTCCCCTGCCTAACCCCAGGGTGACTTGTTTGTCTGCTCAGGCCCAACAGAATTATCTTCTGTTCGTGTTAATGGAACCATCACTGTCAGCTGTGATGTTTGTGTGAGGGGGGGCATAGAACTGGATCTCTTCCTCGCTTCAGAAAGTTTTTATACCATAATTTCAGAATTGACATTTGTAATTACACCATAAAAGAAGGTAATATGTGAAAAGGGTTCAACTGCTCTTTCCAGGAGAGGAAATATATATTGTATTGCATTGAGAAAACATTCCAAGGGTAGAGGATCAAGTTGTATTTGATTTTCTCATTTTCTATAATAATTTTTGTTGTCTTGCAAAGCTCCAGCTTTGAAGTGCAATGCATAAAAATTCTGCAATACCAGCAACTGTTTCTCTTTAGTTATTTTCCAAGTGATTTGATTTCCTCAATAGCATTAACTACATGGAGGTCTAACAAGTTGTAATTAATGTATTCAGACATTTTCTTTTGTGACAGGCTAGAATGTGACTGACAGCACGAAGGGGAAAAGCAGAATAAAATTGGATGCTTGAGAAGATTATCATAACATGAAAACTGACAACTCTTTGGCTCTTGAATAACATATTGTGTTACATTGAAAAGGAAGGAAAAAGCTATTTCACAAAAAACCCGCCGTGGCTTAGAATTTTTTTGAAGAGGGGAGAGGTTTTCGAAAGCCTTTTTGGCATCAGACAGATTTGAATATTAAAGCTCACAAATAGTTATCACATGCCACAGTATGTGTAAAGTGAAATGCATGTGTACATGACAGAATGATTGTGGTTGTGGTTTCACCGTGTGCCCTTGGCTGAGCGTGGGACTGTTCCTGTGCAGGCTGCGATAGGTGGTGGCAACCAGCACCTGGAGAGGGCAGGGGACGTGGAAGCAGGTATGGAGCATCAACTCATCGGTGGAAAACAGACTCCCCAGATCATATGTTGGCAAGGAGTTTTGCCTACAACTTTGCACCCTTGCAACTGGCTTCAGGGGAAGAGAGGAAAGTAGAAGTTATAACTACTACTACTAGTAGTTATTACACATGAGGTTTAGATGCATTCTGCTTGGGACACAAAAGTGGTGTCATGAGATGAAGTCTGTTATTGTACCCATCTGTTCACTAAAGCACTCAGAACCCTCTGCCCTGGTACAGCCTTGCAGCACCACTGTCCCTCCTTCTGAGCCGTGGGGTGTGAGTGGGGCAGAGCAGGGCAGAGGGTGAGGTCCTGCCTGTCGGGGTGCAGACAGCCTCCGTGCTGCTGTGTGAAGGGCAGCTCACAGAGCAGCTGAGAGAAAGGTGCACTGGGTGTTGTGTCTCAATGGTACAGGAGTTTGGGGGCATTAGTCCTTCTTTTGTCACACACTTGCATGTTGCTCTTCACTTGGTCATTCTTGTGTGAATGTCTGCAGTGCAGTAAGAATCAACCGATGCTATGGGAAAGGTGCTCAGAGTGCTCAAACTCAACAGGTTTGACTGCATGCCTTGCCACTTCATCCTTCTCATGATAAAAAGACATGAGGATGCTTTGAAGAGCCAGTCTGGTTTCTAAGGCACTCTTAGTTTTTCTTTATTTTCTGTTGTGAAAAACCAGTATCAAGGAGTATGCATAGAGACACAGCAGGTAGGTGACAGAGATGGGGGTTTGTTGAAGGGCAGCAGCCAACACCAAACTCATGGAAGTGGGCTGAAGTGTTGGGAGTGTTTGAAGGGGTTCTGCTTCCAGCTTCATGGCAAAAGAGTTTGGATTATTTTGGCTTAGTTTGAAGTTGCTTGTTCAGCCCTAGAATAGTAAAACGTGGATAACAATAAGGGTTCTACTACTTGGCTTTATTTTTTTAGAGTGGAAGAAACCATTCTAACCCTTCTTTGCCTAGGTTTGTAGGTAGCTTCTGGGAGAGGAAGATGAGTTGAGTAGTGTGAATCTGAATCTGGTCTGTGACAGAGCATTATTCCTGTATCCCTTGCAGGAGAACATGGTGTCAGCAAACCTTCACGTGCAGATGGAGTACTGCTGCTCCTGCACCTTCCTCTCTGCCAGGCACTACCTAGCTGTCTCCTGGCAGTGGCCACCAGCCACTCCTTTCCCAGTGGCCTCAGCCCATCCCCTGGGCTCAGCACCAGAGGTGGCTGGTGTACATTTTGGAAGCTGGGATTTCTCCTGGAGAGGCTGCATTGATAATTAAAGAACAGTACTGGCTGCCATTCCTCCCTCCCTGCCATCCACCCACCACAAGGTCATCTCTACGCTTGACCCTTCATGTTTATTTCTGAGCCAATAAAATTCCCATTTGCTCTGGTACATTTTGTAATCCACAGCTTTCAGACTAGAGATTGACTATCTGTATTCCTAGATAGAATCAAAGCGCAGTACTTAAAACAGATTCCCACTCAATTATTTCCCCCAGACAGCTTAAATGGTGCTTTGAAACCCAGGATGAACTCGGTGGTGGCTGGGAGATCCATATCAGCATTTGCCTTCTGGCCTTGCTAAATATAGTTTTTAAAGCAACTTTAATTCTGGTTCTTTAATATCCATGAAACAGTGAGCTAATACCTGATATTCAGACTGGAGTCTGTGCATGATACCTGAACCAGATGAACTTGCCTCAATCAGAAGTAACTCTTGATTTCAGAACCTGGCCCTCTGCAGATGTCAGTACAGAAAGATTAAACCAAAGTCTTGGCTGGTGCAAATTAATGTCTTCTTTTTCTGGGGAGGTCAGCCAATTCCTGATGAATTTCATTTTTTTCTTTTTTTTAAACACTTCTTGGTATTTTGGAATAGCTGATCATTCCTTTTCCTTGTCCAGTTCTACTTGAAACCAGGGCAACGTGAGTTCTTCAGCTCTATAGAGACAGTTTCGTAACCCAGAAAATTGAGATGCTGGTCAGGGAAGAAGGCATCCTTGATCTTTATTGCTGATATCGAAGTGTAAATTGAAACTGTGACAACAAAGTCCAGTATCAGTTATAACAAATTGCAGTTGTATGTCGTATGGGATGGGTTCATAGCTCACAAACAGATCACAGGTAGTAGATTAGATAAATAATTGGAAAAGAAACCTACAGCCAGATCCTCCAGCTGCAGTCAGTTACCTACGGTTGTACTGTGATTTCTGTGAAGTTATTGTAGCTATTCCAATTTACAAGTACAACTGAGATTAGAAGACTTTGAAAATGAATATGATGGAATCAAAAGAGCTGCTAAGATGTGTGTCGTCAAGGAGACCACCCTGAAAGGCACTGTAATGCAGCATGATGACAAGTCTTCCTCGGTGACTTTTTCATCTGGAATATTGGTCCATTTTCTTTTTCCCTTGGAGTGCCATAGTGCAGGTTAAAGTGCACTCTAGAAAGCAGCATGTGGAATAACTGCATAATTTTGTAGTCTTGTGTTAGAGCAGCTACATCTGTAACTTATTTAATGGAAGTTTTACCACTTTTTTTTCCTTTTACCATATCGTATTTGAAACTCAAACTTCAGATAATGTCTGTATATCATGGAGGATTCAAACCCCTGCAACTGAACCCATATTCCCTGAAGTGCTGTTTATGAGCAGTGTTATATTAATCTAGTGGTAGAGGTAAACCCAAACATTTGGTAGTGTTTATATTTGCACCCTTGGGACAAATGATGGAGGAGTTACTTGCTCCAGTCTTTACTCAATTTTAGGTAAGCAGCACTAGTATACCTTGAACATTCATATTTTCTAATTGGCTCTTTTAAATGTGAAGTCTCCCGTAATTCACAAAAGAGATTTACAGCTGAGGGAGAGAGGGGAGCAGCCAGCACTCACCAGTTGTTCCTTTGATGGATCCGATTCAGCTGTGAAATGGCAAAGCGGAGCTGTGAGCTGCAGCTTGTTTGCAGATCAAAATGCAAAACATGGGCGATTTTCCCAGCTTCATCTGATTCACTGCTCTGCAAATCTGTCTGCCCGAACAGCAGAGATGCACCAGCAATACTAATACTTGATTTAGCACAACCAAACCTATTTCTTTTCTGCGTGGTAAAGTCCTTGGGCTGAGTCGGTCTGTGTTACTCGTACCAGGGCTGCTCGTGGGGCTCAGAGTTTGCTGGATCTGTTCTTTGCATTTCTGCCATCGGTGAGGTGCAGTGTTTGTGCCAGCATCTACAGAGAGCACTTATGGTGAGTTGTGAGATGAGTCAAAGGTGGAGATGAATCTTGTTGTAGGACTGCATCCAAAATTGCACAGGACATGGCAGACAGTGCTGAGTAAAGGAAAAGCGTGAGGAGAAAAGTGATGGTAGAAAGTGGCTTGTGCTTTATGAGTGCATTTGATCCCTTTGGCTTCACTTGGAGTCTCCCACAAATCTCTGATGACCTCAGACTGAAGTTCTGTGTTTGTGTGCTATGCAAGTAGTAGGACAGTTCTGGGAAGTCAAGTACCATACCTTTGCATAGCTGGAAGAGACAATGTTCGAGTGTAGTGGCTGTAGTGCCAAGTGCTTGCTGGTTACTGTGACCAGTGTGTGTATCGTCTTCATGCTGAAAAATACTGAAATAATCTGAGAGACAAAGTAAAATTAGAATTCTGTTTATCTTTTCATCTCTGTATTACCTAAATATAATAGGGTCTGGAGTGAGTAGACAACACCTGGGCCCCCAACTCTGGTTGTAACTCTGTGCTCTCCCAACCTAGACCTCTCTTCCAGTCTTTTGATGCCAAACAGTGATCACCATGGGCATGGTTCCTGTCTGCACCAGTTATCAGTTCTGATACTTCAAAAACAAACACTCTTCTGTTTTCCTAATTTTATACTTTGTCTGTGTGAGTCTTGGAGCCTCACAAAACTTGGTAACTTACAGGGGAGTTTCTGTTGTCAGATTTCTTCAGTGTGGGTGAGTCTCCAGCTCTGTGCCCTGCGACAGCACACACACAGCCCCATTCGAGGCAGCCTCTGGAGCACATCTCTCTTCACAATATTCTGCATTTTCAGCAAGATGGGACACCCTTTGTTAAGATTCAGACTTTATGCACTGATTACTACTTCTCTGCTATGGCTTAACTTCTCTGGCATGGCTTAACTTTGAAAGGAAATGAAAGAGAATCCAATAAAGATAAATGAGATGTCTTTAAAGGATGCAGGAGGGTATACAGTAGAGCCAGCAATGAATCTGAAAACACAGTGTGTTGAGGAACTTGAGGATATTGGGTTTTTTTATGAGGTTAGATCTGTTCACAAAGGCTTGGAAGCATTTAAGATAATGAATTGCTTTAGGAGAAATGCTTTTTCAAACTATCATGGCTGTGAGTCTCTACATGTCCCTGTCTAGCCACAGAACTGTTCTGAACTGGATGCATAAAATAGTAGGTTGAGAATTATGCCAAGCAGTGTGCAGTAAGCAGCAACAAAGAACAGCTCAGCTTCCTGTAGAACTGCTCATGGAAAATATTTAATATGCTTGCTTAACAACTGATTCTGCTTACCTCCTTTAGGTCTCCTGCTGCCAGTGATGACCAGAAGTTTCTACTGCTTCTGAGAGACAGGTAAGTCACTTGAACTATTTATTCAAAATAGGTCACCAACGGTCGGATCAGCAATTGTACATTACCCAGGAATGATCATCTTCAGGTGTTTTCCCTGTATTTCAAAGGAATGAATTCCTTCCAGAGTTTGGGTTGTGGTTGTTGGCTTCCGTTTGACCCTTAGGGTGCCTTAGAGCAAGGGTGTGTATAGGTGAGGAACCAAAGAGCTGGTTTTTCTTCCACACTGGATCATTGAAACTCTGGAAACAAATGTCTGAATCACAAGTACAGAAAGCAGCATGGACAAACAGACATTGGAATGAATGCTTGTAGTTAGGTGGTGGTTTGCCCATAAGTTAAAGCAACCAAATTTATATACCAGAATCATTCATATTCCTGTTTGTTGTGTTGTGCATTTGAATGAGTCTGGAGGAAGGGGCTGTTTCACCATTATGGCAGGGCAAGGGGCGCGCATAAATTTGCACAGAATTTTTAAAAATACCCATGTACAACATTGCTGAGAACACAAACACTTATGTTTGGCTCTGCTGAAGTGGTGTGAGTGCTGCAGTTTTCGGTGCAAAGGGTCAGGCTTCCAGCTTGAGATGGGTGAGATGTTGAGAATGTGCTTCACCCCAACTTCATTGAGTATCGAGCTCTTCCAAGCTGTGTATGCTAGGTCAGATTTTTTTGTTGGGCGTTTTGTGATTGTTTTAAGTAGTCTGTGCTCCTAGGAGGCTCATTCAAAGAGGAATATTCTTCAGATTTCAAGGTCAGCTGCTCTTGGTGCAGACTGTGTGTGACGGATCCGGAGTGAGTCACAACACTGAGGACTTCACTGTGTTTGCTCTCATACGGCATGTGGCTGGAACAGCTTGCTCCCTGCATGCCATTCTATAATCCTCTGTCCAAACTTCGTATAAATATCCCAAATACTAGGACTCCTTCCTTACTTTATAAGCCTGTTCTACATTGCCTGTTTAATAGGGTTTGTGCTTGAGCTGTCATTTCTGATTGCCCGTTACCCTTTGTATTGCTTCCTTCTCAGTGGTCAACAGGACGAATGTCTGTGTGAATCTTAATGCATTTCCTTTTTCTTCTAAGGTATAAATATCTGAAAACTGATCAAAACAACCATCCTACTTTCATTGTGTATTTTATTTCTGCCAAAAGGTTCAAATGTAATGAAAATAAAATATTGAATGAGCACAATACAGATTTTCCTGAAGAAACTGGCACATTTAACTTGTTTTGAAAGATGGATGAGCACTATTAATTTTTATATATTCTGTATCTATCGTCTCTCTTGACAATTGTTATTTAAAGATTTTGTTCTAGGTTGTTGCTACACTCATGTTGTAGAGTCATTTTATACCAACGCATGGATCAGTAACTTAATGATAAAGAAGTGGTTTAAGCTAAATGTAATGGAAATAGTGTTTTCTTGCCCAGAGTCTGCTTAGTCTCAAATACAGTCGTGATCTGGTGGTGTGGTGGGTGCTCCACTTCCATATGCCATGACGTATCTCTAGCCAATATCATGAGCATCTGCCCTTAACCCTTGTTTGTGATCAGTTACGGGACTGTGTGTGTAACTGCTTGGCCACTCACACCTCTGTGCGAAGGGCTCGGTTCATTAACATTGCATTAACGTTTTAGGCACTGGAATGGGCTGTTCAGGGAGGTGGTGGAGTCACCATCCCTGGGGGTGTTCAAAAAACGGGTTGATGAGGCACTTGAGGCCATGGTCTGATGGTCAGGAATATGATGGGATAAAGGTCGGATTTGATGATCCTGGAGGTCCCTTCTGTAATGATTCTATGATTCTAAAAAGGGGGCCAAGCAGTAGTTGAGGAGACTGAGGTGGTGGTGCTGACTGCACCCACGGACCTTGGGTGTGCTCATGAGTAGATCTGCACCCTGGAAGAACAGTCGCTGCCTCACTGGGGTGCTTCTGGAGTAGCTCAATCCACTGTGAGTGAGGAGCCTCACAGCTTTACAGTCATAAAGCAGGGCCTCAGGCTTCTGGCTGAAACTCTTCTCCATTGATATCCAATGAGAATCAACAATATAAATCCAGAGTTGCCCGTGGTCACATGCCAGAGGCAGCATGTAGGTGCTGGGAATGATGGATAGTGCTAGGATTGCCTTCGATCCTGTGCTCTGCCTCCGTCTGCCTGTGGCTCCCTGGCTGATTGTTAAATCAAAGGTGAGTGAGGGTGCCGTGCTGGGGGGAGCTGAAGGCTGATGTCTCCTCTTAGCTGAAGGCAGGGGGTGTGGAGCTGTGTCAGGCGTGTGCCCAGGGGCAGCTGCCTCCGGCTGCACAGCATCAGAAAGGGTCACCAGAGCCCTCGTGAACTGGTTGTGGGGTATGAACTGGGGGGGAGAACTGCAAGCTGCTGCACACGGCTGTTCAGAGATGTCTGCCCAGCCTAGAAGAGTGGAAAGGGATGCTGGTATAAAATATTACAGGGTATTATTTTTATGCTTTATTCTTAAGCAGGAAAAGTGATAGGTATTGTTCAGCCTGAGCCCTCTGCTATTGTTAACATTAATTTTAAATCCTTTCAAAACCGTCTTCAAAATGTCTATTAAAATATTTAATTGCAAGGTGCTTTTACTACTTCTCCTGCTTCATCACTCTCGAGTATATTGTTCTTTATCTCGGAAAATGAAGCACTTGTGACTGTGACAGCCCATGCAGGGAAGGGAGATGATCAAAGAGTGCAGGAGGGTAACAGCAGCAAATCAGCCCGAGCCCTGAGTTTGGAAGGTTAATTTTTTTTTATTAGAGGATTTGTAGGACTTAGAAAAGAAACTGACTGATTGTAATTCAGAATTAGTGCCTGAAAGCTTCAAGTTATCTTAATCGATTGGAGTTGCTGCTCTCAACATACCAGCAGAGGGGGAAGGAGCAGAAATATTTACTGGCACCTAGGCTGAAGGAGATCCTCCAAGCTATGAAGGGTGTTTAAGTACCTGCCTCTATTGACTCTTAATGGGAAATAAATACTGTGCCACTCTTTGGGGCTTTCAGAACTTCCCCTCATACATTTATCCTAGCTTTCCCCTTTCCACACTCATTGGACTGATTCTGAAAGCTGTGGGGTGCCGTGGCCTGGCGAGTTTAATCGTAGGGCTTTATGAACCAGAGGGCCTGCAGTTGGCAGCAAGGGGGGGACCTGAGCAGCTCTGGAGAGTCAGGGACACAGTTGTGCCATGGAGATCATGCAGGAGATGTAAGCCATAGCTCATGTAAGCTGTCTGGTGCCACCTAGTTCATCACTTATGGCCAGTGCTGAGGCCAGCAGATCCATGCCTAAAGACCTCCTGTTTTCTGCTACAAAGAGAAGGTCCTAGGAGCAGAAAATCCCTGTCATCGTTCCTGGGATATGAATAGCTGTGAGTCTGAATGCCACCATCTGTCCCTGCCACCAAAAGCTACTGGGGGCTTGCATGTGTGGAGAGTAAAGCCAGAGCTGCTCCTCACCTGTGGCTGGCTGGAGGGGTTCTCACCACAGAAGAGGAGGAGAGGGTCTGTCCTCAATGTAGTTCTGATTGCTGGGGAAGAAATGGTGAAGAATTGAAGTCAGGTGGGAAATTTGAGAGAGACTGGCTTTGGAATGATAGAGGATGCTCGGAGCATGGGCAGCAAGTTAGGTGTGATGAGCTCTGGAGAAGGTGACCTCAGCAGGCACTGGGAGCTGGGTCCCATGGGATGGTGGCCAAAGGGATGAGAGAGGGCAGGTTCTGAGAGAGAAGTGATACACACAGCAGCTGAGCATCCTTCTGCACAGGGGTGGTAAAGTATAGTAATAACCATTAGGGCAGAATCAGGAGCTCCTTTAGGACTTGAAAATCTGAAGAAGTGGTACAAAAGCAGAGGCACTTGACAAGAAATGAAGGTGAAGGCATAGCACAGGCACATAATGGTAAAATGAAGAGCCTGAGGCAAAAAATGTGTTTCATTTAGCAAGTGAGATAAAAAGCAGGAGGAAGCAGTGCTCTGAATACACTAGACATAAGATAGGAGAGGAACTATAGATCTAGGACTTGGCAGAGAAGTGGCAGCTTACAGAAGTGTCCAAAATGTCCTGACAACCTGGTTAATTTTGTCCAGAGTACAGAATAAGGGGCCGGAACAGAGACCAAGCAGACAAGAGTTTATTTGGATCTGCTAGATGGGTCAGGACAACAGGATCTGAGGAAGTTCTCCTTAGAATTAGAAAGAATTAATCAAAACTATTTCTGAACAAGGAGCAATTATTCTTAACAGCTGGTGGAGCTCAGAGGAGGTCTCAGAACTATCAAAATGCAAATACAGATCCTAAATATAAAAGGAAAAAATACAGTCTAGTGTATTATTGACTGAAAAGCCTAACGAGTTCTTGGAAAGGCTCTGAAATTAATTAATGAAAAAAATCAATCCATGACACTTGGAAGAGGTGGCTAAAATCGAAACAAAAGAACCATCATGGGTTTGTCAAAAGCATATCAGATGTCTAATTAACAGACCCGGCGGGCGAAAGGGGAACAAATAGTTATGATGTATTTTGGCTTTTGCATTTCCAGGTAAGCCAGAGAGACCTGGCTAGGTGTGAGAGGCACATGCAGCTCTGGGAGGAATTTAAGTAGCAACTATCATTATTTGCCTGCAGGCCTGGGAGAGCCTTTCAAGTGAGGGTACCAGAGGGACCTGTCTCGCTCTGGAGCCTGTGCTCTGTTTTAATTAGTGTTTTGTATGGTGAGAGCTTGCAAAATCTGCAGGTGGCATGGAGCAGGGAGGGATCACGGGAGCTCCAGGGGGCAGAATTGGAAAATTGAGGAGATGTTTCTGAAGACCTCAGGCTGAAATGCAGTGAAGTATGAAGCAGTGCGGGGCAGGGGTAAGTGGGGAAGACTGAAAAGGGGTATGGAGTGGCTGACACGTTAAGCAGGAGTAAAAAGTGTGGAAGTCTTGTCAAGGAGGAAAAGGGTTGTGGGAGAACAGACCAGGGAGGATGCTCAGCTCTGCCCATGGGCAACTCCAGCCTGGCCATGCTCTGCGGTGCAGGGAGAACAGCTGAGACAGGGAGATGTCTTCTGCTCCTGTGTTATGTGGTGGGTTTAGCTTATTGCAATTCCAGACAAGTGGAGGTTTATTTACCATCATTGTAAGGCTCGTGACAAAGATCCATTTTATGAAATGGTAACTACATCAGCTTCAGGAGGATCTGCTGCTGTGCATGATGTGCAGCATCAAAACATGGGCAAGTGCCCACAAACAAACCCAATAAACCGCAAGCAAAAACGAAGGGTCAAAGTAAAGCTAGTTAGTAAAACCTCTTAATTAACTGTAAGCTACTATGACTAGTAATTCATTACAATTTTAACCTGTCTGTGACTGCAGTTTTGCTCCTTCTCAAAGCAAACCTGGTCTTCCTCACTGGTAACACAATGTACAACGACTAGCAACAGAAATTAGCATCTTGGCAGGGTGATACGAATTCATCCAGAAAATAAAAGGGGTGTCATTTGCACCATCTGCTGCTCATGAATCAGGAGAGAGGAGAACAGCTGAAACCTGGAGATGTCAATATTGGAATGGGACTGGGAGGCGGAACGGTGGCCAAGTAACTGGAGGGGCTGCCTGGCCAGTGGGCTGGGGTGGTGAGGAGACGTGATCGGGCACCGCCAGGAGCATTTTTCAAACATTCTCCTTCTCACTCGCCTCTCTTCCTTTCCATATTTTAGCACCATTAACCTCACAGGCGTGGTGTAGGTGGAGGAGTAAGCGTGATGCCTCGTTGGGTGTGAGCTCTTTGGGACTCAGAGCTGTGGCTCCCCTGTGCCCTCCTGAGCTGGGCACCAAGGCAGTGTGAGGGCTCCAATTTCTGCCTGCCTGGGGCAGGCTGGAAGTGTTGCAGAGGAAGAAGCATCAGAGCAGCTGTTTGGACTGTTTCTGTATCGCATGTGTGTTTGCCCATAAAGGAGACACCAGGTATACGTCAGTAGATACTGGAGTGGGGCAGCCTGCTGGTGTGTGCACACCATGAGTGTTCCCGTGCTGCAGCCTCTGCTGGCCTGGTGCTGAGCTGGATTTTCTCCATGAGTGCCAAAAAGGAGGTAGCAGACATGGGCTGAGAAGCACCCACGGGCTGTGCATGGTACTGGGGGTTCTCAGGCTGGTGGAGTGTGGGTGGTGTGGCATGGCGTGGAGAGCTGGGCTGCCTAATCACACTAATGAACTGCTCAAGCACACATTTCCATCTTAGCTCCCCAGACCTTTCCCTGGCCAAGCTGGTTAGGAATCTCTGTGCTTCCAGGCCAAACCTACTGAAGGCCAATTGATATTTACTCATCCTTAGCCAGTATTGTCGCAGGGTTCTTCTCCCACCCCAGGGCTCATCCCTGGTGTGTTTGCAAAGAATAAACATTTCCTGTGAGCCATCTTTTCTCTGGCTGAACAAGCCCAGCTGTGTTACACCTCTGTTGTCTGCAAGGTACCGGGCAGATTCTCTCCATCTTATTTACATGGAATAAAGCTTTACTGCACAGTTGGCTCTTCTGATGTCAGCGGGACATTCCCAGGGAGAAGTAACTAATCAATAGGGCTGCTCCAAAGCCCTTGGGGTCAACAGGAATTGTATTTGTGCATTATTGCTCTCTGGCCTGAACCCAGGCGGGGTGGTGATGGGTGAGGCTGGCTCTGGTCCTTGGCAGCTGCCCGTGGGTGATGTGGTGGGCTGAGCATCCCCGAGTCCCTGCAGCCCCATGTGCTGCTCCCTGATGGGCAGGGGATTGTGCATGGGGAGGAACGGGTGGACTTTGTACCCCTGGAATAAAACCTGAGTTACACACCCTTGTTTTCACATGATCACCTCTCTCACAAAGTCACCTCTGATGGAAAGCTAGCAAGACAAACGGGAACTGGGAGTTGGTGTAATCTTTTTACCGGTTCAGTGAACCATTTAAAACAGGTATTGACTTCTACACCATCATAAATGGTTGTGTCCAGTGAAGGAGCCGGGCTGTGGGGTTGGGTGATTAATGGTGAAAGCTGGGACAGCTTCAGATTGAAACTTGTTATTCAGAACATTTATTTATATTCAGTGCTGTTGGAATTGATATTATTGTTGCTTTTCATTGCTGCTTCCTGAGGAAACCCTTAACATCAGGAGGTGCACAAGAGGAGGAGAAACCCCGCAGGTCTGTCCTTGTCCCTGGGCTGGGGCTCAGCTGGGGGCTTGAGAGCTGGGGAAGGTTGGGCAGTGTGGGAAAGCCCCCATCTTTAGGGGTAAGGGAAGAGCTGTGCCTTGCAGCTCAGTCTCCGCTTGAGTCCCAGCCCTCAGCACTTGTCATGGGATGCAGGTGGCCACACATAGGATGGGAATGCACAGATGTGATGAGAATTGCCATGACCCTGTTCCTCCTGTTCAAGGGGGATGGAATTTCTCAGGCGGGTGGCACGGCAATGCTGGTGAAATACAAAACAATGTGATAAAAGTGAAAGGTGGATAATTCCATGGGGCTTCAGATGCCGTGGTACCAATCTGTGTCTTGTAACACAGGAGCTGCTCCCGCTCCCTGGATCTGGGACACGGGGACTAATCCTGCTTCCCAAACTTCCCAAAACATCCCTGATGCGACCGGTTCTAGTGGCTGGTACTGTGCTCAGGGGTGTCAGACCTTCAGCCTCCCGGGCTGCTCAGTTCCTTGTAACTGTCCATATGCCTTTGGTCCTTAATTATTAGTCCTTAATTATCTTACTGTAAGAAAGTAACGAGTTCAGGCAGTTGCTAATAGGGGCACCATAATATTTACCCTCTTTAGCAACAGACCTATTGCAGAGTCCTCAGCTGGGCTAATTTTTCATGGGGAGAACATTCTGCTGTGCAGGTTCTGGGATCTGCCATGAATATATTGAAATTCATTACTTATGCACAGTCCCCATCAGCCCACCGTCTTGATTGTTGCTGTTATTGTGACACTAATGTTTCTGTCAAACTCCAGTTTACTCGGTTTCAAAATCCAATTTGGGATTAGCGTAGATGTTTGCTTGCCTTGGATGGGAAGTGACAACTCGGGTGAGAATTGCCCTCAAAATCTGGGTTTGTGAGTGTTACCTGCATACCACTTTAACAAAACATGCTGCTGTAGGGTGGCCAGTATTCCAGCCCTTTTCCCATGTCCTTGGCAGCAGGGCCATGGAGCCAGGCACAGCCACAGCATGGGGGGCCTCTGCTGCCACCGTAAATGTCAAGAAGAGGAAGAGGTTTCTGCTAAATTCTTTTAATTATTATAATTCTGCATACATTAATATCCACAAAATAATGTATCTGAGATAATGAATTGGGCGTTGAGGAGATTAATTCCATGCAGAGTTTTCTCCAGCAACAAATTGTAACTGTCACAAGCAAAGTCCCCAAAATATTTTCTATCAGTTCATGTTGTAATTTATGCTGAAGATATTTAATGCCGAGGGAAATGCCACTGTAATAGATTCTATCACTGCTGCTCATCCGGGCTGCCCTGGGGGAACACAGCCTGCCATAGTTCACATGATGTGAGCACAGACAGGGTGCCCCTTGGACGGCCCTGTCTTACCCCAAAGAGGAGGTGTTCACGGACAAACCCCATCAAAGCTTAGCCCCTGGAGATGCAGGTGAAGCCAGTGGTTATTGGTGCGGGGTCAGACCTATTCAGCAAGGCTTTGAAAACCTGGTGGCTGCCAGAGCTGCGGGACTTCTGCAAGGTGGTGGGAGGCAGAGGAGCCTGTCCTCCTCACCGCTGGCTGCTCTCAGCACCCAGTTCTGTCCCACTGGAGACCAGGAGCTCTGTCTGCCTCCCTGGGGGCAATTCCCAGGATTTTCCCGAGCTGCTGAGGCACTCCAGCTCCTGCCATGCCATACCCTGTGGTTATGAAGGTCGGTAAGGTGGTGGTGATGCTGGAGAGCTTTCTTACGAGCCTCAAGTCCAACCTCTTGCAAAATTAAGTTACAAAACTCTCCTGTATTTCCAAATCAAGACTATAATTCTCTTTGAGCAGAAATTTAAAGGGATTCAATAAAAAGATACAAAGCAATCCAAACCCTCAGTGTTGCTTTTAAGTGGTTCCCATGGTACCTACCCCTCCCTAGTAAATGCTAGTGCCTATTTCTAGTCTGGTTTTGTTTAGTTTCTGTTCCCCTGTGCCTTGTTATGCTTTAACTTTGATTTTAAAAGCTACCTATCCTCAGAAATGCCTCTTCTGTGTTGGTTTTGGACTCGGCCATCTCTCGGATAAGGAGAGTAGACTCTCAAATCGTGGATACTGTAACGTAGCAGGCAGGAAAACAGACACAGGCAAAAGCACTTTTTGCCTTTTTAGAAAATCTTTGAAGTGGCAGAAGCCCAGTGAGACGGAGGATGGCCAGCATTAATTTTACATTCTACAGCTGGTGACAAAGGAGTAAGAAGCATTAAGGCAGTGTTGTTTTTTCCCTCCTGTTGGTTTGTTTCAGGGGCACTGGCCGTGCCCGTGTGCTGGTGCAGCTCTCCCTGCCTGTGTGCCCAGACTCACAATGCCCTAGGAACGAGCTCTGTCAGTTCTGTGGCGTGGACTCGGGGGGTGCTCTGCTGCTTCCCTTTCTCCCCGAGAGGCTCTCCTGGATATTGTGTATCTGAGCTTTGTGACTTGGTCAGCTCTGTGCCAGACCCCTCAGTAAATGGTTCACTGGGTGCCCCCCCCTTTGTCCCCCCATCTGGGTGATTTTCCCAGTGCTGCTCCATACAGTGGTAGAAAATACCCAGTGCACCTGTTCCCTTTCTGTGTGGTTTATTGCAGTGCCAGGAAAGAAATCATAATTACTATTAACCGTAAACACATTTTTTCTGTTGTTTAAGTAATTAATACACTTCTTTCTCACAATTGGCTCCAACCCGTGGCAGGGCTGGGTCACTGGCTCTGCCAGACTCACAGCAGCAATAGCTTCTGTCCATAACCGGGGTCTGGAGGGGTCTGTGACTTACATGGGGCACCCCACCCCGAGTTCTGTGCACGTGTTAGTAACCTGTGTGCCTAAATATCTGCTTAGAGAAGGGAAATGTGTTTGTAGCAACATCTTTTAAGATGATAGGTCAACAGCTTCACAGCTGGTCAAAATATTCTCAGTGCTTGTAATTAAAAAAAAGACAATTTTTTAAAAGACTTTCACACCTCCCAGTCAGCAGCTGTGAGTGCTGTCCCCAGGTTCAAAGGACCATGGCTGAATGCTCGGCTGAGTGAAATCTTCATCTAAAAGCACACAAGATGCCAAAGGAGAGGCCTGCAGAGATGTGAATAATTATGCTCACAGTTACTTCAAAGTGTTTCCATGTGCTTTCTGGCAAGGTCATCTCCAGCGTAATCTGTGCTGCTCTCATCTTATCTCTGACCATGAAACACAAACCCTTTAGCTCTTCCTCTGTGAGCTGGTGGGTGAAAATACCAATGCTCTGGGCTTTGCTCAGTGGTAGATGCAGCTGGAGGTGCTCCAGGACTCCAAACAGTGTGTGGGGTTTGCAATGCAAGTTTTTCCCATCTCTCTTGTGTTCACTATACTGTTTTTCCTGCTAAGTTTTTCCCCAGTGTCCCCTGGTTTTTTTCTTCCTTTCAGACTTGGATTTATTTTCCTTTCCATTGTAGATTGCTGAAACTTTCTCTGGCTGAATTTTAGCAGCCTTGAGTTTGGCTGAACCTTTGTTGTACTTCGGCTTCTCATTCCAGATCCCATTTGTAAGGTCAGTTCTTCCCTGGGCCTTTAGGAATACAGCAAGATTATCTCTTTTATTCTGCATCACGAGTTGCCCTGTGTTCTTAGGATCTTTAGTGTGGTTTGCATTCAGGAAGGGCTTTGCACCAATCCGTTGGTTTTTATTGGCACAGTAGGAGTGACAGGGAGAGCAGCTTGATGGTTGTGTGTGGAGAAAGGAAAAACCACCAAGATACCTTTAGAGGTGGAAAGCAAGGCATTAAACCAAAGGTTGCTGTTTTCCAAGGCTTGAGCTGGCGTGTCCAGCCACTCAGAATCATATGGCAAGCTGAGCAGGCCCCTGTCATGGGCTGCACATGACACATCAGTCACATTTCATGAGATGCCCAAGCCGTGTTCCTCCAGGCTTTGTGCCCGCCGGTCACTTTGGCTTGTCAAAATTGTCAATAACAAATCCAGGCTGGTGTTCGTGTTGTCTGAACTGACAGACATCCTGTTTCTTTACCTAAGTGATGTCCAAAGGAATAGCAGGGCTTCCAGACATCCAGAAATGGTGATGCCAGAGGGTCCAGACCATACAGCTTGCTGCTATCTTGAGACTGGTACTGATAAGTCATAATTTTTTTAAGAGGGTAAAAAGCCCCATTTTTCATTGGGAAGATCTATGAGCATCTGCACTGGCAGAGCTTTTTCCAAGCAGTTTTCAAGAACCATATGTTCTCAGCATTTCTGCTCTTGACATCACCCGAGGCTGGTGCTTCATTTCCAGCTTCCCTGGCAGGCCACGGGACTTCGCTGCATCAACAAATATGCAGGGATGTTAAATGTTCCTTTTTGAGCCATCTCTCCGAGCGCTCTGTGATTGTTACCAATAATCTCATATTATTTCGTGATGGAGTGTCACAGAGGACACGCAAGGAGCACTGGACAGCCAAGTGGCTAATTGAGCCACCACGCTTTCTGAAGTCCAAGTAAGTCAGGCCAAGAGGCCCAGGCTTGGCGCGGGCAGCAGTGTAATTGCAATTAGTGTTTTATCTGTCCTTAATGGTTCAACTGAAATTCTGGCATCAGTGTTTGGACACTCTTTAATTTTCAAACAGATGCCTCCACCAGCTGCTTTCCCCATGCAGATGTCTCCGGCTTGAAACAGCGATGGAGAGGTCAGATGAACCTTGGGAGTGTGGGGTTGCCCAGGCTGATTTTGGGCCCTGCCCAGCACTGGATTGCTCAGACCACACCTGGGAATGCATTTTTATGGATTCTCCCACTGCAGGGGCTCATTCCTGCCAGCAGACTCCAGCACACCTCTGCATGTGCCAGCAGCCGTGCCTGCCTTGCGAGGGAGGGATGCTTGGTGGTGAGGCACAGTGTGGTTCTGCAGCACGGGAGAGCCCAGGCACCACTCGTGCTCTCTTGGCTGCTAAATGATTTCTGTTTCCCGGGGAGAATAGCAGTAAACCCAGAAAGTCCACTTGGAGACGGCTCTCCATGAAGGGGTTGGTGCCATCGGTTCCGCAGAGGTGCCCGGAGGAGCAGCTGGAGCTGGAGCAAGTGTGGGGGGCTCGGAGCATCAGCAGCAGCGAGAGGCAGGGTGGGCAGGAATGGAGAGACTTTGGAAGCCTGGGAAGCTTCTTAACTGACAACTGGAATTGGAGTGGAAAACAGTTCCATGAGGGCAATAAAACCTTCTTCCATTACCTGAATTAAATTCCAATATCCTGTTTGGCTGATGAGCATTTTTCTTGCTCTTCAGTCTTGGATTTAAGTGAGTTTAGGTGAAATGAAGACTTAAGTTAGTTATTCCTTTCTACCTTACTGATATGTTTCCTTTTTGAAATTTACTTACATGTAGTAAGGCTTTGTATTTGTATCTGATGAATTTCCCAATTGGTTGTTTTTTCTCTTAAATCGAGCAGTTATATTTTCATTGCCCAGATGCCATAAGCAGGGTGTATCGCTGCTCAGTGACATTTCTATTTACAGACTAAAATCTCACTTCAGATAGAAATGCACCTGCCTTGTAGGGCCATCCCAGTGATTTTTGCTAAGCATCATTTTCAACTTCTGTAACTACAGACTTGTTGCATTCAATCCCTTGCAGACCTTCCCAGGCAGACAGCTGCACAATGGCACCAGCGATGCAGTTCTGCATGCTGGGAAATTATCGCTGGGTTTGCCTCTCTGCAACATGTTCTCGTACAGTCACTCTGAATAATCTCTGAAGTCTGTACTTTAAATAAAAGAGGTCATTCTGCCTTCCTGCCAGCATAAACAGGAGTATGATTTGCATGTCTAAATAAACAAATCTGTTATGCATAATAACTCCTGTCAAGCAGCGCATCGCCTGTTCGGGTTTCCAGCTAGCGGGTTCGGGATAAACTTATTGATGGATTGAGAGCTCAGTCCTGAACGGGTGTTGGAATTTGAAGGCTCCACTGAGTTTTGCTGGAGATCTGATGAAGAAAAGTGAATTTCTGCATTTGGTATAACAGGCAATGCCTGCGAATCCCTGACAGCACCTTCCTGCTGGGAAAGTGTGGGGATCAGCACGCTGAGGAGAGCCTGGCAGTCCTGAGCCAGCTCCATGGGAGATGGGCAGAGGACACGAGTGGCAGTGACAGCACACTCCAGCATGGCAGGGAATCCCTCCAGGGCTGGTTTTTGCCACTGTAGCATTTCTTTATTGAAGGGAACATGAGGAAACATAAAAATCCCTGCTAAGTCAAGGGCACGTTCAGCCATCGCTTTCACCAGCTGAATGTTCCCATGGGCCAGGGCAGGTCTGGTGAAGGAAGCTGTGCATCTTCTCTAGAGATGACCCTGAAGTAGGAAGATACTGGTTTATGTGCCTATTCCTGTGTCTTCCCAGATATTCAGAGATATTCACACTGTTTTGTGGTTTATCAGCCTAGAAGCTATGTATTCATTAAAAACAAAGTCGGAAACCTCTGCTGCAGTGTTTTCATGTCGAGATGGGACTTTTGTGGGCTTCATTGTCATGCAGCATATGGTGCTGCAAAGGAGAAAGGAGTATGAAGAAATTACCCAGTGAAACAGAAGAAACCCTTTTATTCCCATCAGTTTTGATTGAAGGTGGGAGGTAGTAGAAGCAACACAGTAAAAGCTAATTCAAAATATTGCTGCAGATGATAACTCCCAGCTTCATTTTTCTGCAGAGGTAATATATCCCCTTAAAATAAATAAATATGACTAAAATCTTAGCTTAGTTTATAGGCAGACAGCAAATGCATCAGCGTGGAGGTCTGGCTGAGCTGAACGGTCTGGAGCAGAATCCAGCAGACAGGAGCATGCCTTTGCAAAGGAGTTGTGGTTGGTTTAAATTGTTGCGTATGAAAACCATCAATCTGTCAGGCAAAAAAACTGTCAGAAGGCAAAAATTCCCATTTATTCTGCAAATGTTGACTTTGGAGAGCACTGCCCAAGTGGCTGGCTGGGCAGAACGGGCTGTGTCTGGACTGGCCTCCTCAGGGCAGAACTTCCATTGAAGGGTGGGACAGGTGGAGCTCTGCCATTCCTTCCAGAGACAGGGGTGACTGATGGGGATGCATCTCCCCTGGTGGAATTTGGCTGTGGTTCCCATCTAGGAGAAACAATTGATCTCTAGACAATGGGGTAACAAATACCATCCCTTTGTGTCTGTGCGTCCTCCCTCCAGTCTCCTTGGCATTAAATGCTGGTCTTGTTGCACTGCCTAATGTGACACAGAGCTTGTCTATCTTGTCACTTAGTGCCACCAGAAGGGTGGCTGACCATCCCTCGGAAGTGCTCCGTTATTTTGAGTTGAATGCAATCAGGCTGTGTGTGTGTTTGATGAAAAACAGCTTTGGGGAAGTTTCCCCAGAATTTCATGTAGCACAGGAAAGAAGAAGGGGATGGGGAAGGGATCCAGGCAGGCTGCTTGGTGGAGTTGTCCTGGGGAGCGTGGGGACCCACTGCACAGGCTGTGCTACCTGCTCGCTGTCACAGCCAGAGGCTGTGGAGAAGATGGGGACCTGCCAGTGTGCTCTGTGCTTGGCTGGCACTGAGCCCCAGCCAGTGACAAGGCAGAGGAAGGCTGGGAGAAGAAAAATACTGTTTTCATTTTGTAGGGAATCGGGAACAGAGCTTCAAGCCCAGTAAAGCAAAGCACTTCCCTGTCTGCCTGGTGTTGGGATGGTGCTCCTGCACCCAGCGGGTCATTAAAGCCACTCCTTGCTTTACTGCACTCTCATGACTCTTACGGGGGGTGAGAAGAAAACCCAGCCCAGGGGAATACCCTGCTGTGCTCAGCCACGAGGTTCTGTGTGTCCCCAGAACCGCTGCAGTCCTCTCCCTGGAAAAGGGGTGGAAGCATCCCTGGGGTGGTGACAGCAGATGAGGAGGTGGCTCCACGTCCAGCGCCTTCCTTTGCCAGGGCTGTGGCCAGCTCCTGTGGATTAGTGGTGGTGTCTGTGCCCTGAAGAGCTTAAACTAATTAGCAGATGAAAGGTACAGTTATGGGGACAAGGAGAGAGGAAAACTGGCTCTCGGAGAATATACTGACACGGGCTGAGAAAATCCATCACTGTAGACATGACATTATTAATAAGGAATAGAAACAACTTGCTAGGCCGTTGTGATTGATAAGACAATAAAAAGCCTTCTAACAGCTTCTGAGGTCTTGCTGCTGTTGTTAATTATAGTCAAGCAATTCCCTGTAAGCTGCTCCCCGTGGGTTGCAGGGCTTGCCCTCCGTGCGGTGCAGAGCTCCTTTCCCTGCCTGCTTGGGGGCAGCAAAGCAGCAGCCAGGAGAAGCAGTGGAGTTTGGGGAGGAGAGTGCTCAGGAAAGGTGTGGGCTTGGTGTCATTTTCTGTGCAGTTACCAGCTGGAACAGGCCCTGTTTGGAAGAGATGGCCCAGCTCTTGTTGCCGGCTTGGTGCTGGTCCGTGTGGCAGAGCTTTGCTGTGAGGCTCCAGCCCAGGACCAGCCCTGCAGAAGCCCCCGGGGCTGCAGGAGAGTCCCCAGCCCTGCAGGAGCAGGGTGACTGCCCTGGCACAGTGGGCACTGCTCATGAGTAGTCCTGCTGCCTAATTCCCACCCTTTTCCTGGTCGTGGTGTGAATCATTGAAGGGCTGGCAGTAATAACCATGATTTGAAGTTCGGTAACGATACTTGGTGTGTGCTGGTGCTGTCTCAATCACATCTACTGAAAACTTTTTCTTTTTTGCAGAACCCACAAGCATTTGGTTTTGTTGTGCTGTTTAATAAAAGGGTGTGTTAAACACACACACTGTGAAAGTCTTTTACATAACAAGACTGAGCTATTCCTGGAGTTGAGTACATTTTTCTGAACGCTTATTTTTCTGTAAGTACTTTCAGACCTCCAAGAACATTGAATCAGGCAGGGGGCGTTGAAGGTAGGTTTCATTGTTCCAGCAGTAACTGAATGGGAAGAGGTTACAATGTGTTGTGGACATTCAACTCCAGCCCACTACTGGAAGTTGAGCTGGGGCTGAGGGACTGAGCAGAGCCGGTCCCACGCTGAGGTGCAGTGCCTCAATCGTGGGGAACCTCCATTCTGATAGCTCTGCTGATGTGACTGGCGGGGGGGAGTAGGGGGGGGGGGGGGGGGGGGGGTGTTTTGGA